>CM042959.1:32408029-32770529 GCA_023678885.1 Pogostemon cablin | reverse complement strand
TTTTCAGTTCAAATCCAAAAATTATGCAAAATTATACAAAAATGATCCGATTATATAAATTATACATAAGGTATAGGTCGTCAATTCAGCATTGGATAATAAGGGAAAAATACCCAAGTGGTTCTATTTTTTTATCGAGATGAGTGTTCTATATCGATAAAATATTCATTTTAAATGAAAACCACCTATATATTAACATAGCGGTAGAAAGAGTACCACGGTGCGTCTAGACTAGACTTCAAATAATTTGATTTAACCATCTTAACAGCCCCACATTATTAGTTGCTAGAGAATCAAAGTGGATTTTTTAATTAATCACGAAATGTTGCGGTTCTTACATATAATTTCTTAAGAAGTAATTTGTGAGATAATGCACCCCTCCTTCCTAGTTATAGCAGAAGGGGGTATAACTGATTAGATCCAGTCTATTCTTGAAATAAACAACTCACACACACTCCCTTTCTAAAAAATATCAATATACCAATCACTACACTTAGATTTATTGGATTTATTACTAAAATATCGGTATTAAATCTGAAACTCCCGGCAAATGGCTAGTGGCCCAAAGAAGTGAAAGAATCGGTTACATTTTTCATATAAGCTCCTCTTATAGATAGACTAAAAAATCGATGAGAGTTCTTTTTCTATCACTTTGCCCCTCTTTTTAATTTATTCTTTTTTTTATCGAGTCAAAAAATCTTTGATTTAAAAATATTTGATTTAAAGTATGAATTGCCCTTTCATTGTT
This sequence comes from Pogostemon cablin, assembly GCA_023678885.1. NCBI lineage: Eukaryota > Viridiplantae > Streptophyta > Magnoliopsida > Lamiales > Lamiaceae > Pogostemon > Pogostemon cablin. The sequence continues at coordinate 32,769,781 of CM042959.1, read as the reverse complement.
GCAACACCTCATAAAGTTTCCCTTGGACTACGAACGGGAAGGATGAAAGCGAGTTGGCATACTAATTCCTCATCTACGAATCAGCCATTCCTCGTAGGTTATTTTCTCAACGAATAAGGAATTATAGGAGTGAAGTCGCCATCTAATTTGAAAAAGTAAACGACAATTCCAAAGCAATAAAATAGGAAAATATGAATTTTTCCTATTTCTAAGATTAAACAAAAAGATTCGCAAATAAAAGTGCTAGTGCTACAACCAATCCATAAATCGTTAAAGCTTCCATAAAAGCTAAACTAAGTAATAGAGTGCCTCGTATTTTTTCCTCTGTCTTGGGCTGTCTCGCGATACCCTCTACGGCTTGACCTGCGGCAGTCCCTTGACCAACTCCAGGTTCAATAGAAGCAAGCCCTACAGCCAATCCAGCAGCAATAACGGAAGCAGCAGAAATCAGTGGATTCATGATAAATTCCTCATACCAACAAAAAGAAATGGTTAATGATACAATCAACCAATGAATTAGGCAAGACTTCATTATTCCATCGATAGGATTCATCCAGTGGAAATAACTAAGAACTTCGAATTTAAGTAAGAAATAAGAATATTATTGAATCATCAGAACTATTTTGATATTTCTTTTTTTTCTATTTCCATCCACAAAGTTTTTGTGAATCCATAAAACTTTATTTCGTGATTTCGGACTGTTATTTCAATTCTTCCGTCTTTTCTTGATTCCATTTCTTTTTTCAGCCAATTCACAGCGACAACAATATGAAAGGACTTCTATTGGAACCCACATATACTAGTAGGGCAAATAAAATATATCTTTAGTTCATATATATATCGAGTCAATATCTAATATATCTAATATCATATATACATGTCTTTCCTCCATAACGTAAACCATTAGATTCAATCCGATTCGACAATCAATACACTTTTTGAGGAATCCCATTTATTTTGCAAATTATTTTCTACCCTTCCGTTTTGTTTATTGAGGAATACAATCTAAATGGGAAAATTCAATTGATTAGTGTGAATTATTGCATAGAAATAGTATTATTTTCAATTGAATTGATCTAAGTTCATGCAATTTCTTATTTAAAATTGAATTTCATTTTGGTCAATTGTGGAATAAAATCAACTGTAAAGTCGAATCCCCCCTCTTGCTTTTTATTTAATCACACGTCGTAAAATATATCTTATTCCAATTATGATTTGAATAAGAATATTAGCTGACTAATAGAATAGATAGAAAATTCATATTCGTCGAAGAAAGGTAGGAAGTGGATGAAAAGAGAATTTTAGGAAAAAGATCTTTTCGATCTCTTTCCTTTTTCTTACAACTCCCTAATATCGTAATTTTTCAATTTTGTGTTCCTATTGCTTTCTATCATATATAGAGTCTTGTATATTTTTATTCCTTAAGTCAATTCTCTTGAGACGTGCATACATTGCTTTGCGCTAAGCGAAAAAAAGACTATTTCAATGATGACCCTCCATAGATTCACTTATATAAGCCGCGACTAAAGTTGCAAAAATAAGAGCTTGAATACCACATGTAAATAATCCAAGGAACATGACGGGGATAGGAACCACCAAAGGTACTAAAGAAACAAGAACAACAACTACTAATTCATCTGCTAAGATATTCCTGAAGAGTCGAAAACTAAGCGATAACGGCTTTGTGAAGTCATCTAAAATGTTAATGTGTAAAAGGATTGGGGTTGGTTGAATATATTTTCCAAAATAACTTAATCCCTTTTTGGTAAGACCCGCATAGAAATACGCCACTGACGTGAGTAAAGCTAAAGCAACAGTAGTATTTATATCATTCGTGGGTGCGGCTAACTCTCCATGAGGTAATTCTATGATTTTCCAAGGTAAAAGAGCTCCTGACCAATTCGAAACAAAAATAAATAAAACGTTGTTCCAATAAAAGGAATCCAAGGGCCATATTATTCTCCAATTTGAGTTTTACTCACATCTCGAATGAATTCAAGAACATATTCGAAGAAATTCTGACCCTCGGTCAGAATGGTTTGTGGGTTCCGAACAGATATAGTAGCTGAATCTAATAAGATGGCAATTACAACCCAAGAAGTAATAAGTGCTTGGCCGTGTACTTGGAAACCCCCTATTTGCCAATAGAAATGTTGGCCTACTTCCACATCGGATATATCATAGAATCCTTTTAGTGTGTTGATGGAACATGATAGCACATTTATATTGCCCTCTGAAAAATCGAACTTTAAATAAAATTATTTTGATTCAACCATCTCTTTGTCTACTTAAATCGGATATTTTGAATACCAACTCATATTTTGAATACTAACTAATCACATAATATCCCCAGTTCTTTTTATCAATTTTAAAAAATTCATAAATAATAACCGATTCCATAAATCTATCTAGGAAAAGTTATTTAGCTTATTATAAATCAAGTATTTCTTATATAGCTAGAATGGCCCTCACTAATTGCGAATACTAATTTAGTAAGAATTAATCGAATTGAAAATATAGCGTCATCATTTGCTGGAATCGAAATATCTGCAAGATCGGGGTCACAATTTGTATCGATTAAACAAATAGTTGGAATTCCCAAAGTGATACACTCTCGCAGGACCGTATATTCTTCATGCTGATCCACGATGATTACAATATCGGGTAACCCTGTCATATATTTAATTCTGCCCAGATATGTTTGTAAGCGATATAATTTTCTTTTCACCATAGCCGCATCTCTTTTCGGAAGACGGTTAAGTCTTCCCATTTTTTGTTCCATTCTCAAGTCCCTGAACTTATGAAGTCTCGTTTCTGTAGTGGACCAATTTTTAACATCCCGTCGAGCCATTTTTTATTAAAACAACGACACCGGGCCTATATTGCAGCCCGTGCTATCGAATCAGCTGCTTTTTTTATACCAACAATCAAGAATTATTTTCCCCTGCTTGCTGAATCAAAAACTAATTCGCAGGCTTTGGATAAAAAACGAGCCATTTTTATAAGATTTGTAATATGAATACCTTTATGCTTTGCAGCGATATAAGGTGCCATTTTAGGATTCCATTTCCTAGTACCATGGCCAAAATGAACTCCCGCCTCCAGCATCTCGTCCAAGTTGATGTTCCAATATCTTCTTGTCATTTCTCCTACCCCTCTCTTTTTTTTCAAAAAATAAAAAGAGACGAGAACCCCTGAACTGAAATAAATAATTGTTCCAATAGAACCTTCTTTTCTACCCTAGACTGGCTGTAGATAGACGAATAAGCCATTAATGAGCCTTTTCTATTACTTACTATTTTGATTACCGAATCAAATGACTGCACCAAATACATATACAGATATTAAAACAGATGAATCTGCTTTTAGGAATCATTAAATCCTATAAATGATTGTTCTGGTTTATCATGAAAATTATTGGAAAGAAAAGAATCAAATAATTTTCTGTGGTGAAACAAAATCTCTCTCATTTCCCCCTCAAATAGATTATTTTTTTTCATTTCCAAAGGGCTCCTGTTATGTTGTTTGGAAGGGGACACTAACCCTTTCAATCTGGTACCGACGAGTATCATACCTGAGAGCTGCTTTTGCTAAAACTCGAGCCATTTCTTGAAAACACGCCTCAGATATGAAACTTTGGGTATTGAGAGATGCTCTTGTTATTCCCAATAAGAGGGCTCGGTAACAAATGGCTTCTTCCAGTGAGCGCCCATTCGTTCCGCACGCAACAATTCAATTAGTTCTCCCGATGAAAAATATTAGACATTCTATCTTCTGAAACCAAGACCTTTGATGTTATTTGACGTACAATAATTTCTATAGGCCTATTATGAATCTGCACTCCCTGGGATCGATAAATCTTTTGGATCTTATTAACCAAAGAGATATGACTTTGCACTATAGTTAGCTCAGCAACAATCAAGACTGCCCACGGCATTCCAAGAATTCTTGTTATAAGTTTGTTCCAACCCTTGATCCTCTTTCCTAGATTCATCGATATTTAATCAATCGAACGCACTTCTAATACCTGTTCTACTTTTAGAAGCCCTTGGGTTATATCACCGGATCTCGACTTTTCATATATAAATGTAATTAAAGTATCTCCTTCGTACAGGATTTCTCCATAATGGCCATGAACAGTTTCTCCCGGCGTGGCCAAATAGGGCTTAGCTGATCGTATTACTACAGAGTCAACTTGAATAAGTATAACTTGACCCGATTTCATGTGTGGTGCGTTTTTGGCTATACATATATTTTCACAAATAAACTGCCCAAGACTCATTATCGTAGATGTTCTTGACAATAATTAGGATGGAGAAAATACCAATTCAAATTGAAAATAATGTTACTGCATGGATCGAGGTTATAAATTTTCTCATTTTTATTGATTAAATAATATTTCAATTACTTGAAAAGTCTATTTTAAATTGTCAAGTTACAAATAGTTATTTACCAAGATCTGATTATTAGTTATTAAATGGTAAAATGAATAAACATTCACAATTAGAGCTGTTCCTAAAGGCCCCAACAAATTCTTAATTGGAATTGCAGGATCTTTTGTACTTTTAATTGATTCTTTTATCCCATTGTGATATTTTAAATCTTTGAATGGACCCATTCGAAAATAATTGTATGATGACAAAATTATCAACGATTTGAATCCCACATTTCTATTCAACAACGTATGAATAGTTCTTTGATTTTGATTAAGGGGTTGTTGAATTCTTGCCTTGGAATAAATCGAAGAAAACGGATTGATTTTGGTACAATCTGATCCATTATCCGAGAGCAATCCTGAGCCTAAAGGATCATTCCTTTTTCCGATATGTGAAGAGTAGATTTCAGCAAGTGGATTCTTAGTAAATGTTGAATCAAACCATTTACCCTTATTTCAACAAAAGAAGCACGGGCTTCTTGACTAGAAGAACTTTTTTTGTCTTGGTCCCAATTTAATACTAAACAAGTCCGAACTAATGGAATATTTGTATCAGAAATTCCTCGAATTGGTTTACCATTTCCATAAAGGATATATTTAACAACTCGAAGTTTCACAGTATCCCTTTCCTACAACAGATCTGGGGGAAAAGTGTTCCTAAAGTTATAATGTCTGTTATTTCAAATGTGAGACAGGACGAACCAAAACAAAATACTTTTTCTTACTAGGTGTGATCCGTTGAACATAGATCTAATTTTTCCATTTTTTAGATTCCTTAGAATTTTGTTTTCCTGTTCCTAGTGGTATCAAAACACCGCTATGTCGGGATATCTTATCTGTCTCTCCAGGAAAATTGATATCTCCATAAAAGATTTTAAGTTCATTCTTATTTTTTCTCTCCACTCGGACCAACCCGGCTACTCGGCTTCTTATATTTAAAGTAATTTTTGTATCTACCCCAATGATACTATTGTTCCGTACCATTATGGAAGAAGATACGGGTAATATATGCACCTCCTCGGGAATGAAAAAAAATGATGCTTTCATTTTGTATCTTGGACTAAATTCCTTGCCTTCTCAATATTCAATCAAATCCTCTTTTTTTACGATTAAATGCATTTCTAGAGTCTCATATTTAGTAATGCCCGAACCCCTTCTTCTGTATCGAGGATCATCCAAACAAGCAAGAATGTTATTTCTATGAAAAATGCCATTGATGGGGATTTCAATCGAGATATCTGAAAATGGCATTAGTTCGATCTCACATTCTTGAATCGATTGGAGTGGGATGATGAATCTATTTCTTCGCCTCTGAGAATAAATCCAAATTATGGTAGAGAACGGTCGAATCTATGAGATTACAATGACCAATACATATAATTCGACTAATATCTAAATAATTAGGAATCCTATCTTCTTTTTTACCCGAAAAATATGAAGTAAAAATTTTTTCTCTCGATGGATCATTCGTTTCTGAAAGGTTAGAACTCGTGATAGAACAAGAATGCCCACTGATGCACATTTTCTTTGCACGCAAAATTAATTCCCATGTATTAAGAATATCAGTTGCAGCTTAAGCAAGCGACCAAGTGATTATCGAACCCAAAGGACGGCGTATTATCAATTTAATTATTTACTAAATTAATTAAGATAAGGCAATAATATTTGAGAATTTAATTAGTAACTAATAAATAATTAATTAAAATAATAATTAAAATAAAATATCACTCGAAGAATACGAAAGTGGATCAAGTAGGAGAATAGGTAGCTCTAGGATAATCCAGTTTCACGCATTAATTTTCCTTCCGTGTGTTGATGTCCGACTATGCCTTGTGGAATATGGACGCATCACTAAACCATGCATATCTACTCTATAGACATAAATAAACATACGTGTAACACGTGTGAATAACCTCGGTCCACTAGGTACTATCAGTATTAATTATTTTCCTGGCCAATTGGTACTCTAACCCGATATGATCTCCCTTTATAGGTACTATAAAATTATCCTCTTTATCCTACTTAATAACACAAATTCAATTCAATTAATAAGTATTCATATATGATAGTTCTAATGAAGTTTCGGAGTTCCCTCACTTAGAATCATAACATGGAATCCTGCTCAGTAGTGAACGCACTCAATCAATAACCAAAATATGTATTCAGACTCTACATAATAATTAATGATGCACAAAATGACCGTGAGTATGAATTAAAAAGGCATAATCATATATAAAATAAATCCACAAGTAGTGTTGTACGGAGTTTACACACGAAAGTTCAATTAATTTGTAAAAACCTTCACAACCCTAGTTCAACCAAAAAGGCTCTAGCCCATTATGTTACGGAGAACAATCTTGGGTGCTGGATAGATCTTACTCGGATGTCTGGAAAATACAAGATAAATTAGGAAATGAATAAACCCTAGATGTGGGCCTCGTCGCATCCTTCTCCGTCTTGAATCCTCCTCTTGGTTCTCCTCTTGATTCCACAGGCAATTTTTTAAAGTGATGGATGGATTGAGGAAAGGATGTGGATGATGGTTGGGGGTTGATCCCCCTTGTGAGGTGTAGTATGATTTGTGGCTCTCTCCAATCCAATATAATGAATAATGATGTGATCTACATCCCCTTTTATACTTGTGAGCTCTTCTTATGGACCTTGGATGGGCTTTTTCTTGGAAAACACGAAAATACATGCAATGGGATGTAAAACACGCAACACACACTGAGTGGTGTAAAAACACGCACAAATTCGGAAATTCTCAGAAATTCTCGCTGGCAGCTGCGTGACTTCACGATTTTGAGCATAATTTTCTCTTCAAAACTCTAATTTGAGTGATTCTTGCGCTCAAGAGATCTTCTCTTCCTTGGATTTATATCCATATAAGAAAATCATAGAAACTCTAACATTTGTATATGTAAAAAATCATGCAAAGTGGAATAGTCGTGCTGAACAGGAACATCTTGCGCGACGTCACCATTTGGATCATAACTTTCTCGTTTGAATTCCAATTGAGGTGTTTCTTATGCCAAACTGATCATCTCTTCTGTGCCTTTCCAATCATATATCATACTTTCAATTCAAAACTCCATAAAAATACAGAAAAATTACACAAATTGGATATGTGTTTTTCAACATTCCTACACAAGTTGCACCTTTTCTCAAACTTGGCACTTTTGATCCTTTTTCCACCTAAAACACAACAAAACACCTCAAGTGCACCTTTTTCTCACATATATTGAATATAAGATACTTATGCTAATATATAACAATAATTCTCATCAAAAAGGTGTTAAATTGGACACTAAAACATGCTTATTTTTACTCTCAACACCCACTCATTTGATCTTGATCCTTATGGATCGAAAGTGTGGATCCACGCGGCTCTCCTAATAATATCCATAAATGACTTATTTTTGGTAATAAATAAACACTGCCGTTTGTAAATTCTGGTACATGATATACATCGGTGCTCCAATGCATTTCTCCATCTGAGTCAAAATATTATATGTTTTCGAATCTTCTCTTTAAAATTCAAAGTGGATGTTCCTGCACGAATCTCAACAATCACTTGTTTTGATTCTAGATATTGATTGTTTTGAACTAAAAGAAAACTTTGAGGTGGAATATTTATATTATGTCGAATATCTTCAATCTCAATAATTACATACAAGTTTATAGAACAGAGAAGGGCAGGATGTCCGTGGCGTGTACATGTCGAACAAACCAAATTTATTAGAAGGGGCTCGTACGTGTTCTGTAGTACCTCCCGTGAATACTCCACCAGTATAAAAATTTCTTAATGTTAATTGAGTGTGCGGTTCTTCAATCGATTGGCCTGCAATAAAACCTATAGCTTCTCCCAATTCAACCAAGTCGCCATGAGTAGGACTACGGCCATAACATAATCGACAGATCCAAGACGCACTCCTACAAGTAAAAGGAGTTCGAATAGCTATTGGTTGTGCTTGAAAGGTTATGAATCGATTTACAAGTCCAATCCCAATGTCTTGATTTCGAGTGGCAATACAACATGTGCCCATATATATCATCGGCTAATACCTGACCAATTAATGTTTGGATAAAACTCCTTTCTGGGAGCATACCATTCCGAAGACTCACATAAATACCACGAGCGATGCCACAATCTATTCGACTACAACAATGTGTTGAACTACTTCAACAAGTCTCCGCGTGATATATTCGACTACAACAATATGTTTAGGATGAATTTCTTGTCGCAAATATTCACTTGTGGCATTCTATATTTCAATGGATTGGCATAATTTTTCTACCACGTGGACATTCCCATAATGGTGGTGTTTTTCCAAAATCAAACTTTGTTACTTGCCATTTCTTCGAGGGTATTGTTTAAAGTGTTGGCGTTTGATCATTTGGTTAACGTGAACTGTTAGGGTTCCATACGTTTCTAAATCAGCGGAAGCAAGAAAATATAAAAAACGTATTACCTTTTACCAGGGTATATAGAAGACGATGGATTCTCGCCACTAGCCAGCGCAGCCTTACCGTTTTAGGCATAACTCTCTCATCCGATCTCCGATCTTAGTGATCTAACGCCAAAATGATCCTCTCTTCCGTGGCTTTCCAACGGTATATCACACGTCCAGTTATAAGGTTAACAAGATTTTAGAAAAATAATGGAAGTTGACAAACAGCAGCAGAAAACAACCTTCCGATCTTCTGATGTATTCCCAAGTCCAATCTCGACGTCGTGTGGGCGACGATCTTCGAGATCTTCTTAATCTGCTGTTCCCTCACCCTTCTCACAGTGTTAGGCGTGAATTACTTTTCAGTTAGGGTTTCCAGACAGCTGAGATGACTTATATATGGGCTACAACAGAGACCAGGAGGAGAAATTATAGTTGGGCCTCCATTGGACTTAAGTATAAGCTTTGGGGCTTAAGTATCCAAGCTTAGCCCAAAACTTATACTTAAGTCCAATAATAATAATATATACCACTAAAATATTATTACTGCACTACCGTTCTAATCTCATAATTACGTTATGGGCTCCTTCTTATTATGAGCCCAACAATCTTTCCATGTTTAAGATATACAATGCTCATTAATTAATTAAGTTACTGACAACTCTATTAATTAATATCTCATCCGAGAGTAGTACCACTCAACCTCATTATCATGCCGGAATAAATCCACATGCAGGATTTACATGATAATCCTTATGAGCTCCTCAAGGGGACATCATCAACCTATGTCGGATACAGATTCCTTCTACAATCAACATCACACCATAGAGACACCACTATTTCCCAACTCACTGAGTTTATTGATTTAATTACATGTAAATCTCACCCATTGATGAATCAAAGAAATACATACTGCCCTACGTGTCGAGGTTATTGTATAGGGATTAAGAGCATGAACATCCATAAACTTAGATCAAGTTCTCCTATATAGTCAGTACAAATCAAACGATCTTAAGCGGTCCTGCTCAATACACACAAAGTGCACTAGTGTGATTCTACAGTCAAGACAATCTAATACAAAATCACACTACAACCATCCCAATAGAGAGTCCCGTCTATCTCGGTTGTGAGCATTTATTTATACTTTATAAAGAAACCGATAATATGATCTTCCGCGTGTTGCCGCACAACATATTATCTACAGTATAAAGTAAGTGGACTATTGCATCAGACATATAAATAAATTATAAGACGCAATCATTTGATCATTGATTCTCATTTTAAATATATTGTTAAAATATTGTTCATACTAAAGCTAGGCTTTTAGTATACAATCCAAAAAAAGATTCATCAATTCCTAATGAAATGGATGTAGCAGTAGCTTGTCGAAAACCCAAAGTATTTACTTGATCCAGGATGTGTGATGTATATGCCATTCCGAAGTGAGCTATTAATCTACGAATAAGTCGTTTCATGGTAGTTCCGTCTATCACTTTATTGTGAAATACCAGACTGGCTCGTTCTGCCATAAGTACCTCCATATTCAGCTGAGTACGATTTGACAATGGGTTTGAGTCAGTGATTGCAAAACTCCCCCTACTCGATCTTGATTCGTGTAGAAATTCTGGACTTATGGACCTAGTTGAAGTGAAGAGATCTGAATTCCTACTGGTGTGTAGAATTCCTTAGCCTGGTTAAGTACCCTATGAACAGGCCTGGAAAAACCCCTGTATGGCTTCTTCGATTTCTCGATAAAGAGAAATATGCCCAACAGTGGTTTGAATGTATAAAAAAAGAATTTCTTTTTTTATACTTCTTACTATTAGATAGTGTCCATTAATCTTATAATAATTACCTAAAGATTCATAGTGAACTTCGATCGGAGTTTCTCTTGAATCAATAACCCGTTGATCTAGTCGCCACCAAAGCCACAAAGGACTATCTAAAATGATTTGTTTCTACCGATAGCTCCAATCTCTTCATAGGAATTCGAAAAAAAGATTCTTTTGTATACTTATATTTATTATTGTCACTTCTTTTATTTTGCCAATTTTTACGATTTCATGGATTATACCTATTTATACAAATACCTCGAGGATTCCCGCTCGTTAATACATAGAGTCCAATAAGCATATCTTGAGTTGGTACAGAAATGGAATCTCCAATCGCTGGAGACAAAAGATTCATATGAGAAAACATAAGTAAACGGGCCTCTGCTTGAGCCTCCAAAGATAGGGGTACATGAACGGCCATTTGATCCCCGTCAAAATCTGCATTGAATCCCTTACAAACTAATGGATGTAAACAAATAGTGCGCCCCTCCACTAAAATGGGCTAGAATGCATATATTCCCAATTTATGCAGAGTGGGTGCTCTATTAAGCAATAAAGGATGCCTCTGCATAACTTCCTGCAGTATTTCCCATACAATCAATTCTTTTTCCCGAATTTTACTCATAACAACTCCTATGTTTGAAGCAAGATGTTGTCTAATCAAACCATGAATTACAAATGTCTGGAATAGCTCTATTGCTATTTCGCGCGGCAATCCACATCGATGTAATGAAAGTGCAGGACCTACGACAGTGACGGAACACCCTGAATAATCAACCTGTTTGCCAAGGAGAGTCTCATAGAATCTTTCCTCTTTACCTTCAATTACATCTGAAAATGACTTGTAAACTTTATTATGACCGTCCCTCATTGGTTACCCCCCAGATTCCATTATCAAGAAGTGTATCCATAGCTTCTTGTACTAATTTCTCCTAACACATTACTTCTCCCAGCGTAGATCTACTTGTTGTTAAGAGATCGATAAGAGTATTATTCCGATAGATAACTCTTCTATAGAGTTCATTAATATCCGAGCTCATTAATTTACCCCCATCTATCTGAATGATGGGTCTTAACTCAGGAGGAAGAACTGGTAATAGACACGAAACCTCCCATTTTGGTTCTATATTTGTGTTTAGCCATAACTTATAGTCAGGTTGACCAATTCAAGAATATATCGAACCACAGGGAGGTAGGCACTAGTGCTTAAGCGATCTCACATTTCTTGTAATTTTATAGAGACGAATCATCAAAGTTTTGGTTATCAAACATGTAATTAAAATCAATCAATGCAAGTAAATAAGCAATGATCAAGTAACAAAATAGAGTGCGTGTGATTGGTTTTCTAAGTTAAACAAAAGTGAGATTAACAACAATTAAGAAGTGGTAACTCTAGGAATTATGTATCAAATTCATATGCATCATGGATAAATGATTAAGGGCCAACACTAACTTCTTCTAAACTTTTTCTCGAAATGAATAGAATGTGAATCCAAATAAGAATTCCAAAATAGCTCAACTGATTGGTTCTCACTCAAACAATTCCAACTAGGTACTAAGTTTAAATGAGAATCCCCTCACACAAGCAATCAACCTCTCGATCAAACCAATTGGATGTCCTATCAAAGGGTTCTAAATCCTAAAGGATATCTCTATCTCTTTAAGACTTATAATGTACATGAGGTGTATGATGAATTGATTCAATGAAATATCCTAAACATATAATTGATTTCTCAATCTAACCACATGTCCATGATAATTAATCACACAATTCAACAATATAATTCAAGCAATTAACAATCAATGATAGAAAATCATAAATCCAATCAACACATGAATTAAGATACATAGATCCCCAAAATTAACCAACAACTTTCATGTTGCTAATCTCACAAAGGAGATTAGCCTACCATAATCATAAGATAATTAACATAGATATTAAAAACCTTACAAGTCATGATAAACAATTAGGTTTACTACAAAAATTGGATGAAAACTCCCTTGGATTGGCTCCAATGGTTATCTCCTTTCTTTCCTTGAAATTTTCCTCTTTTCCTTGCTTCTTCTCCTCATTTGGATGAAGGATTTATGCTGAGATGATGATGGAGTGAATAGATGGGTGAAAGTGATGAGGGATATAGTGTAAAATGAAGGAATTGGTGTGTGGGATCTGTGAGCAGCTGAATTTCGGATACAAGATGATCAAAATGTTGAATGAATTGGTATTTATACCCCTTGGAGACCTTTGTGGGATGTGTGAGCAGCTGAATTTCGGATACAAGATGATCAAAATGTTGAATGAATTTGTATTTATACCCCTTGGAGACCTTCTAGAAGATGTAGGAAAATATTCTGTTCTGGCGCCGATACGACTCGTGTACTGCAACACGAGTCAAGTTATGTCTGGGTTTCTCGGTCAAACTTTACTCAAAATAGCACATGAGTTGTGTGTTGATGCACAGCCGAAGGGTGGCCGTGTTGGATATTTTGATGCTGCTACACGGCTACTTCTTACAAGCCCGTGTTAAGAACATGGGCCGTGTGCTACAACACGTCTCGTGTACCCTACACGGCCGGCCGTGTTCATGCTGCCATGTTTCTTCTTCCTTGTTTTATCTCCCGTCTCTGTTTTTGCTCTGTTTTTACCTGTTTTACATATGATTAAGTTCATTCACACACATTTCCATTAAAACACATAACACCACCGAAATACACATAAATATGGATAAAATAATACGAAAACGGACATAAAAAGATACTAAAATCTAGGTGAAAATATCACTCATCACACCCCCAAACTTAAAGTGTTGTGCATACCCTGATAGACATTTTCTCAACACACAATTAATCCTCAAGTATGAAGGATATCAATTGTAGTTTCGAAGGTGACCAAGTTATATATCGAACCCAAGGAATGGATAAATATCAATTTAATTATGTTCTAGTAAATTATGACTATGTTGGAAATATAATAGTTGTGGTGTTGAATTAAGTAACGAATAACAATCGAAATAACAAGTAAAAATAATAAGAAGAAGAGATAGTAGGTTGTGATCAAGTAAGATGATATGTAGTTCATCAGGTCATCCAATTCTACTTATTAATTCATACTTTCGTGTGACGGTGTCTGACTCTGCCTTGTGGTTTATGGACGCATCACTAAACCTTGCAAATTCACTCTATAGACACAAGTAAATATGCGTATGACACGTGTGAATATCCTCAGAGCAAGAGATATAATTCACCCCCCTTTCTAAGTACTATCAGTATCAATTATTTCCCGTGCACTTAGTACTCTAACTCGATATGATCTCCCATTATAGGTACTATGAAATTATACTCTTTTTCCTACTTATTAACTTGAATATGATTCAATTAATAAGTATTCATATAAGATAGTTCTAATAAGACTTCGAAATCCCTTCACTTAGAATTATAACATAAAACCCTGCTCAGCAATGAACGCACTCAACTAATAACCAAGTTATGTATTCAGACTCTACATAATAATTATTGATGCACAAAACGACTGTGAGTATTGATTAAAAATGCGTAATCTTATATAAAATAAACCACAAGTAGTGTTGTATGGAGTTTACACACAAAAGATAAATTAACTCATCAAATCTTCAGAACCCTAGAACTACCGAAGCGGCTCTAGCCCATGATTGATCTAAGAACTTCATGGTTAGTTGGACCGATCTTACTTGAATCTCCAGCGGAACTCTATCACAGCCCCTCCGGATGATGGACGATCGCTCTCCTCCCAACTCTACGTCTCTACGTCTTCTTGTATGAAAGATTCAATGAATTCCCCCTTGTGATGCTGCATAAGCCTTCTTTTATACTTGTAATCACGTTTCCTGGGCTTGGAATGGGCTTTTTAAGTAATCACACGTATTGACGGTGTAAAAATATGAATATGGTAAGTTCTCGAGCCTCAATTCGACTTGATCAACGGGTCGAATTGACTCCTTCAAGTCAAATCACATGTCAAATCAGCACACTATAAGTCCCAGGTGCTTGATTTGACCAACTACCCTGGTCAAATTGAAGTGATGAGGTCGAATCGGTATTTCCGCCAGCCAATTCGACCTCAATTAGACCTGATGCCCAGGTCAAATCACCCCTATCGTGGTCGAATCCACCTTCAGTACATGTTGTGCTGCCAATTCAACCTGAATAGCTAGTCGAATCGATCTTCTTCAGGTCGAATTGTGCTCCTGCTTCGCCCAACGGATGGCCTCGACTTCCTTTCTTCAGTTTTCAGCACTTCCACTCTGATTTCCTTCAAAAAATCACTCAATCAGATTCAACAACACCTGATTCATGACTTCATACAATATATATCGGTTTACAACTGATTTCATCCTTCAAACACTTCATAATAGCACAAATCTAGGCGCAAGATTCGTGAATTAACACACTCATCAAACTCCCAAACTTACATGTTGCTCATCCCGAGGCAACGCAATCAAACCAAGGAGTCGTGTATAATTCACGAGATCACCAATACAATACATATTACACATGCAACTTTATCAATTAAAAAAACAAGTATTTCTTATATCATACATATCATTCATGCAAAACATCACTCAATCACATTATCATTCGGAGTACTAAGTCATCTAGCTCACATGTTACGTGTTTACTCTCTCACTCAAGTGCTAATCGCACTTAACAGGTTAGTGTATATGCTCATACTCAATCCATACAAACGCGTAACCATAAGCTTGGCAATGGTCTCAAAAATCAACTCACAATCAACTAATGAATAGGATCACAAAGGACTTGTCTTTGGGTTGTAATGTTGGCTCTTTGGAAAGGGTAGGAAAATTTAGATAAAGCCACTCAAACACTAGTAGAGAGTTACCTTGGAGGTTCTCGCTTTCTTCATTCGGCTACATATTCTCCTCCAATTTTTTCTCTTGCACTTGCAATTTTGAATTTTCTTCTCTTTCTTGCATCAACATCATTCTTCTTTTGATAGTTCGGGTACCGATTGTCGGCACTACCCTTTTTGAATAGCAATTGGGGTACCGGTTTCAGGCACTACCCCTAAACAAGATTTAACCATACACTTCTTTTACTTTACTCAACCTTATTCTATCTTTCTTCTTCTTCTTGCAACACTTATTCACCTCAACTCTCTGCCAATGAATAGGGTATTTAAACAAGCTCAAGTAAAGGTTAAATAAGGCTCTTTTATTCGGCTTGCCAAAGAAAAGCTTTTAAATGCTCAAACGGGGCTACCAAAGGTATACCTAATCAACGGGAAAGGTAAAATTTGGCTAAATAACTCAATTAATCAAGGATGACCTAAGATCATGTCCTAACAATTAACCCATTGTAAGTCTCACACAAGACTCCAAGCCAAGTTCTAGAATACGTTCATATGAATGATTCTCTCAAGAATAAACTATCATGATCAAGCATGATTTAAAGGCTCAAATCCTAACATGGGTAAATAGAATCCTAAGTACTCCTCATAGCACATAATCAAGATCAATTTCACAAGAACTACATACTTATCAAATTATACATGCTTCTCATCAATGAAAATTAATACATGAACATATGAATGCACAAAACCAAAAACCCATACATCATAGTCAAGCATAGCATCATCATCTTGATACCTTGTTTGTGCTATCTTCTCAGAAACTTCAGCCCATTACTCCTTTTTTGTGCAAAGTGATCGAATGGGTATGAAAATCGGGGTTAAGAACACACTTACCTGACCCAATTCGACCTCAATTCGACTTGCCTACAAGGTCAGATTAACTTCATCGTGGTCGAATTGACCTTCTGGACAACTTTCACCTTCAATTCGACCTCGATTCGACTTGGTCCCCTGGTCGAATTGTCGTGCCTCAGATCAAATCCACACACTATAAGTTTCAGGTCCTCAATTCGACCTGAGCTGCTGGTCGAATTGAAACAGACGTGGTCGAATTGGCTCACTGGAAGATTTCGCATTCGATTCGACCTGGGCCTCAGGTCGAATTGCCATGCCACAGGTCAAATTGGGCTACTGGATAATTTTTGCCCCTCGATTCGACCTGTACGCTTGGATTCGACCATGCTCCCTAGTCGAATTAGCTCCCTAACGCTCCAAAATCGAGTATTCTTCATCCCCTACACACTTCAAGCTTAAAAACGAACATTAGGTACCAAAATAGAGCATAACTTCATCAAGAATCAATCCTAAAACTTAACATTCATGAGTAACTCCGCAAACAACTTAAAACACGAAACAAAACACCACTAAACATTAGGCAAGTTACAAAAAATCGACACATAAAAATCGGTTAAAAATTTAATATGCCGCAAAAAATTAACTCCCTTAACAAACGTTACAAAGAAAAGATTATACTATTGGTGCTTATTGAGGTAAGTACATCACACCCCCTCCCCAAACTTAGTAGAAACTATAGTCGAAACTAAGTTTGCAAATAGATGTAATTGCCGATAAGAAACACTTCAAATATAAAAATTTCTTACTCACACAAAAGAAATAAAGCAATAAATGAGAGAGAAAGCCCACAACAGGCGCTCTTATTTAACGTCGGAGAGTCACGACGGAATGCAAAATATGTAGACTACTGACTAAGAGGGCAATCTTCTTTCATCTTTACCTTCCAATACTTTCTCCCCCTCTTATCATCCACACTTACCACCTTACCTTTCTTAGGTACCATACGATTAGTAGAATCTCCTTTCTCAAACTTTTTCGTATCATTCCTATCAATCTTCCACACAATTTCGGAATCACTCCTATCACCACCAAGATCAAAGTCAGGATAAAATTGATCAAAAAATAAAGAAAGAGAGAAAGGACTTTCAAATTTGTGGTTATCCGGTGGTAAGTTAGGAGGCTTCAAATAGGCATCATCTTCTCTTCCTTTGTCTACATCCTTCTTCTCAACCTTAGATTTCTCCAATGTATACCTGTCATCGCCCAAAGCAAGTAAGTTCTCAAGATATTTAATACATTCCTCATTGGAAAGATCATCAAGCTCCGTATTAGGATAAGTAAGAGACTCCATCAAGCATGTCTCAAGAGGGTCCTTAGACAGGATCAAAGACATATCTTCCTTCACAATCTCCTCCACCACATCAATACTATGACATTGTGACTCCATAGGCATCTTCATTGTTTTGTCAAGATTGAATATGACCTCTTCTTTATCCATCCGCAACTTGAGCTCTCCCTTTTGAACATCAATCATGGCCCCAGCAGTAGCAAGGAAAGGTCTCCTCAAGATAAGAGGGATATTATCCTTGTCATCTTCCATCTAAAGTATAAGAAAATCTACAGGAAAGACTAGTTTATCTACTTTGACAAGAACGTCTTCAATGATACCTTTTGGAAACGTCATCGACCTGTCCGCCAATTGAAGAGCAACTGTTAACTCTCTCAAACCAAGCCTTTGAAAGATAGACAATGGCATCAAATTGATGCTTGCCCCAAGATCGCACAAGGCTCATCGTGCCGGCCCTTTTCCAATCTCACACAAGATAGTGAAGCTTCCCGGATCCTTCATCTTCTGTGGCAGCTTCCTTTGGATGATTGAGCTATAATTTTTGACAAGTTCACCGTCTCAACTCCGTTCAAGCTTCTCTTCTTCAGCAATATATCCTTAAGGAATCGAGCATAGTACGGCATCTCAATTATTGCCTCAAAGAAAAGGAATACTCAAGCTTATTTTATTTATGATATCTGAAAACCTCTTGAACTTTTCTTTCAATCCCTTCTTAACTAGCTTATAAGGAAACGACGGAGGTATCTTTGTTTTGGGAATACCCCATTCATCACGCTCGACCTTCTCCGCTTTATCCTTCTCGGCTCTCAACCTCTTGGCTCTTTCCCATTTTTTCTTTGCTACAATATCAGTATTTTGCTCATTCGGAACCAATGGAGTAATGTTCATATCATGAGGAGTGTTCGGTGAAGAAATAGGTACGGAATGAGGTAATTCGACCTCGATTCGACCAGGTGCTCTGGTCGAATTAGGCACGTAGTGGTCGAATTGATCTCCTGGAACACGATTTTTACCCTGTATCTCTGATTCGACCTGGATTCGACCTGTAGGTCTGGTCGAATTGAAGTCTCCCTGGTCGAATCGGCTCACTGGAAGATTTTTGCCCTCCGATTTGATCTCAATTCGACCTGAAGATCTAGTCGAATTGAATGGTTGCTGGTCAAATCGGGATTATGATAAAATAGAGTGCTTCGGAATGGTGGATTCGACCTCAATTTGACCTGGCCCCCAGGTCGAATTGAATTGATTTTGGTCGAATCGAGGCGTTGGTGCTTCCAAATCACATCCATGCATCCAATTAGACTTCCCCTGTTGGATTCAACCTGTGGTATTAGTCGAATTGGGGTCGAATTAAGCCCTTGACGTGTCCAATTTTGATTTTGATCTCATCGATCCCTCGTACTGTGTTCCAGACCTCAATGTGATGGCATTGTAGGACTTTGGATTCTCAATATTTTGAGACGGGAGCTTTCCTTTCTCAATAGTTTGAGTGATCTTGTTAACATTTTCTGCTATCCTCCCATCAACAACGTAAGGTCCTTCACTTTCTTGGATAAATCCTCATGGTTTGCATCAATCTTCTTCTCTAACTTGGCCTAAAGACGATCCACTCTAGCATCATTCCTGGCCATGTACCTATTCACCGTATCCTCAAAACCCGGCTTTCATTCTTCCACTTTCACACCCAGATCAACACCCATCAGAGGTTGAATTGCATTGTTAGGATTACTCCATAAAAACTCCGGCCTCCTAGGCTGTTGATAATTACTTGGGAGTCAACGATTGCTGTAGTTCCCCTGGTAATTCTGATTGTCCTGATTTTGAAACCTCGTTCCTTGAAACTTTGGCCCATAGCGTAATTTGCTTCTTCTATATCCTCTTGTATCGTTCCATTATTCTTAACTTCCTGCTGCATGATCGGTACATGCTGAGATATATCGCTGATTTGCTTTTGTTGCAACTCAAGTAGCTTGTTGATATTCGACAAGCTAGAGACGATCTTATCTTCTCTACTTATTTTCACCATAGCATGTTCAACTTTAGCCACTTTTCCAAGGACGTAAGTACCTCTCACTCTATCAGTTGGCCAATCTCTCGAGTTTATTAAAATATCTTCAAAAAGTTTCTCGGCCTCTACGGATGACTTAGTAAGCAATGCTCTATTAGAAGAAGCATCCAATAACACACGTGAATCACAGTCCAATCCATTGTAGAATATGCAGATATACTGAGCTTTAGATAGCCCATGTTGAGGACACTTACGAAGCATGTCCTTAATCTGTCCCACGCTTCATGAAACTTCTCTCCACTACCGATAGCAAATTAGTTAATGTCTTGCTTCATCTTGAACACCTTCGAAGGTGGCATGTATCTCTCTAAGAACTTAAACTTCAATTGATCCCAAGTAGTGCATTCAGCTGCATTGATAGTATCGTACCAATCTCTCACCTTTTCAGACAGCGAGAATTTAAACAAGAGGATTTTCTGCGCATCTTCATGATCTCCTGCTTCTTTTTGAGTACTTGCATAGCCCAAGAACTTGTTTAGATGCTGCTGCAGATCCTCAAAAGTTCCTCCTGCGAAGGAGTTTCTTTCTATCATGCTAATAAGAGTGGGGTGAAGATCAAAGTCCGCATTGGCCCCCTTGCTCCTAGAAGCCCAAAATTTCCAGCCCCGTTATTCTTGAAGACTTCACGGATAGCTAGATTGTCCGGATTGGCCCTTTCGTTGGCCATGTCGACTGTCACTTCTTCCAAATTAACTTCAATTTTAGCTTCAATCGTTTGCGAATTTATCATGTCAACTTCAACTCCAAGGTTTAGAGCTTCAGTTGGATCTACGTTCTTGTTCTTACTCTTCTTCTTCTTCTTCTTCTTCCTTGATCATGCTCCGATCTCAGGATTATATGGTTCTAATTCACCTTTCTTTGATCTCGTGAGCATACACCTGAAAAGAATAAGAGTTAAAACAGTAAAACAAGAAAAATAGTCCTAATAAACTAGAAATAACAAAAAGATATTTTAAGTCATCCCCGGCAGCGGCGCTAGAAATTTGATGGGCGTTTTCTCAACACACAATTAATCCTCGAATATAAGGATATCAATTGTAGTTTCGAAGGTGACCAAGTCATATATCGAACCCAAGGGATAGATAAATATCAATTTAATTATGTTCTAGTAAATTATGATTATGTTGGAAATATAATAGTTGTGGTGTTGAATTAAGTAACGAATAACAATCGAAATAACAAGTAAAAATAACAAGAAGAAGAGATAGTAGGTTGTGATCAAGTAAAATGATAGGTAGTTCATCAGGTCATCTAGTTCCACTTATTAATTCATACTTTTGTGTGACGGTGTCCTACTCTGCCTTGTGATTTATGGATTCATCACTAAACCATGCAAATTCACTCTATAGACACAAATAAATATGAGTATGACACATGTGAATATCCTCAGAGCAAGAGATATAATTCACCCCCCCCCCCTTCTAGGTACTATGAAATTATACTCATTATCCTATTATTTTCCATGCACTTAGTACTCTAACCCGATATGATCTTCCTTTATAGGTACTATGAAATTATACTTTTTATCCTACTTATTAACCCGAATATGATTCAATTAACAAGTATTCATATAAGATAGTTCTAATAAGACTTCGGAATCCCTTCACTTAGAATTATAACATAAAACCCTGCTCAGCAATGAACGCACTCAACCAATAACCAATTTATGTATTCAGACTCTACACAATAATTATTGATGAACAAAATGACCGTGAGTATGGATTAAAAGCGTGCAATCTTATATAAAATAAATCACAAGTAGTGTTGTACGAAGTTTACACACGAAAGACAAATTAACTCATGAAACCTTCATAACCCTAGAACTACCAAAGTGGCTCTAGCCCGTGATTGATCTAAGAACAATCATGGTTAGTTGGACCGATCTTACTTGAATCTCCAGCGGAACTCTGTCACAGCCCCTCCGGATGATGGATGATCACTCTCCTCCCAACTCTACGTCTCCACGTCTTCTTGTATGATAGATTCAATGAATTCCCCCTTATGATTCTGCATAAGCCTTCTTTTATACTTGTAATCATGTCTCCTATGCTTGGAATGGCTTTTTAAGTGATCACACGCATTGACGGTGTAAAAATATAGATATGGTAAGTTTTCGAGCCTCAATTCGACTTCAGCAACAGGTTGAATTGACTCCTCCAAGTTGAATCACAGGTCGAATTGGCACACTGTAAGTCCCAAGTGCTCGATTCGACTAATTGCCCTGGTCGAATCGAAGTGACGAGGTCGAATCGGTATTTTCTCCAGCCAATTCGACCTTGATTTGACCTGATGCCCAGGTCGAATCACCTCTGTCGTGGTCGAATCCATCTTCTGTACATGTTGTGCTGCCAATTCAACCTGAAGGGCTGGTCGAATCAATCTCCTTCAGGTCAAATTGCACTCTTGCTTCGCCCAATGGATGGTCTCGGCTTCCTTTCTTTAGTTTTTAATACTTCCACTCCGATTCTCTTCAAAAAACCACTCAATCGGCTTCAACAACACCAGATTCGTGACTTCATACAATATATAACGATTTACAATCAATTTCATCCTTCAAACACTTCATAATAGTACAAATCTAGGCGCAAGATTCGTGAATTAACACACTCATCATACCCAAACAACGAAAATGATATAAACAAGGGGAGAGATATTTTCACCTAGAAAAGACTAAACGAACATAAGTAATAACACAACAATTGTAATAAGAACTACAAACTATGCTAAGTCATCCTACAACATTAGATTCATGACATGAGAAATTAACACGTTCAATCAAAAGAGAATAAGGTGTAATATAGTCCCTTTTAGTCCAAGCTTCTCATAGATTATCAATTTCACTAAACACTCTTTTAAGTAGGGTAAATCAACACTCATCAATCAATTGGCTCGACTCACTATAGACTTCCTCGTGGACTACATTCACAAACCACCAAAGTTTCAATCAATGATCAAAAAGGTCTTTCATTAAGGATGTAATGATAGGCTCTTTGGTAGGGTAGGAAAAATTTAGATAAAAGTGACTAAACAAGTGTAAGTAATCGAAGAGGTAGCTAATTTCTTCCATTCCTCCACTTTCTTTCTTTCCTTCTTATTCTTTCCAACATTCAAGCACTAATCATCACTTCACTTTTCATTTTCAACTATTTTTGATTGTATACTCCCTTCTTTTGATTTTTCGTTTCTTGAGTGTCTTTGTTGCTTCACTCTTCTTTTTATTTTTAAGGTTGCATATGCATCTTTTGTTCATGCTCTTTTCATCCTTTTTCTTACTTGTTACCATTTTCTTTTCTTCTTTTTATCATTACTTCCTAGCTACCATCTCCTCAATCACTCACACAAAAGGGTATATATAAGGCTCATGTGGGTAATCAAGGCTTGTAATGTGCTAAATTCATAAGAAATAGGCTTATAGGCACAAAGTGGTTGACTAGGGATGATATTCATGGTATGGAATTTTTGGCAATGACTTTTCATGACAAGGATTGCCTTAAATCATATCATCAATCTCTACTAATCAGATTCGTTCCTATAGTCTTTGAGCAAGTATTTAGTTTATCAAAACACAACCGATCCACTCATGAAAAGATATACCATGTATGCATGGTTGAGGCTCAAATTCTCACAAGTCTATGCTCGAACCTACGGAACTTATTACGCCACATTCATCTCAAAATTGAACAAGTTAAATAAAGCATGTCACAATTCGAAAGTGTAGATATTCTTTTAATAACTTGTTATCACTTATCACACAACGTATCATCACTCACATTCAAAATGACTCACAACCTCCCAAAAACAAACCACCAAAACAATCCCTAAACAAGAATAAGAAAAACACACAAATCATAAAATAAAGACACAACAAATAAGAAACAACCAAAAACATAAAACATGCAAAAACAAAAATCACCATCATTAACAATAAAGCACACATTCATATCATCCATAACCAATTAAGTTCACATCTCATCTCATCCTTAATTGAAAAGAAATCCTAAATTACAAAATTAAAAAATCCCAAAACAAAACAAATAAAATATCAAATCCATCACAATCCAAATTAACTAGAAATGAGCTAAAGAAGTGTTGAGCACTAAAGTACTCCCTTCAATTCTCCAGGAGATGAGGTGGTGTCCTCTGGTAAGATACCCAAGGGGTGTAGGCACGAGGTGAACATGGAAACTAGAAGTTAAATATCATAGTGAGCATCTCCTCTATGTTGTTTGAGTGGGCACGAGCTTGCTCATCATTATAATCTCTCCTACGCTGCCCCTCATGGATCTCCCTCATCATCACACCCTGTCTCTGTTGCTCCTCTCGGAACTCTCTCATCTGATCTCCGTGCAACTGCTGAGTCTACCTAATCTCTCTGACTTCATCTTCTAAAAAATTCCACCTTGCATTCCCCACTCCGGGTCCCATAAACTGTTGCTATTGCTGAAACTCCTCCTCTTGGATTTCATCTTCTTCTTGCTCAAACACTGGAGGCTCTGGTGCTTGCTCTTCAAATTTCACATGATGAGATTGCTCTTCTTCATCTCCTACCTCCATGTCCAGTGGCTCAGCTCTCAGATTTCTTAGCTCTGGATTCTCTTTCTACTCTCATCTGTTGGAGCACTGCCTACACTCCTTCTCTATTCTGGCTGTAGAAGGCTCTTACAATTGCAGAGTTGTTGGGACTTGCCATTACTAGATTTTGCTACTTCCGTTGTCCGCGCACTGTGGTGAACTCAGGAGCAGGTAGAGAAAATGGAGCTCCCTTATCTTGTCTCAAACAATACATGTTTCCTATAAATGATAGGAACTCCATCCTTATGAGCTGTGTATAAGTGAGTCCCTCACTAACCATCATGTGTGGCATACCTCTAAGGTCGATGCCTAACCCTTGAGCAATCATGGTCACCATTCCTCCAATCATAATCCCTCGAGTATTTTCTCTTTTTGCCACCCTCTTAACATGCTGAATGAATGAGCTGCAATGTTTACTCTAAACTCCTGATATAAACTGTACACAATGTACAATTGTTTCTCACCAATAGCTCTACTCTCAAATCTCCCCAGAATGTTATTTGATAAATCTTTTCAAGGTACCGCATTACCAGGTTTCTTATAGATGTCCTCTTTGAAGAGCTTGGAATATACTCACCAGGTTCTGTCCCATCGTCAACCAACTTTCTCCATCCGTTTTGTTGCTTAAAACCCCCTCCTGGTAGAAAGTTCTGATGACCTCTCATAATCGGGCACCCAAAGAACCTATTTATCTCATTCACAGAAATCTTCTCCCTAAATTCATTGTTAAGCTGAAATGTGATCGAGATAGAAAACTTGTTCCTATCCTTCTGAACCTCTAGGGTGCTCATAAACTCGACTGTAAGATGGAGGTAAGTGGGAGGTCTTTTATCGAAGAACTCTTCCATATCTACCCGATAAAACAAAGTCCTCAGATCATCCTCTATGCCAAGATCATCCTTTTCCCATCTTAATGCATACTTCTCCCATTCTGTGAACTCAACTCTGAAATTCACAGGGTGAATTTTCTTCATCATCAATTATGCATCGATGTTGGATAGTTCCATATCTGTCTCAACAATAATGAAGTCCTCATTGCGTCTCCTCACTCTTCTTTCATCCATCTACAATATTCAACATATTTCAAATTACATTCAACTTCAACTCAAGGCAAAATATCTCATATTGCTTAGAATCATCACTAGTTATTCAACTAAATGTTAATTCTAGCACATATTCAAGCACAACAAACAATATTTTCCAAGGATTTTCACATTTCAATCCAAGCAACTTTAGCAACAATTTATTCAAAAAAAAATTATTGATTCAATCAAGTTCAACATCTCAATCTTTCCATTGTTTCATGAATTCATCACCTTTCTTTTCTATGGGCACAACTTATATCAACAATGCTTCATGCAAAAGCTTTTAATTTTATTCAAAACTTCACTTAGGCATTTCATCAAACACTGGCATTCACATTTTTTCACAATCAATTCAACAAGAATTTTCAATTCCATCATGCTCAAATCCTCAATGCTTAAGCTAGTGTACACAATTCAATTATCACAAAAGCATTATCAATCAATATGCAACAACATATGCTTTTAATTCCATTCCTTCAAAAATCCCCAAATTCAAAATGTTCATGAACCCTAATTCTTGAACAATTTCAATCAATCCTACAATTAAACTTGCTCATTCATGTTTCAACATCCTAGACATGCTTCAAACATGCTTCCATGCAAGAATTTCACCAATTAAACCTTCAATTGAAAACTAGGGTTCGAATTGTCATACCTTGCTTTTTCTTGGAATCAAATGGAAAAGATGATGTTAAACCTTAAGGATCACACTTGAATCACTCAATCTTACCACTCTTTTGATGTTGGCTGATATATTGTGGAGTTTGGAAGTGAGAATACCCGAATAAAAGTGTTTGTGCACAAAGGGAGTGATTGGCCGTGTTCCAATAGTCAGCTTTTAAAAACTTTCTCCAGACACGACATGAGTCGTGCGATGCAACACTGCCAAAAGATGGCCGTGTTGCATGATTTGATGTCATTATACAGTTATTCCTTATAGGCCCGTGTTTGCAACATGGCTCGAGTCTCGAAACAGGACACGACTCATGTGACGCTACATGGTCAAAGGGTAGCCGTGTTGGATGATTTGATGTCAGTACATGGCCACATGTTACAGGGCCATGTTGGCGACACGACTCGTGTACCTGCAGCTTTGTTTTCTTCAATTTTCAACTTTAAGTCTTGTCTTCCCCTGTTTCTATGCTTCCAATACTCCCTGTTCATGCTCACAACTCAAAAACATTATTAGCTCAACATTAGTTATCAAAACACGGATTATCATCTACTTCAACACAACCAATCGGACCAAAATCAAACCAAAACTTATGAGAAAAATTTCAAATTAGCCCAAAAATATGAAAAGTATATGCTTTCAAGATAAAGTATGTCACACCACACCATATCCCCCCAAACTTAAATTGAAACAAGAGTTTCGAATTAAATTTGCAAAAAATGGTGTGATGAACTTACACACTTCAATTCAAGTACCCTTCGTATCTTTAAAATTCCTTCTTCTCACAAGCACAATCCACCTACAAGGCCAAAAATGCAAAACAAAAAGAAATATTTACAATCCTAAAGTACTAAAAGGATACGATCTTTCAAGAGGTGAAGGTATCCACATATATCAACTCCCTTTGAGAGGGAGAATGGTGATGCTTCACCCTTTGACCATTAACCACAAAAGCACTTCCATCTAATCCTTCAAGCTTCAAGGAACCATCATCTCTAGCCTCAATCACCAAGTATGGACCGGTCCATGTGGAACGAAGTTTTCGGAGGGAACAACTTAAGTCTTGAATTGAACAATAAAACCTTATCCCCCGGAATAAACTCCCTTGTTTTGATCCTTTCATCATGCCATCTATTAAACTTCTCCTTCAAAATCCTTGAGCTTGAATAAGCTTCTTCTCTAAATTCTTCTAATTCAACCAATTGGAGACACCTTTTTTTCCGGCTTCTTTCTCATCATAGTTCAACTTCTGAAGGGCCCATAGTGTCTTATGCTCCAACTCCACGGGTAAATGGCATGCCTTCCCATAAACAAGCTTGTACGAAAAAAAACCTAGGGCGGTCTTGTAGGCCGTTCTATAAGCCCAAAGGGCATCGTCAAGCTTAGAAAACCAATCCTTTTGATTTCCATTAAATGTCTTCTCAAGTACAAGCTTCACTTGCCTATTTGACACCTCCGCCAAGCCATTTGTTTGAGGA
The DNA here is from genome assembly GCA_023678885.1 of Pogostemon cablin. Lineage (NCBI taxonomy): Eukaryota > Viridiplantae > Streptophyta > Magnoliopsida > Lamiales > Lamiaceae > Pogostemon > Pogostemon cablin. The sequence continues at coordinate 32,742,138 of CM042959.1, read as the reverse complement.
TGGTAAGGTGTAGAGACCTTATGCTTCACTCCATAGCCATTCAAGAGCTTCTCAATAAGCTTGTTGATGAAGTGAGGTCCCCCATCACTAATCATGGTCTTTGGCACCCTAAATCTAGCAAAGATGTTCTTCTTTAAGAAAGTTTTGACCACTAGAGCATCATTTGTCCTTATCGGGATTGCTTCCACCCATTTAGACACATAATCTATCGCAAGCAATATGTAAAGGTAACCATTGGAAGGCAGAAATGGGCCCATGAAGTCCATCCCCCATACATCAAACACCTCAACCTCAAAAATGTTCCTCATGGGCATTTCATCATATTGCCCTATACTTCCAATCCTTTGGCACCTATCACATCCCTTGATATATTCCTTGCAATCCTTGAACAAAGTTGGCCAAAAAAATACCGATTGTAGAATCTTTGCTCCTATCTTTTAAAATCCAAAGTGTCCTCCACATGGTGAACTATGATGCATCTTCATGACACTTAACTTCTCCTCCTCCGGGATACACCTCCTTATGATCCCATCCGGATAATTCTTAAACAAAAGAGGATCATCCCATAAGTACTCCTTGACATCATGATAGAACTTCTTCCTTTGAGATTTGGTGAGATGATCCGGCTTGAGGTCACAAGCTAAATAATTCACAAAATCCGCATATCACGGCCTCCCGGTCTCACACAAAGTGTACATCCTTTGAAAATTAACTTGAAGGATCTCTTCATCCAGAAATACATCCTTAATGAACTCCATGGTTCCCTCTTCATCAACATTTTCCAAACATGACAAGTGGTCGGCTATGAATTTTCGACTCCCTTCTTGTCACGTATCTCCACATTGAACACCTGCAATAAAAGAACCCAACAAATTAGTCTAAGTTTAGCATCTTCCTTACTCATCAAATACCTAATGGCGGCATGATGCGTATAAACAATAGTTTTCGTGCCAACTAGGTATGGACGAAATTTTTTAAATGCATAAACCACAGATAAGAATTCTTTTTCCGTTGTAGTATAATTCTTTTGATTTGCATTGAACGTCTTGGATGCATAGTAGATTTCTCGAAACTTCTTCTCCCTCACTTGACCAAGCACCACTCCTAATGCATTGTCACTTGCATCACAATGAAGCTCAAAAGGCTTACTCCAATCGGGAAAAATAAGGATTGGTGAAGAAATTAGAGCTTCCTTTAGTACCTTAAAAGCATCAAGACATTTATCATTAAATTCAAAAGGAGCATCATTTTCAAGGAACTTACACAAAGGTATGGATATATTAGAAAAATCCTTTATAAAACGTCGATAGAACCCGGCGTGGCAAAGGAACGATCTAACCACTTTTTCATTCATAGGTGGGGAAAGATGTTCAATGGCTACAACCTTCGTCTTATCAACTCTCAAACCTTTCTCCGATATATGATGCCTAAGTACGATACCCTCTTGAACCATAAAATGGCATTTTTTCCAATTCAATACTAGGTTTGTATCTTGACAATGCTGCAAAACCATAGAAAGATTAGCCAAGCATGTATCAAATGAAGATCCAAAGACAGAAAAGGCATCCATAAAAACCTCCACTATATTTTCAATCAATCCCCCAAAGATGGCCATCATGCAACGTTGAAAGGTGGTGGGGTTTGCACAACCCAAAGGGTAATTTGTAAAAAGCAAATGTGCTATATGGACAAGTAAAAGTTATTTTCTCTTGATCCTTGGGGGCTATCATGATTTGGTTGTACCCCGAGTAACCATCTAGAAAACAATAATACTTTTATCCCGCCAACCTATCAAGCATTTGATCAATAAAAGGCAAAGAAAAATGATCTTTATGAGTGTTTTCATTAAGCTTCCTATAATCACAACAAACTCTCCACCCTATTTTCACCCTTGTAGCAAGTTCTTCATCAAATTCCATTTTAACAATGGTTAATCCCCCTTTCTTAGCCACAACATGCAAAGGACTTATATGAGGACTATCACTTATGGCATAAACAATTCTAGCATCCAACAATTTCAAAACTTCTTTCCTAACAACCTCTTGCATAATGGGGTTCAAACGACATTGAGGTTGTATGCATGTTTTACTCTCATCAATCAATCTAATATGATGCATACAAATAGTGGGACTTATGCCTTTCAAATCATCAAGACTCCACCCTATAGCACTTTTATGATCTCTAAGCACCCTCAACAATTTATCAAGCTCTAGAGGTGAAAGGGATGATGATACAATTACTGGAAAGGTTTTATCCTCCCCCAAGTACGCATACATAAGGTGATCGGGTAATGGCTTCAATTCTTCCTTTCCCTTATCAATCTTGGGCTCTTCATTCTCTATCTCCAAAGGAAGGTACTCCCTTTTTCTATAGTACATCATCTTAGCTTCATCTTCTTGCATTTCCCTACAAGCATTCAAGTCATGTAAGCAATTATTTATATCATCATCTTCTAGACAATAGAAAGAAGAGTTAGAGTTAAGAGATAACGTAAGAGAATGACTTATGCTTGTCTCTAGAGGATCTTTAGATAAGAAGAATGGCAAATTCTCTCATCCGGATGCCTCATAGCACTCCTTAATGAAAACACCACTTCTTCTTCATTTACTCTCAATGTCAACTCCCCCTTCTGCAAATCAATTAAAGCTCTTCCCGTGGCCAAGAATGGACGCCCCAAAATCAATGGAACATTTGCATCCTCATCCATGTCAAGCACTACACAATTCACCGGGAATATGAACTTTCCAACTTTGACAAGCACATCCTCAACTACTCCCTTAGGATAAGTCAAAGACCTATCCGCAAGTTGTAATATAACAGACGTAGGCTTTACTTCTCCTATACCAAGTTTCTTAAAGATAGACATAGGCATCAAATTGATACTAGCCCCAAGATCACAAAGAGCTTTATGCACTTCACTTTACCCATCTCACATGGTATCATTAAACTACCCAGATCCTTAAGCTTTGGAGGCAACTTCTTTTGAATTATGGCACTATACTCCGGCTCAACTTCTTTTAAACTACCCGGATCCTTAAGCTTTGGAGGCAACTTCTTCCTCTTTCTTTTTCAATGCTTTGGTTCTTTACCATTTCTTTTCAACAACTTCCGGCTCAACTACAACCGTTTCATCATTTGCTTTTACTTCAACTTCACTTTCTTCTACAAACTCTTCACTTTCTTCCACAAACTCTTCTTCAACCAAGTTTTCCTCAACCTCTTTCTCTTTTACCTTCTCATTTTCCATAGGCATAGAAGGTCCCTCATAATTTGTTCCACTCCTCAAAGTGATTGCCTTGCATTGCTCTTTTGGATTTTCAATGGTGGTAGAAGGAAATTTTCCTTTTTCATTCGCACTCAACGAACTAGCAATTTGACCAACCGAGTGCTCCAAAGCTTTGAATCTTCTATCATTAGCTTCATCAATCTTTCTTCTTGTCTCATCTTCAGCTTTGTTCGATGCAATCAATTTTTCAATGAGTTCTTTGGTGGTTGCCTTGCCTTCATTATTTGGCGCTTTATCTCTCGGATGATACACTGGGAGATAAGTAACCGTATTGCTCGGGTTTGAATAAGAGAAGTTATCTTGCCTTCTTTGTTGTTGTGGGTATGAGCTTCCGCTTCCTTAACTATCGAAGCCTCATTGCCTTGGTGGATAGTTTCTTTGGTTATGGTTGAAATTACCTTAGTAATTATTTTGATAGTTACCTTAGTAATTTCTTTCTTGCATGTATTGCACATCCTCCACATGTGCCATTGTCATAGCCCATTGTCCCCACTAACACTATTCGGAGGAAGCACACCTTGATCAATTTGGCTTCAACCATATTAACTACTTGATTATTCACACCTTGATTCAAGCTCATTTGCCTCATTACCTCAGCTGCTATCATCTCAACACTTGGTATACTTGGTTCCACACTAGCACTCTTCACACTAAACTGTTGCCCTTGATCGAAGCTCTCAAATCCATAGCATCCACTAACTCTATCTGATGGCCATTAGTACACATTTGTAGCAATCTCATCGAAAACTCTTATAGCCCTTTCTGGAGTCACACCAGGTACGGATCCACCTGTCGAAGCATCAACAAGCACTCTTTGACCATTTACCAACCTTGGTAAAAAACCCCCACTTGTTGATTTTTTAGAAAACCATGTTGTGGACACTTGCATAGCATATCCTTAAACTGTTTCCACGCTTCATAAAAGCTCTCTTGAGGCATTTACTTGAATTGAGTGATCAAGCTCTTCATTTGAAGTGTCTTGGAAGGTGAAAAATACTTATTCAAGAACATTTGGGCAAGTTCATCCCATATGTTTCAACTACCGGGTGTAATAGTGGAAAACCCTATTCTAGCATGATCTCTCAAGGAAAATGAGAACAACCTCATCTTTAAGCAATCATCGCTCACCCCGTTCATCTTCACAGTATTGGCAAGCTCAATAAATTGAGCTAGATGTGCATTAGAATCCTCATTTGGTAACCCTCCAAATTGTTGGTCTCTCACCATATTGATTAAACCTGCTTTAATCTCAAAATTGTTGGCATTGATTGGTGGGCCCATCATTTGTGGCATTGCCCTTGGCATAAAGAAATCCCGAATCACCCTTGGATTAACATGAGGCCCTCGATGCACTGGAGGTGGTGGTGGAGGTGCATAAGCATGTTGAAAACCTTGTTGAAGCATGGCTTGTTGCACCATTTGTTGAAGCAACGCTTGATTGTTAAGCCATCCATAATTTTGATTAGCTTGTTAAGATGGATTAGCATTGACTTGGGGTGCTTGTGCGTTGTCTTGCACATTTTGCACTCCGTCTCCATCATACTCAACGTCAACACGTTCATCTTGATTGTTCTCCATTGGATTACTCTTTTTGGTTTGTTCTCCTTTCTCCTTCTCTGAAAAGTGTGTTCAATCTCTAAATCAATGGGTACAACTTGTTTCCCTTTCAACCTTGTTTGCATCCACCTTCAAAATAAGAGAAGTTAGAACAAGATTTTCAAAAGCAAATACAAATAAAAAATAAAAAAATTATCTCTAGTAAGATCACTCGAAACGATCCTTCTTCAAGCTACTAGCAACTGCTGCCTCCCCGGCAACGGCACCATTTGATTAGCCATAACTTGTAGTCGGGTTGACCAATTTAAAATTTATCAAACCACAGGGAGGTAGGCACTAGTGCTTAAGCGATCTCACATTTCTTGTAATTTTATAGAGATGAATCATCAAAGTTTTGGTTATCAAATAGGTAATTAAAATCAGTCAATGCAAGTAAATAAGCAATGATCAAGTAACAAAATGGAATGAGTGTGATTGATTTTCCAAGTTAAACAAAAGTGAGATTAACAACAATTAAGAAGTGGTAACTCTAGGAATTATGTATCAAATTCAGATGCATCATGGATAAATGATTAAGGGTCAACACTAACTTTTTCTAAACTTTCTCTTGAAATGAATAGAATGTGAATCCACATAAGAATCCCAAAATAGCTCAACGGAATGGTTCTCACTTAAACAATTCCAACTAGGTACTAAGCTTAAATGAGAATCCCCTCACACAATCAATCAACCTCTCGATCAAAACAATCGGATGTCCTATCAAATGGTACTAAATCCTAAAGGATACTCTATCTCTTTAAGACTTATAATGCACATGAGGTGTATGATGAATTGATTCAATGAACTATCCTAAACATATAATTGATTTCTCAATCTAACCATATGTCCATGACAGTTAATCACACAATTCAACAATATAATTCAAGCAATTAACAATCAATGATAGAAAATCATAAATCCAATCAACACATGAATTAAGATATATAGATCCCCCAAATTAACCAACAACTTTCATGTTGCTAATCTCACAAGGGAGATTAGCCTACCATAATCATAAGATAATTAACATAGACATTAAAAACCTTACAAGTCATGATAAATAATTAGGTTTACTACAAAAATTGGATGAAAACTCTCTTGGATTGGCTCCAATGGTTATCTCCTTCCTTTTCTTGCAATTTTCCTCTCTTCCTTGCTTCTTCTCCTCACTTAGATGAAGGATTTATGGTGAGATGATGATTGAGTGAATAGATGGATGAAACTGATGAGGGATATGGTGTAAAATGAAGGAATTGGTTTGTGGGGTGCGTGAGCAGCTGAATTTCGGATACAAGATGATCAAAATATTGAATGAATTGGTATTTATACCTCTTAGAGACCTTCTAGAAGATGTAGGAAAATATTCTATTCTGGCACTGACACAACTCTTATGATGTAACACGATTCGAGTCGTGTCAGGGTTTCTCGGTCAAACTTTACTCAAAATGGCACACGAGTCGTGTGCTGACGCACGGCCAAAGGGTGACCATGTTGGATGTTTTGATGCTGCTACACGGCTACTTCTTACAGGCCCGTGTTTGGAACACGGGTCGTGTGCTGCAACACGGCTCGTGTACCCTACAAGGCCGGCCGTGTTCATGCTGCCCTATTTCTTCTTCCTTGTTTTATCTTCCGTATCCGTTTTACTCTATTTTCACATGTTTTACATATGATTAAGTTCATTCACACACATTTACATAAAAATACATAACACCACTAAAATACACACAAATACGGATAAAATAATACGAAAACAAACATAAAAAGACACTAAAATCTAGGTAAAAATATCACTCATCAATTTGTTCGAAGAAAATGCTTAGTCAATGATAGGGGTTTTCTCAACACACAAATTAATCCTCAAGTATAAGGATATCAATTGTAGTAGCGAAGATGACCAAGTTACAATATCGAACCCAAGGGATGGATAAATATCAATTTTGTTATCTTCTAGTATATTTTAGACTATGTTTGGTAGTTGAAAAGGTTTAATGGATAATAACTTCTAATCGAATTAGCAAAAAGAAATAGCAAGAGTAGAGAAAAGTGAGTTGTGATCAATAAGAATAATAGGTAGTTCGTCGGGTCATCCAGTTTCACTAGCAATTCGTATTTTCATGTGATGGTGTCCGACTCTGCCCTGTGGTTTGTGGACGCATCACTAGACCATGCAAGTTCACTCTATAGACACAAGTAAATATGCGCTTGACACGTGTGAATAACATCGGAGCAAGAGATATGCATCACCCCCCTTTCTAGGTACTATCATAATCAATTATCTTCTACGTCTAGAATCTAACCCGATTTGATCTCCCTTTTTAGGTACTATAAAGTTATACTCTTCATCCTATTCATCAACCCGAATTTAATTCAATTCATGAATATTCATATAAGACAGTTCTAATAATACTTCGGAATCCCTTCACTTAGAATTATAACAATAAACCCTGCTCAGTAGTGAACGCACTCAATCAATAACCATGTTATGTATTCAGACTCTACACAACGATCATTGATGCACAAAACGACTATGAGTATGGATTAAATATGCAATCTTATATAAAACAAACCACATGTACTGTTGTACGGAGTTTTACACACGAAACATGAATTACATCATGAAACTTTCATAACCCTAGAACTACCAAGGTGGTTCTAGCCCATGATTGATCTAGGAACAATCATGGTTAGATTGATCATTCTTACTTGAACCTTTAGCGAACCTCTGTCACAGCCCTCCGGATGGATCACCACCTCTACTCTTGTCTCTCTTATCATTGACGATCAAAAGCTCTCTTTATTCTCTGTATGAGCCTCCTTTTATACTTGTAATCACGTCTCTAGGGCTTGGAATGGGCTTTCTAAGTGATCTCACGCGTTTCGGCCTCAAAAATCCGGATAAGGTAAGTTCTCGCACATAGGTTCGACCACGTCAAACAGGTCGAACCCCTGGCCACAGGTCGAACCCCAGGTCGAACCCCGCTACTGGAAGAATTCTGCACAGGTTCGACCTTCTGGACAGGTCGAACCACTAAGGCCTTGGTCGAACCCCAGGTCGAACCTCAGCACTGGACAACTCCCGCTCCCGATTCGACCAACTGGCAAGTCGAACTCAAACGTCATGGTCGAATTCTCTTTCTTGCAAACTGGTTCGACCATGGTTCGACCTGATGGCCAGGTCGAACCAGCCGAGTCGTGGTCGAATCCATCTCTGCAAGTTCAGCAACGTTGGTTCGACCTGCTGGAGAGGTCGAACCCTCCTCCAACCAGGTCGAACCCACCTAATTCTTGGGCGGTTCGCGTGGCTTCGACTCCGTCTCTTCGATTCTTGGCTCTTTCACTCCATTTTTGCTAAGAAAACACTCAAATAGCTCTACTAACACCTGATTCATGCTAATTCACAATATATATAGGTTTTCCACCTATTTCCACATCAAAACTCTCCAAAACTAGCACAAAACATAGCGCCAAACTTGTGAATTTACACACTCATCAAACCCCCAAACTTACATGTTGCTCGTCCCGAGGCAACCAATTTAAACCACAGGAGTCGTGTATAATTCAACAAGATCTAGTACAACACATATTACACTTGCCTCTTCATTGAATCAAACAAGAATTACTTGCATCAAATATGTCACTCATGTAAAATCAATCCAATCACACACCATTCGGAGTACTAAGTAATATCACTGACAAGATAAGTCTTTACTCTCTTACGCTTGTACGTGAGGCAATATAGGCTAGTATAAATACTCATATCAATTCATATTCACGCGTAACCATAAGCTTGGCAAAGGTCTCAAAAATCAACTTACATTAGATTAATACTAGGATCACAAAGGACTTGTTTCTAGGTTGTAATGTTGGCTCTTTGGAAAGGGTAGGAAAATTTGGTCATAGTAACTTAAGACACTAGTAGAGAGTTACCTTGGAGGTTCTTGATTTCTCATTCGGCTTCATATTCTCCTCCAATTCTTCTCTTGCACATGCAATTTTCAATTTTCCTTCTCTTCCTTGCATCAACATCATTCTTCTTTTAATTACTCGGGTACCAGTTATAGGCACTACCCTTCTCGAACATCGTTCGACTGCTTCTTAAAAACTTCAAGCCCCATGTATAAGCAATTCGGGATACCAATTTCAGGTACTATCCCTAACAAGATTTAACCATGCACTTTTCTCACTGAACCTCATTCCATCTTCCCTTTGTTTCTTCCACACTTATTCACCTTATTCTCTCTACCAATAAATAGAGTATTTTCAAAGCTTAAATAAGGTAATTAAGGCTCTTATATTTGGCTTGCCAAAGAAAAAGCTTTTAAAAGGCTCAAACAGGGCTACCAAAGATTTATAAAATCATTAGGAAAGGTAAAATTTGGCTAAGTGACTCAATTAATCAAAAATGGCCTAAGATCATATCCTAATATTTCATCAATTGTAAGTTTCACACAAGACTCCAAGCCAAGTTCTAGAATACGTTCATACGAATGATTCTCTCAAAAATAAACTATCATGATTAATCATGATAAAGGCTCAAATCCTCACATAGGTAATCAATTCCTAATACTCCTCATAGCACATAATCAAAATCAATTCCTCATGAATTCCATATACTTAACAAATTATTCATGCTCTTTCCAAATGAAAATAAACACGTAAACATATGAATGCACAGAATCAATAACTCATATACAAAACAACGATACAAGATCAACTATATCAGGTACATGCCACTCACACATGAATCACACCCCAATCTGTAAAAATAAAAAGAAGAATGGGAGATAAGATGAATCGGAGAAGCCAAAAGAAAACCTGAAACCACTCCCTAGGAGCATCATCATCCTCATCATCATCGTCATCCTCATCCATTCTATTTTCCACAGCTCGGCACAGACTGGTAATGTGCTTATCCATCATATCCACTCGACTACTCACTCTACCAACACGCTCATCCAAGGCAGAGTACCTTTCGTTCAGCGTGGCGTAGTTGGCATTAGCGAGCGCGAGCTGCCTGTTCGTCTCTTGCTGCGCAGCTACCACCGCGATCAGCTGCTCATGAATCAAGCGAAGCTGCTCCCGAGTACCTGGAACTGCTCGCTGCTGCTGCGGTCCCCGAGCATGCTGAGGCGCATCATGCTGCTCTCCTTCCGGAATCTCCATCTCTGGCTGCACATCTACCTGATCCTCCTCTTCAGGCTGCTGTGGCTGAAGTGGACGGAACTCTCCTTGATCAACGATCTGCTGTAACTCAGCCATCCTCCCCTCAGCACACATCTGTGCTACCGCTCTCCAATCACCACCCGACTTCACTGCCACGGATAAAGCGGTGTGTCCAAGAGAATTCATTAACTTATTCCTTGCTTCCCGAATAGTTGTCAAGTTGCTCACGTCGAAGGGGAACATAAATTCGAAAGGCTTGAGACCCCTCGTGAAAAACCAATCTCCATTTCTAAAATGGGCAAATCCTCCCTTTGCGCACGTGCTCATCATCAAATCGGGTTCTCCTTCTACTGGTGTAATGCCGGTGAGATCCAAGTTATAATGCTCAGCCACGATTGTCAATAACCCTCCAATATTCACCTTTTGAAAACCAATGGTCTTGAATCGATTCAGCTGCGCAATAAAATAAGCTCCAACATTGAACTTCACTCCATTCAGCATACACCACAGGGCATACAGCTCTCCTCTAGACACAACACTCCCCTCCGAGCGGGCGAACAACGTGTTGCTCAGGATGCGGTCCATGTACCTCAAGACTGGGTTCTTTATTGTGGAAGCACGAGCCTGTCTGGTCTTATAATCACGAATCTTCCCAGTGATCTCCCTCCAAAACCGCTTTACACTGAATGCAGCATTTTCTAAACGAGGGATCTCTAAAGGCGTCTCAAACAGCTCATTGAAATCCTCAGACGTCCATCTCCTACTCACTCCACCAAGCTGAAACGTACACTGATATGGGTATCCAAGCGGGTCCTTCTCCATCTCAAATGAGCAAACTACTTCCGCTGTAACATGAAAGTACGTCGGCCTCTTCAACTCCATGAATCTTCGGATCCCTACTTGATCAAACATCCAAAATATATCATCCCCTATTCTCATTATCCTCATCGCTTCATCATCTTGGTATCGAGTTCGAGCTATCTTGTCTGAAACTTCTTCCCACTTCTCTTTAATTTCATCCCAATCTTGCATCCGAATCTTGAAATTATCGGGTAAACGATCTTGTAGCCTCAGTTTTCTTGTTACTTTGTCCAAATTTGAAGGCCTGTCATGCCTCTTCTTTGATCTTTCCTCCTCTGCCTTTCCTTTTCCTTTACTTGATCCTTGTCCCTTTCCTGAAAACAAATACTTCAATCCAACCAACAAGACAAGAAAGCAAGTACTGTACTAGCACATCACATACTCTACTCAAGACTTCAAGCATCAATGCATATTCAAACAAACTATCATCTCAACACCACTTGCTTATTCAACATTCTCAAAACATCTTCAATCACACCTTCCTTAATCATCAAAACATAACCAACAAGCATGCATTAAGCAATTCAAGCAATTCAATCAAAAATTCAACATGTTTCCCTCAATAAACTACTTCAATTTCATCAATTTCAAACCAAATCAACATGCTCATTCTATGATATGTTCTATATCCTTGATTAATCCACATAAAAATTCAAGTTCTATCAATAATCATTCAACCAAAAACCAAGAAACAAGAATTCATATGAAACAAATCATAATATCAACATTCACCATGAAATTCAACCATACTCAACATCAATCCTCTTATTCACATCGAATTTCTTACCTAAACCTTCAATCCTAGAGTAATTGAGTTGGAAAAACATACCTTTTGACTTTCCCATGGTGAACAACCGATCGAAAACACACAACAACCAAAAATTGCGATTTCAGCCCTAACTTGCGATGAAATCCGCCCAAATCTGCGACCGAATCGATAATTCAAGGTGTAGTGTTGTGTAATCGGTGTGAAATCAAGTGTAATTGAAGAATTTGTGCAAGGGTGTAGAGGTTCGAAGAGGGTTCGAGGTTTGGTGTTTCGAAAAAGTGATCGAACCCCTCTGAAAAATCGAACTTAAATCACGTACCTGGCTTGGTTCGACCTCGGGTTCGACCACCTGAACAGGTCGAACCATAGATGGCGAGGTCGAACCTCTCTTCTGGACAAACGATCTTCTCGGTTCGACCAGGGGTTCGACTTGCTAAACAGGTCGAACCTTCCTTGAATTGGTCGAACCCCTCTTCTGGAAAACAGAGTGCTTCCAACTGACAGGTTCGACCATAGGTTCGACCTTCTGATCAGGTCAAACAACTATGGCTTAGGTCAAACCTCCTCTCTGGACAACCTTCGACGCCGGTTCGACTTCCTCTGCTTTTGTTCGACCTCTGGCTCTGGTCGAACCACTCCTAGAGTTGGTCGAACCTTCCTCCTGATTACCAAAACTGAGTGTTCTTCATTCACTACATACTTCAAGCTTCAACACAACTTCATTAGGTACAATCTAGAGCATAACTTCAAAAATTGTTCCACATAACATCATTCATGAGTAACTCCGTAAAAGAAAACACAACCAAAAACCACTGAACATTAGGCAAGTTGTAAAAAATCGTCACATCAAAATCGATTAAAATTTCAATATGGCCGCAAAAACCAACTCCCCTAACAAATAATACAAAGAAAAGATTATACTCTTAATGCTTCAATGAGGTAATAACATCACACCCCCCAAACTTAGTAAAAACGTAAGTCAAAACTAAGTTTGAAAAGAGATGTAATTGCCGATTAGTAAGCATCTTAAATATAAAAATTTCTTACTCACACAAAAGAAATAAAGCAATAAAACGGAAGAGTAAGCTCTCAACAAGCGCTCATGTTTAACGTCGTAGAGTCACGACGGTACCAAATCAGAACAAGGTATCATCAAAAATGACACACGCATCATCCGGCGACCTATAATGCTTCAACCGATGCCCATTCGCCGTGATAACGTCTCCATCTTTGTCAATAAGCTCAAAACTCCCCCCTCCTAAGGCTCGATGAATCATGAACGTCCCGTCCACTTAGACTTCAACTTGCCTGCAAAAAGCTTCAAACGAGAGTTAAAAAGTAGTACCTCATCTCCTTGCTTGAACTCCTTGTATGAAATCTTAGAATCATGCCACCTCTTCATTCTTTCCTTATAAATCTCTGAATTCTTGTAAGCACGACTCCTAAACTCATCCAATTGATTCATGTGAGTTATCCTCAACTCCTTTACATCCTTAAGGGTCAAGTTCAAGCGACGCAAAGCCCAAAACGCTTTGTGTTGAATTTCTACAGGTAAGTGGCATGGCTTCCCATAGACAATTTGATACGGTGACATATCTAACACCGTCTTGTAAGCGGTCCGGAACTCCCATAACACATCATCAAGCTTCATAGCCCAATCCTTTCTATTAGTTCCTACCACTTTCTCCAGAATCTGCTTTACTTGACGGTTGGAGACCTCTGCCTGCCCATTCGCTTGCGGATGATAGGGTGTAGTAACCCTATGCTTAACACCATAATCCTTAAGCACCTTCTCCAGAAATTTATTGACGAAGTGGGAATCTCCATCACTAACTAATGCTCTAGGAACTCCATAACGGGCAAAAATATGTTTCTTCAGGAAAGATAAAACAACTTTCGAGTCATTAACACGAGTAGGAATCGCTTCCACCCACTTCGAAACATAATCCACCGCAAGAAGAATGTAGAGAAACCCATTCGACGGGGGAAAAGGCCCCATAAAATCGATCCCCCATACATCAAATATCTCTACGACTATGCTAGGCTGCAATGGCATCTCATCTCTCCTACCTATATTACCCATGCGCTGACATCTATCGCAAGACGCCACATAGCTCTCACTATCTCTAAACAATGTAGGCCAATAAAGAGCAAATTGAAGTACCTTAGCTGCAGTCTTTTGCGCTCCAAAATGCCCCCCATTCGATTGTGCATGGCAGAACTCAAGTACACTTTCCATTTCCATCTCGGGTACACATCTTCGGACAATAGAATCTGTACAAATCTTGTAAACAAACGGATCATACCATATAAATGTCTCAACTTCCCTATGAAATTTCGCAAGTTGATATCGGTTGAGATCCCTTGGAATTTCACCAATGACAATCTAATTAACATAATCCGCGTACCATGGATCCATACCTTGTGCTGCAACCACACACGCTCGCTCGGTACCTTCAACAGCCACAGCCATGATCTTCTCATCAGGGAACATCTCTTCAATATACTCGAAAGAATTATCACAATGCTCCCTAGTTTCCAACCTTGACAAGTGATCTGCCAAAATATTTTCTGTTCCTTTCTTATCCCTAATCTCCAAGTCAAACTCCTGCAGTAGTAGAATTCACCTTATAATCCTAGGCTTCGTCTCCTTCTTCTCCATCAAATAACGAATCGCTGAGTGATCCGTATACACAATCGTCTTCATGCCAACCAAATACTGACGAAACTTATCGAATGTATACACAACAGCCAAAAACTCCTTTTCAGTTACCGTGTAATTCTTCTGTGCCGCATCGAAAGTCTTACTCGCGTAGTAAATGGCGCAGAACTTCTTCTCCCTTAGCTGCCCAAGCACCACACCCAATGCTACATCACTTGCATCACACATAAGTACAAACGGTTGAGTCCAGTCCGGTGTGATCAAGATAGGGGCAGTAATAAGCGCCTCCTTCAAAACTTGAAAAGCTGTTAGACACTCATCATTAAACACAAAAGGAATATCCTTTTCAAGTAAATGAGATAAGGGCTTAGAGTATTTTGAGAAGTCTTTAATGAATCTCCTGTAAAAACTGGCGTGTCCAAGGAAGGACCGCACTCCTCTTTCATTGGTCGGTGGTGGAAGCTTCTCAATTGCCACCACTTTAGCACGGTCTACCTGTAATCCCTTAGCGAAAACATGATGCCCAAGAACAATCTCATCCTTCACCATGAAATGGCACTTCTCCCAATTCAAGACAAGATTAGGTTCTTGACACCTCTTCAAAACAACAGCAAGGTTAGACAAACACATATCAAAAGAAGAACCAAAGACTGAAAAATCGTCCATGAATACTTCCATGATCTTCTCTATCAAACCATCAAAAATCGCCATCATGCATCTCTGAAAAGTAGCAGACGCATTACACAATCCAAATGGCATCTTCCTAAAAGCAAAAGTCCTGTAGGGGCAAGTAAAAGTGGTCTTTTCTTGATCCTCGGGAGCAATCATGATTTGATTATACCCTGAGTATCCATCCAAGAAACAATAAAACTCATACCCTGCAAGACGATCCAACATTTGATCCATAAACGGAAGAGGGAAATGGTCCTTACACGTGTTCTCATTTAATTTCCTGTAATCCACACATGTACGCCATCCCGTAGGAATTCTAGTGGCTATAGCTTCTCCATCCTCAGCTTTTACTACAGTCATGCCCCCCTTTTTAGCAACTACATGCAATGGACTCACATGGGGACTATCACTAATAGGATATATAATTCCAGCATCCAACCACGTAAGAATTTGCTTCCTTATCACCTCTTGAATTGCGGGATTCACCCTACGCTGATTCTGAACACTAGCTTTGGCTTCATCCAACAACCTAATCCGATGCATACAATACGAAGGACTAATACCTTTCAAATCATCAAGTGACCACCCTATTGCAGACTTGTACTTCCTTAAGACATCTAATAACTCCTCAAGTTGATCATCATTAAGGGAAGAAGATACAATTACCGGATATTGTGCATTATCACCAAGAAAAGCATACTTCAAGTGGTCCGACAATGGTTTCAACTCCTCTTTTCTTTTCTCCACTGGAGTGTTTTCGTTATCCAAAGGCAAGTACTTCCTGGTCCATTTGACTTCTTCTACTTTATTTCTTTCCAATGCAAACCTGTCATCACCCAAAGCAAGTAAGTTTTCAAGAAATTCAATACATACCTCGTTAGAAAGTCCGTCAAGCTCCGTAGTGGGATAAGTAAGAGACTCCATCAAACATGTCTCAAGAGGATCCTTTGACAAGATCAGAAACATATCCTCCTTCACAATCTCCTCCACCACGTCAATACTATAACATTGGGACTCCATTGGCATCTTCATTGCTTTGTCCAAATTGAAAATTACTTCTTCTTTGTCCATTCTCAACTTCAGTTCTCCCTTCCGAACATCTATCATAGCTCCAGCTGTAGCAAGGAATGGCCTCCCCAAGATTAAAGGAACATTATCCTTGTCATCATCCATCTCTAGTATAAGGAAATCCACAGGAAAGACTAGCCTCTCCACCTTTACAAGAACATCTTCAACAACACCTTTCGGAAACGTCATTGATCTATCTGCCAATTGGAGAGCAACAGTTGTCGGGGTCAGCTCCCCCAAACCAAGCTTCTGAAAGATGGACAACGGCATCAAATTGATGCTTGCCCCTAGATCGCACAAAGCTCGCCGTGCTGGCCCCTTCCCGATTTCACATAGAATAGTAAAGCTCCCCGGATCTTTCATCTTTGGTGGCAACTTCTTTTGAATAATTGAGCTACAATTCTCAGATAAGTTTACCGTTTCAACTCCGATTAAGCTTCGCTTCTTCATCAATATGTCTTTAAGGAATCGAGAATAATATGGCATCTCCATGATTGCCTCTAAAAAAGGGATGTTCAAGCTTATCTTATTCATTATTTCTGAAAACTTCTTGAACTTATCTTCCAATCCCTTATTTACTAGCTTGTAGGGAAACGGTGGAGGTATCTTTATTTTGGAAATCCCCCATTCATCACGATCAACCTTCTCCGCTTTCTCCTTTTTGGCTCTTAATCGCTTAGCTCTTTCCCATTTTTTCTCAGCTATTATGTCTATACTTTGCTCATTCCGTACCACTGGAGTTGCATCAACATCAAAAGGAACAACAGGTGCATCAATCAAAACATCTCAACGAGGTTTGACTAGGGTTCGACCAGTTTGAGAGGTCGAACCAGGAGTGTATTGGTCGAACCTCTCTCCTGGAAAACTGATCTCATTCTGCTCCGGAGGTTCGACTTGGGTTCGACCAGCATTGGAGGTCGAACCACTGCCCCCTTGGTCGAACCGCTTCACTGTATAATCTCTATCCTTCGGTTTGACCTGGGTTCGACTTGAAGAGTTGGTCGAACCATTTTGATTGTGGTCGAACCGTTCCTGCGTCAAAATAGAGTGCTCTGGCCGATGAGGTTCGACCTGGGTTCGACCTGAAAAGTTGGTCGTGTTGGCATTCGATCGTTTGGTTAACGTGACCCGTTAGGGTTCCATGAATTTCTAACAAGCAGCGGAAGCAAGTAAACATGAAACGCATTACCTTTCACCAAGGGTTGATGTAGAGGTTGAATTCTCGCTGGCAGTCTGCGCAGTCCCACGAGAATAGTCATAAGTTCCTCTTCTGATGTAGGAATTGAGTGATCTTTGTACTCAGACGATCCTCTCTTCGACGGCTTTCCATCAGTATATAATACATCAAAATCGAAGAATTGTACGATTTTATATGAATTTTGGAACATGACGAACTGCAGCAGCAAACGACCTTCCGGTCTTCTGCTGTATGTCCCAAGTCCGATGTCGACGTCGTGTGGGCGACGATCTACGAGACCTACTCAATCTGCTCTCAACCCTCATAACACGTGAATAATGAATTAGATTAGGGTTCCAAATAAGTTGAGGTGACTTATATACATGGGCTACAGCAGGGACCAGGAGGAGAAATTGGGTTGGGCCTCCATTGGGCTTAAGTATCCAAGCTTAGCCCAAAGCTTATACTTAAGTCCAATAATAATAATATATTCCACTAAAATATTATTACTGCACTACCATACCAATCCCAAAATTACGTTTTGGGCTCCTTTTTATTATGAGCCCGTTAGTCTCCCCATGTTTAAGATATACAATGTCCATTAATTAATTTAAGTTACTGACAACTCAATTAATTAATATCTCATCCAAGAGTAGTACCACTCAACCTCATTATCATGCCGAAATAAATTCCACCTGCAGGGTTTACATGATAATCCTTATGAGCTCCTCAAGGGGACATCATCAACCTATGACGGACACGGATTCCTTCTACAATCAACAGCACACCATAGAGACAGCACTACTTCCCAACTCACCGAGTTTATTGATTTAATTACATGTAAATCTCACCCATTGATGAATCAAAGAAATACATACTGCCCTATGTGTCGAGGTTATTGTATAGGGATTAAGAGCACGAACATCCATAATAACTGAGATCAAGTTCTCCTATAAGTCAGTATAAATCGAACGATCTCAGGTGGTCCTGCTCAATACACACAAGTGCACTAATGTGATTCTATAGCCAAGATAAGCTAATACCAAACCACACTACAACCATCCCGATAGAGAGTCCCCGTCTATCTCGATTGTGAGCATCTGTTTATACTTTATAAGAAAACCGATAATATGATCTTCCGCGTGTTGTCGCACAACATATTATCTACAGTATAAAGTAAGTGGACTATTGCATCGAACATATAAATAAATTATAAGATGCAATCATTTGATCATATGATTCTCATTTCAAATTAATTGTTATAACATTGTTCATACAAAAAGCTAGACTTTTAGTATACAATCCAACAATCTCCCACTTATACTAAAAGACTATGCTGTCATGTCTTCCGCCATACATCTGATTCCCACTCCCACTACACGATCATTAAAAGCTCTCGCCTTAATATCCTTGTAAATGGATTTACTAGGTCATCATCCGATGCAATCTAGGCGACAACAACCTTTCCCTCATCATACGATTTCTCGTAACAGGTGGTACTTGCACTCCATGTGTTTAATTGCCTTATGGGCTCGTGATTCCTTCAAGTTTGCAACTGCACCAATATCATCAATATAAATTGTGATATCCTTGGGCAAACTTAGAAATACTTCGAAGTCCATCTTGAAGTTTCTAGAGTCATACAGATACTTTGGCTGCCTCATAGGCTCCAATTTATCATCTTTCCATGATGGAGTCCGGAGTCTGAAATATATTTCTATATAACACTCCTCCACATTATGACTCAACTTCCTAAAATTAAACACATAACCTTGAGGTGGATTTACTGCCGTCCAATCTGACTAAAAAATCCGAATCTACGTAATCCACAAGAAGCAGTGAATTTGCCCAGTAAGCTTACATATAATTTCCAGTCCTTCTCAGGCACTTCATATATGTCTTACCACAGTTCATCATTCTTGTTCCGGGTTACGTTGATACCCACTGTTCATGCGTTCAGCAAAATAGATATCCATTCTCGCGCATAGCATTCCTAAGATTAAGCTTCCTTATTCGCCGAAGCATAAGGAACCGCTTTCATCACCTTTATCTTCCTTTTGTGTCTCAAGACATATTTTCTTAGATAAAGTCACTTGCTAAAACAAGTAAGGATCGTATCAATTCATGAAGCTTGAGACAAGCATAATATCCTTTCTTGTGATCCGTATTACCGTGATCAAAAGGATATTTTTGATCTTCTTAAGTCCTTCATTTCATACCGCTTTATTATCCATACACATACGCCCGACAATACTCTTTCATTTTCTCCAATGAGCAATATATCATCTACGTATAGTACAAGAAATACCACCATGTTTTCGTCACTCTTTTCAATACACAAGATACATCCGCGCATTGAATAAATCTATTTGCCTGGATTTCCTCATCAAAACGGATGTTTCATGACCTTGAAGCTTATTTTAGTCCATTGATGGACACTTTTAAGCTTCCTATCACAGTGCTCTTAGCTCTTTGCAATGAATCACTCTGGTTGCTTCACATAGATGTTTTCCTTAAGATTTCCAATCAGGAAAGCTGTCTTGACATCTATTTGCTATCCCTCATATTTCATATGAGTAGCAATAGATAAAAGAGTCCGGATCAACATAAGCATAGATACTGGCGAACAGGTTTTCTCATAATCGAACCCTTTCTTTCTGAGTATACCTTTTCCCAACAAGCTTTACTTCTAAGGTTTTTACCTTACCGTATGATCCTCTTTTATTTTGTATGACCACTTCCAATGGTTTTCACACCATCCGTGGTTCTACAATCATCCAGATCTTATTTAGAATCTATTGATTCTATTTCAACATTTATTGCAATTTGTTAAGATTTCGCATTTCTATCTTGTAGTTCTTCGTCGTATTCGTGGGTTAACTCCATGTTTACTACGGACCAAGCCTCACGACTCTCACAAAACATATATCTATCAGGATTTAGAACAACCCTCCTACTACGAGAAGACACTACACGCAATTGTGTATCAGATATGACACGCGTCGCAGTTTACCTTGTGGTATATCCTCTTGTACACTTGGTACTAATACTTTGTGTTTTCTTCTCACTTCCTTTAGAACAACTTATACATGGGTATTTGATTTATTACATAGTCCTTTTTCCAAAAATCTAGTGTTTATGTTAACAATCACTCTTCGATCTTGTGGACTAAATAAATCATCCTTCATTTTTCTAGGATATCCCACAAACAGAAAAACATTCTTACGAATTACTGTTCCTAGGGCATATCCATAAAATGAATTTAGTAATTCCAAATAATTCATCATCTATCTAATCACTACCATAAGAGTGATATTCCTTCTATTCGTCACACCATTAAGGTGGAAAATTCATTTCCGAAGGTACCTTTCTCCTACTAGATTAGAAGACTCATTATTAATTACTATTTGTCGCATCCAGGGGATAAACATGATTTAAGAGTGTACAAATTGTTCACCAACGTACCATAACAGATTACAACTCTATCATTCATTATAATGACCATGTCATTTAAATGAAATGGAGTATCCATCTATTAATGCATAGAAACCGAAATCAAATTCTTTCTATGAAAATGTACGTAAAGACAATTTCATAAAATCAAACGTTTATTCATATCGTAAGATAAATAAACAACTCCCACTGCAACAGCCACTACTCTCATAGTATTATCCATGTATAAAATAATCTTATCCTCACTTAGTAATAAACATTTAGTGATTCCGGTATCTACACAATGTATAAGTAGGTGCCATCACTAATCATGCTTCAACGACTAGCAAGTAAGATTCTATCCTTGTTCACTCCTTTTATGAAATTGGATTTTCTTTACCATATGTTTTGTCAGAAGTTTCCCACCATATACAACCTCTTGTAATTCAGGAGAAACTTACTCAAAACATCTAGGAAATTATGGAGAATAAAATTGACTTAGGTTTCCCCTTCAACTTCTATTCCATGTATCTAATTCATTCATCAACTTCAATCATGACCTACCGCCTTTTAACTTACTCAAGTATCCGAAGAGTTACATGAGGCCATCATATTTCTATGAACTTCTCACCTATCCACTAGAGACTTTAATAGGCATCACGAACATCTTTAAGGGAGAACACATTTTTATTTTCTTAAGCAGTAAAATCAAAACCAAGATTATTTTCTAATCATCTAATTTTGGACCAGTAAATATAATTTCTTTTAGTTAACAATAAGCGAGATAAAACCATTTGAAATTACAGAGAATCATAAATAAATATACCGATCAAATCTTCGAATTTTATCCTTTTATATTGATTCCCTCAAAACTATATAAAAATAAAATTCACCGACATCTCAAGCACCGTGAGTCTGCAAGCCACGTTAGTGTGGACGTTTACAAACCCAAACATTTACAAGAGAATGTTTTACCCATTAATTTCATTTGTCAACCTAACTTTATGACAAAATAATTAATAGTTGGTTCCTCTTTAGCCATGCAAATAATAGCAGTGACTCCGTTGGGGAGGATACTAATTATTTACACCTAAGTGTACACCATTATTTGATCCCAAGTCCACTGCGCGAGCTTGTGTGCCTTACAGTTGGAGAAGTACACACGCGCTCGGATAGCTTCCTACAATCATCAATTATAAGTTTGTACCAGTGAGCCCCACATAAACTCATCCGTTAGGGAGGAAGGCCTATTGCCAACACGCAAGTTCATGTACCACATTACAAACAATAATTATGTAATGAAGTCTGTACCAGTGATCCGTGAATAAACTCATCCGTTAGGGAGGAAGGCCTATTGCCAACACGCAAGTTTACTCACATCACTTACAAACCAATAATGGAGGCCGCGGGAATATTTACCAATCCCCTCTCCCACTTAGTAATTTAACACCGAGGGTTTTTACATGCATATGATATTCAGAATAAAATACGCAACGCTAGCATGCTTCTATTACGGCACATAAGGCAGTAAATCACAGAGAGTCATGCATACATATATAACCATAATCAATAATTAAATCAATCATTAACAGTTATATATCAGCAAATTCGATTGTTCGCCACCAGGCACGAATATCAGCAAAGACTTCCAGACTATCAAATTTTCAAAATTTCCAGATTGTCCAATTTTCGAAACCATCGATATCGACCGTCGATGTCGTCCAGATTATCAAAATCATCGATATCGACTAGATTATCAAATATTCGAAAAACATCAAGATTATCAAAATTCCGAAACTATTGATATCGATCGTCATATCGTCTAGATTATCAAAATCTTCGATATCGACGAGCAACCATATATAACAATAATAGATAATTAAATCAATTATGTCAGTTATATATTAGGAATCAATTCAACATCCATATATAACAATAATAGACAATCAATTATAGCAGTTATATATTAGGAATTAATTCGACATTCATATATGACAATAATAGATTATTAAATCAATTATAGCAGTCATATATTAGGAATTAATTCGACATCCATATATAACAATAATATACAATCTATTATGGCAGTTATATATTAGGAATTAGTTTTCTTAAAATTGGATGTCTTATCCAACACTCTAGCAATACATGCTTATAATATACCAAATATAATACGCAATCTAGCATGCTTCTATATAAGACAATAAATCATAGAGATCAGGCATCCATATATATATATATATATATATATATAACAATAATAGACAATTAAATCAATTATGACAGTTATATATATTAGGAATAAAAACGCCTCTAAATTTTAATGTCTTGTCCGACACTCCTACTGTGGAATCGATGCCTTACGCAACAAGCAGGATTGCTTGTGCCCCAAGACGTCCATCGTCATATCCCACCGCCAATCATGTCAGGGAGCGCCCCAAGTGCCTTGACGAGCGCCCCTCGCCCGGACTGTCGCTCGTCCAAGGGCCTACTTGCATGGAACCAAGTTCAGCCCAACGCGCAACACCAAACTACACCAACTGTCGTTCGTAGTTCAAAACTGAAAAAACCTCAGAATCCAATCTCCACCGTCCAGAATCTACTACTATAAGTCTTGAACATGCTGTCCAAATTACAAATCGATCCAACGGTTATTTTGTGAGAAACGGCTCTTTTCTCTCGACTGCGCAAAACAGAATCGCCCAAAAATCTGCTTCTGTTTTCAGCGTAATCCCAGCAAGAAAAATTCGAAATTCAATCTCCACTGTTCAGAATGTACATCCACAAGGTCTGAACGTGATGACCAAATTACAGCTCGATCCAACGATTAGTTTATCAGAAACGGCACTTTTCCCTCGACTGCGCAAAACAGAATCGCCCAAATATATGCTTCTGTTTTCAGCGTACTCCCAGCAAGAAAAAGCTTTAAATTCGATCTCCACCGTTCAGAATGTACATCCACAAGATCTGAACGTGTTGACCAAATTACAGCTCGATCCAACGATTAGTTTGTCAGAAACGACACTTTTCCCTCGACTGCGCAAAACAGAATCGCCCAAATATCTGCTTCTGTTTTCAGCGTACTCCCAGCAAGAAAAAGTTCCAAATTCGATCTCCACCATTCAGAATGTACATCCACAAGTTTTGAACGTGCTGACCAAATTACAGATCAATCCGACCGTTGAAACTCTGGTTATTGCCTCTGCAATATCACTACGCTGGATTTTCTCTCAAAAGCGTGATTCTATTTTTGCCCTCTCTTTCTTCCTTGCATGTGAAATTGACGAACATTTTTCGTCGAATCCTTTCACACACAACCATGGACGAATAGATATGATATAGGGTATATATTACATAGGGATATTCATGGTTTGCACAATAAAACCAAAACCCTAAACATGTGATCCTAATTCCGAAAAATTAATCACATAAACCCTATCCTAACGTGTCACGCTTCACCACGAAACCGAAGCTCTGATACCAATTGTTGGCATTCGATCGTTTAGTTAACGTGACCCGTTAGGGTTCCATGAATTTCTAACAAGCAGCGGAAGCAAGTAAACATGAAACGCATTACCTTTCACCAAGGGTTGATGTAGAGGTTGAATTCTCGCTGGCAGTCTGCGCAGTCCCACGAGAATAGCCATAAGTTCCTCTTCTGATGTCGGAATTGAGTGATCTTTATACTCAGACGATCCTCTCTTCGACGGCTTTCTAATAGTATATAATACATCAAAATCGAAGAACTGTACGATTTTATATGAATTTTGGAACATGACGAACTGCAGCAGCAAACGACCTTCCGGTCTTCTGCTGTATGTCCCAAGTCCGATCTCGACGTCGTGTGGGCGACGATCTACGAGACCTACTCAATCTGCTCTCAACCCTCATCACACGTGAATAATGAATTAGATTAGGGTTTCAGATAAGTTGAGGTGACTTATATACATGGGCTACAGTAGGGACCAGGAGGAGAAATTGGGTTGGGCCTCCATTGGGCTTAAGTATCCAAGCTTAGCCCAAAGCTTATACTTAAGTCCAATAATAATAATATATTCCACTAAAATATTATTACTGCACTACCATACCAATCCCAAAATTACGTTTTGGGCTCCTTCTTATTATGAGCCCGTTAGTCTCCCCATGTTTAAGATATACAATGTCCATTAATTAATTTAAGTTACTGACAACTCAATTAATTAATATCTCATCCAAGAGTAGTACCACTCAACCTCATTATCATGCCGGAATAAATTCCACCTGCAGGGTTTACATGATAATCCTTATGAGCTCCTCAAGGGGACATCATCAACCTATGACGGACACGGATTCCTTCTACAATCAACAGCACACCATAGAGACAGCACTACTTCCCAACTCACCGAGTTTATTGATTTAATTACATGTAAATCTCACCCATTGATGAATTAAAGAAGTACATACTGCCCTATGTGTCGAGATTATTGTATAGGGATTAAGAGCACGAACATCCATAATAACTGAGATCAAGTTTTCCTATAAGTCAGTATAAATCGAACGATCTCAGGCGGTCCTGCTCAATACACACAAGTGCACTAATGTGATGCTATAGCCAAGATAAGCTAATACCAAACCACACTACAATCATCCCGATAGAGAGTCCCCGTCTATCTCGATTGTGAGCATCTGTTTATACTTTATAAGAAAACCGATAATATGATCTTCCGCGTATTGTCGCACAACATATTATCTACAGTATAAAGTAAGTGGACTATTGCATCGAACTTATAAATAAATTATAAGATGCAATCATTTGATCATATGATTCTCATTTCAAATAAATTGTTATAACATTGTTCATACAAAAAGCTAGACTTTTAGTATACAATCCAACAGGTCGAACCCTCTGCGTGTTGGTCGAACCGCTCCTGTGTCAAAACAGAGTGTTTTTATTGATGAGGTTCGACCATGGTTCGACATGTATGCCAGGTCGAACCCTCTGAATTTTGGTCGAACCGAGGCTTAGAAAATTCCAACTTTGATCCGGCCTCATTGGTCCCTCGTACTGTGTTCCCAACCTCAGTGTGATGGCATTACACGACTTCGGATTCTCTATACTCTGAGACGGAAACTTTCCTTTTCCTACAGTTTGAGTCAATGTGTTCACATTCTCTGCAATTGTACCCATCAACAATGTGAGATCTTTCACTTGAGTGGACAAATCTCTGTGGTAATCATCAGTCTTTTTCTCAAGCTTTGCCTCAAGGCGGTTCACTCTTTCATCATTCTTTACCATGTATCGGTTCACAGTATCCTCGAAACCAGGCTTCCCTTCTTCCACCTTTTCTCCCGGATCAACACCCATCGGAAGTTGCACTGCATTGTTCCTATTGCTCCATGAAAATTCAGGCCTCCTTGGTTGCTGTTGATAACTACCAGAGGGACCACGATTATTAAAGTTCCCTCGATAGTTCCCTTGGTAGTTCCGGTTTCCTTGATTTGAGTACCTCGTTCCTTGAATACCTTGACCCATGGCATAATTTACTTCCTCTAATTCTTCTTGGATGGTTCCATTATTCATCATCTCTTGCTGCATGATTGGCACTCGTTGAGATATCTCGCTGATCTGCTTCTGTTGAGACTCAAGTAGCTTGTTGATATTGGACAAGCTTGAAACGATCTCATCCTCTCTCTTTGTTTTCACCATTGTTTGTTCAACCTGAGCTACCTTTCCAAGAACATACGTACCTCTAACTCTATCAGTAGGCCAATCCCTCGAATTCATCGATATGTCTTCAAACAATCTCTCGGCCTCAACGGATGACTTAGTAAGCAATGCTCCATTAGAAGAAGCATCAAGTAGCACTCTTGATTCACAGTCCAATCCATTATAGAATATACTGATATATTGGGCTTTAGATAACCCATGTTGAGGACACTTCCTGAGCATGTCCTTGAATCTATCCCACGCTTCATGAAATTTCTCACCTCCATTGATAGCAAATTGGTTAATATCCTGCTTCATCTTAAACACCTTCGAAGGTGGCATATACCTCTCCAAGAACCTTAACTTCAATTGCTCCCACGTGGTGCACTCAGCTGCGTTAATAGTATCATACCAATCCCTCGCCTTTTCAGTAAGCGAGAATTTGAATAAAAGGATCTTCCTAGCATCTTCATGTTCTCCTACGTCTTTTTGAGTATTTGCATAGCCCAAGAACTTGTTCAGATGCTGCTGCGGATTCTCGAAAGACCCTCCTGAAAAGGAGTTTCTTTCTATCATGCTAATAAGAGCGGGATGAAGATCGAACGCTGTGTTAGTTCCCCTTGCTCCTAAAAGCTCATAATTTCCAGCCCCATTATTTCTGAAAACCTCTCGGATGGCTAGATTATCCGGATTCACTGCCATGTTGACTGTTTCTACTTCCAAATTAACTTCAGTTGTAGCCTCAATCACTTGCGAAATCTGCTCGTCAACCTCGACTCCAAAATTCAGAGCTTCAGTTGGGTCTATTGTCTTTGCTTTGCTCTTCTTCTTCTTCTTCTTTCTCGATGATGCTCCAATCTCAGGATTATACGGTTCAAGATTACCTTTCTTTGATCTTGTGAGCATACACCTAAAACGAATAAGAAAGAAAACAACAAAACAAGGTAAATAGTCCTAATAAACTAGAAATAACACAAAAAAAAATATTTTACGCCGTCCCCGGCAACGGCACCAAGAACTTGATAGGGGTTTTCTCAACACACAAATTAATCCTCAAGTATAAGGATATCAATTGTAGTCGCGAAGATGACCAAGTTACAATATCGAACCCAAGGGACGGATAAATATCAATTTTGTTATCTTCTAGTATATTTTAGACTATGTTTGGTAGTTGAAAAGGTTTAATGGATAATAACTTCTAATCGAATTAGCAAAAAGAAATAGCAAGAGTATAGAAAAGTGAGTTGTGATCAATAAGAATAATAGGTAGTTCGTCGGGTCATGCAGTTTCACTAGCAATTCGTATTTTCATGTGATGGTGTCCGACTCTGCCCTGTGGTTTGTGGACGCATCACTAGACCATGCAAGTTCACTCTATAGACACAAGTAAATATGCGCTTGACACGTGTGAATAACATCGGAGCAAGAGATATGCTTCACCCCCCTTTCTAGGTACTATCATAATCAATTATCTTCTACATCTAGAATCTAACCCGATTTGATCTCCCTTTTTAGGTACTATAAGGTTATACTCTTCATCCTATTCATCAACCCGAATTTAATTCAATTCATGAATATTCATATAAGACAGTTCTAATAATACTTCGGAATCCCTTCACTTAGAATTATAACAATAAACCCTGCTCAGTAGTGAACGCACTCAATCAATAACCATGTTATGAATTCAGACTCTACACAACGATCATTGATGCACAAAACGACTATGAGTATGGATTAAATATGCAATCTTATATAAAACAAACCATAGGTAGTGTTGTACGGAGTTTTACACACGAAACACGAATTACATCATGAAACTTTCATAACCCTAGAACTGCCAAGGTGGTTCTAGTCCATGATTGATATAGGAACAATCATGGTTAGATTGATCATTCTTACTTGAACCTTCAGCGAACCTCTGTCACAGCCCTCCGGATGGATCACCACCTCTACTCTTGTCTCTCTTATGATTGATGATCAAAAGCTTTCTATATTCTCTGTATGAGCCTCCTTTTATACTTGTAATCACGTCTCTAGGGCTTGGAATGGGCTTTCTAAGTGATCTCACGCGTTTCGGCCTCGAAAATCCGGATAAGGTAAGTTCTCGCACATAGGTTCGACAACGTCAAACAGGTCGAACCCCTGGCCACAGGTCGAACCCCAGGTCGAACCCCGCTACTGGAAGAATTCTGCACAGGTTCGACCTTCTGGACAGGTCGAACCACTAAGGCCTTGTTCGAACCCCAGGTCGAACCTCAGCACTAGACTACTCCCGCTCCCGATTCGACCAACTGGCAAGTCGAACTCAAACGTCGTGGTCGAATCCTCTTTCTTGCAAACTGGTTCGACCATGGTTCGACCTGATGGCCAGGTCGAACCAGCCGAGTCATGGTCGAATCCATCTCTGCAAGTTCAGCAACGTTGGTTCGACCTGCTGGAGAGGTCGAACCCTCCTCCAACCAGGTCGAACCTACCTAATTCTTGGGCGGTTCGCGTGGCTTCGACTCTGTCTCTTTGATTCTTGGCTCTTTCACTCCGTTTTTGCTAAGAAAACACTCAAATAGCTCCACTAACACCTGATTCATGCTAATTCACAATATATATAGGTTTTCCACCTATTTCCACATCAAAACTCTCCAAAACTAGCACAAAACATAGCGCCAAACTTGTGAATTTACACACTCATCAGTCAATTCCATGCGTCTAACCAAAAAATTCTTTCTTCTTCCCACCTTTCGATCTTCCCATTCATTCCCCGTGGGCCCTTCTTCCCCTAATTCATTCCATTCAACCAAAAAATTATGTAGAATAATATGTAAATCTAGGCCAGCTAATTGTTCTCGAATAGCACTTGCACTGGTAGAGATTTCTCGATTGTGAAATTTATCGAAGCCCTGGGTAGTAAAAAATGGGATGCTATATTTCCAAGATTGGATTTCATATTCGAATAAACCTCATAATCGCAAGAAAGTGGGTTTTTTGTTATGGGCCTAGCAAAAGAAAACTTGGGATAGGATCCTATAGGATCTGCCCCCCTTTAAAATCGGACGTGAAGGTTTCCTTTCATCCAGCTCAAGTAGGTATACCAATTAAAGAAAGGAGTTCTCACTTTCAAATTATAGAAAACCCAGGAGTTCTCACTTTCAAATTATAGAAAACCCTAAAATAAAAAAATCTACTCTTTACTCAAGTTCCCTAAGAAAGATTTCATCGATTCTGCCTTATATTAATATTATATTATTTAGATTTTATTAATTCGTGTTATTCAATATAAATGAAATGTGCAATTCTTGAGTAGTCTACTTCCCTTCGAATGATTAATCCTAAATTCTTAATTCGAATTAAAGTGAAATTCAAATAAAAAAAGAAAGTAGTACCTTGGAATTCATAATGGATTTACTTGTCTATGTATTGTTCTATTTGAAGATTGGCTGTCAAAAACGTAGAGGAGGTAGGATGGGCAGTTGGTCAGATCTAGTATGGATCATACATGGACGGTAGTTGGAATCGGCGGTTCCCCCAGAGTCCCTCATCTGAGATCCCTGGGGAAGAGGATCAAGTTGGCCCTTGTGAACAGCTTGATGCACTATCTCCCTTCAACCCTTTGAGCGAAATGCGAAAAAAGAAAAGGAAGGAAAATTCATGGACCGACCCCATCATCTCCACCCCGTAGGAACTGCAAGATCACCCCAAGGGCGCCTTCGGCATCCAGGGTCACGGACCGACCATAGAACCCTGTTCAATAAGTGGAAAGCATTAGCTGTCCGTTCTCAGGTTGGGCAGTAAGGGTCGGAGAAGGGCAATCACTCATTCTTAAAACCAGCATTCTTAAGACCAAAGAGTCGGGCAGAAAAAAATGGGGCTCTCCATTCCTGGTTCTCCTGTAGCTGGAACCTCCGGAACCATAAGAATCCTTAGTTAGAATGGGATTCCAACTCAGCACCCTTTGCTTTGAGTCAGATTTTGAGAAGAGTTGCTCTTTGGAGAGTACAGTACGATAAAGTTGTAAGCTGTGTTTGGAGGGAGTTATTGTCTATCGTTGGCCTCTATGGTAGAATCGGGCGGGGGCATGAGAGGCGGTGATTTACCCTGCGGCGGATGTCAGTGGTTCGAGTCTGCTTATCTCTAACTCATGAACTTAGCCGATACAAAGCTATATGATAGCACCTAATTTTTTTGATTCGGTGATTCGATCTACAATTTCTCATTCATGGACGTTGATAAGATTCATCCATTTAGCAGCACCTTAGGATTGCATAGCCTTATTTAGTTTAGAATTTCTAAGATTTTGATAAGGGAAATAAGGGCGAGGTTCAAACGAGGAAAGGCTTACGGTGGATACCTAGTCACCTAGAGATAAGGAAGGGCGTAGTAATCGACAAAATGCTTTGGGGAGTTAAAAATAAGCAAAGATCTGGAGATTCCTGAATAGGGAAACCTTTCAAACTACTCCTGAATCCATGGGTCGGCAAGAGACAACCTGGCGAACTGAAACATCTTAATAGCCAAAGGAAAAGAAAGTAAAATCGATTCCCGTAGTAGCGGCGAGTGAAATGAGAGCAGCCTAAATTATGAAATCGGGGTTGTGGGAGAGCAATACAAACATCGTGCTGCTAGCCGAAGCGGCATAAATGCAGCACCCTAGATGGCGAAAGTCCAGTAGCCAAAAGCATCACTAGCTTATGCTCTGACCCAAGTAGCATGGGACACGTGGAATCCCATGTGAATCAGCAAGAACCACCTTGCAAGGCTAAATACTCCTGGGTGATCGATAGCGAAGTAGTACCGTGAGGGAAGGGTGAAAAGAACCCCCATCGGGGAGTAAAATATAACATGAAACCGTAAGCTCCCACGTAGTGGGAGGAGCCAGGGCTCTAACCGCATGCCTATTGAAGAATGAGCCAGTGACTCATAGACAGTGGCTTGGTTAAGGGAACCCACCAGAGCTGCAGCGAAAGTGAGTCTTCATAGGGTAATGGTCACTGCTTATGGACCCGAACTTGGGTGACCTATCCATGACCAGGATGAAGCTTGGGTGAAACTAAGTGTTGGTCAGAACCGACTTATGTTGAAGAATTAGCGGATGAGTTGTGGTTAGGGGTGAAATGCCACTCGAACCTAGAACTAGCTGGTTCTCCCCGAAATGCATTGAGGCGCAGCAATTGACTGGACATCTAGGGGTAAAGTACTATTTCGATGTGGGTCGCGAGAGCAGTACTAAATCGAGGCAAACTTTGAATACTAGATATGTCCTAAAAATAACAGGGGTCAAAGTCGACCAATGAGATGATGGGGGATAAGCTTAATCGTCGAGAGGGAAACAGCCCGGATCAACAACTAAAGCCCCTAAATGATCGCTCAGTGATAAAAGAGGTAGGGGTGCAGAGACAGCCAGGAGGTTTGCTTTGAAGCAGTCACCCTTGAAAGAGTGCATAATAGCTCACTGATCGAGCGATCTTGCGCCAAAGATGAACAGGGCTAAGCGATTTGCCAAAGCTGTGGGATGTAAAAATACATCGGTAGAGGAGCATTCTGTCTTAGAGGGAAGCCTCCGCGCGAGCAGCGGTGGACGAAGTGGAAGCGAGAATGTCGGCTTGAGTAACGCAAACATTAGTGAGAATCCAATGCCTCGAAAACTTAAGGGTTCCTCCGCAAGGTTCATCCACAGAAGGTGAGTCAGGGCCTAAGATCAGGCCGAAAGGCACAGTCGATGGACAACAGGTGAATATTCCTGTACTATTCCTTGTTGGTCCAGAGGGATGGAGCAGGCTAGGTTAGCTGAAAGATGGTTATCGTTTCAAGAACGTAAGGTGCCCTTGCTTTTTCAGGGTAAAAAGGGGTAGAGAAAATGCCTCGAGCCAATGTTCGAGCACCAGGTGCTACGGCACTGAAGTCCCATGCCATACTCTTAGGAAAAGCTCGAACAACCTTAAAACATAAACAAAAGGGTACCTGTACCCGAAACTAATACAGGTGGGTAAGTAGAGAATACTTAGGGGCACGAGACAACTCTCTCTAAGGAACTCGATAAAATAGCCCCGTAACTTCGGGAGAATGGGTGCCTCCTCACAAAGGGGGTCGCAGTGACCAGGCCCGAGCGACGGTTTACCAAAAACACAGGTCTCCACAAAGTCGTAAGACCATGTATGGGGGCTGACGCCTGCCCAGTGCTGGAAGGTCAAGGAAGTTAGTGACCTAATGACAGGGGAGCCGGTGATCGAAGCCTTGGTGAATGGCAGCCATAACTATAACAGTCCTAAGGTAGCAAAATTCCTTATCGGGTAAGTTTCGACCCGCACGAAAGACGTAACGATCTGGGCACTGTCTCGGAGAGAGGCTCGGTGAAATAGACATGTATGTGAAGATGCGGACTACCTGCACCTGGACAGAAAGACCCTATGAAGCTTGACTGTTCCCTGGGATTGGGTTTGGGCCTTTCCTATGCAGCTTAGGTGGAAGGCGAAGAAGGACTCCTTCTGGGGGCCCGAGCCATCAGTGAGGTACCACTCTGGAAGAGCTAGAATTCTAACCTTGTGTTAGGACCTATGGGCCAAGGGACAGTCTCAGGTAGATAGTTTCTATGGGGCGTAGGCCTTCCAAAAGGTAATGAAGCCATGCAGAGGTTTTCTCAAGCCGGATGGAGATTGGCCCTCGTGGGCAAAGGCAGAAGAGAGCTTGACTGCAAGACCCACCCATCGAGCAGAGATGAAAGTCGACCTTAGTGATCCGACGGTGCCGAGTGGAAGGGCCGTCGCTCAATGGATAAAAGTTACTCTAGGGATAACAGGCTGATCTTTCCCAAGAGCTCACATCGACAGAAAGGTTTGGCACCTCGATGTCAGCTTTTCACCACCTGTGACTGTAGTATGTTCCAAGGGTTGGGCTGTTCGCCCATTAAAGTGGTACATGAGTTGGGTTCAGAACGTCATGAGATAGTTCGGTCCATATCCGGTGTGGGCGTTAGAGCATTGAGAGGACCTTTCCCTAGTATGAGAGGACCGAGAAGGATGCACCTTTGGTGTAGTAGTTATTGTGCCCACGATAAACGCTGGGTAGCCAAGTCTAGAGTGGATAACTGCTGAAAGCATCTAAGTAGTAAGCCCACCCCAAGATGAGTACTCTCCTATTCTAACTTTCTCAGAGCTTCCGGTAGCACAGTCGAGGCAGTGATGGGTTCTCTGCCACTATAGGGATGGAGCGACAGAAGTTTTGAGAATTCAAGAGAAGGTCATGGTGATAGGGGTTTTCTCAACACACAAATTAATCCTCAAGTATAAGGATATCAATTGTAGTCGCGAAGATGACCAAGTTACAATATCGAACCCACGGGACGAGTAAATATCAATTTTGTGATCTTCTAGTATATTTTAGACTATGTTGGTAATTGTAAAGGTTTAATGGATAGTAACTTCTAATCGAATTAACAAAAGAAATAGCAAAAGTAGAGAGAAGTGAGTTGTGATCGGTAAGAATGATAGGTAGTTCATTGGGTCATCCAGTTTCACTAGCAATTCGTATTTTCGTATGATGGTGTCCGACTCTGCCCTGTGGTTTGTGGACGCATCACTAGACCATGCAAGTTTACTCTATAGACACAAGTAAATATGCGCTTGACACGTGTGAATAACATCGGAGCAAGAGATATGCTTCACCCCCCTTTCTAGGTACTATCATAATCAATTATCTTCTACGTCTAGAATCTAACCCGATTTGATCTCCCTTTTTAGGTACTATAAAGTTATACTCTTCGTACTATTCATCAACCCGAATTCAATTCAATTCATGAATATTCATATAAGACAGTTCTAATAATACTTCGGAATCCCTTCACTTAGAATCATAACAATAAACCCTGCTCAGTAGTGAACGCACTCAATCAATAACCATGTTATGTATTCAGACTCTACACAACGATCATTGATGCACAAAACGACTATGAGTATGGATTAAATATGCAATCTTATATAAAACAAACCACAGGTAGTGTTGTACGGAGTTTTACACACGAAACACGAATTACATCATGAAACTTTCATAACCCTAGAACTACCAAGGTGGTTCTAGTCCATGATTGATCTAGGAACAATCATGGTTAGATTAATCATTCTTACTTGAACCTTCAGTGAACCTCTGTCACAGCCCTCCGAATGGATCACCACCTCTACTCTTGTCTCTCCTACGATTGACGATCAAAAGCTCCCTTTATTCTCTGTATGAGCCTCCTTTTATACTTGTAATCACGTCTCTAGGGCTTGGAATGGGCTTTCTAAGTGATCTCACGCGTTTCGGCCTCGAAAATCCGGATAAGGTAAGTTCTCGCACACAGGTTCGACCACGTCAAGCAGGTCGAACCCCGAGCCACAGGTCGAACCCCAGGTCGAACCCCGCTACTGGAAGAATTCTGCACAGGTTCGACCTTCTGGACAGGTCGAACCACTTAGGTTTTGGTCGAACCCCAGGTCGAACCTCAGCACTGGACAACTCTTGCTCCCGATTCGACCAACGGGCAAGTCGAACCCCAACATCGTGGTCGAATCCTCCTTCTTGCAAACTGGTTCGACCATGGTTCGACCTGATGGCCAGGTCGAACCAACTGAGTCATGGTCGAACCCTTCTCTGTATTGTCCAGCAACGTTGGTTCGACCTGCTGGAGAGGTCGAACCCTCCTCCAGCCAGGTCGAACCCACCTACTTCTTGGGCGGTTCGCGTGGCTTCGACTCCGTCTCTTCGATTCTTGGCTCTTTCACTCCGTTTTTGCTAAGAAAACACTCAAATAGCTCCACTAACATATGATTCATGCTATTTCACAATATATATAGGTTTTCCACCTATTTCCACATCAAAACTCTCCAAAACTAGCACAAAACATAGCGCCAAACTTGTGAATTTACACACTCATCAAACCCCCAAACTTACATGTTGCTCGTCCCGAGGCAACCAATTTAAACCACAGGAGTCGTGTATAATTCAACAAGATCAAGTACAACACATATTACACATGCCACTTCATTGAATCAAACAAGAATTACTTGCATCAAATATGTCACTCATGTAAAATCAATCTAATCACACACCATTCGGAGCACTAAGTAATCTCACTGACAAGATAAGTCTTTACTCTCATTCACTCGTGCGTGAGGCACTATAGGCTAGTATAAACACTCATATCAATTCATATTCACGCGTAACCATAAGCTTGGCAAAGGTCTCAGAAATCAACTTACATTAGATTAACACTAGGATCACAAAGGACTTGTTTCTAGGTTGTAATGTTGGCTCTTTGGAAAGGGTAGGAAAATTTGATCATAGTAACTTAATACACTAGTAGAGAGTTACCTTGGAGGTTCTTGATTTCCCATTCGGCTTCATATACTCCTCCAATTCTTCTCTTGCACTTGCAATTATCAATTTTTCTTCTCTTCCTTGCATCAACATCATTCTTCTTTTAATTGCTCGGGTACCAGTTATAGGCACTACCCTTCTCGAACATCATTCGGCTGTTTCGTAGAAACTTCAAGCCCCATGTATAAGCAATTCGGGGTACCAATTTTAGGCACTATCCCTAACAAGATTTAACCATGCATATTTCTTACCGAACCTCATTCCATCTTCCCTTTGTTCCACACTCATTCACCTTATTCTCTCTACCAATGGATAGGGTATTTTCAAAGCTCAAATAAGGTAATTAAAGCTCATATATCTGGCTTGCCAAAGAAAAAGCTTTTAAAAGGCTCAAACAGGGCTACCAAAGATTTATAAGATCATTAGGAAAGGTGAAATTTGGCTAAGTGACTCAATTAATCAAAAATGGCCTAAGATCATATCCTAATATTTCATCAATTGTAAGTTTCAAACAAGACTCCAAGCCAAGTTCTAGAATATGTTCATACGAATGATTCTCTCAAGAATAAACTATCATGATTAATCATGATGAAGGCTCAAATCCTCACATAGGTAATCAATTCCTAATACTCCTCATAGCACATAATCAAAATCAATTCCTCATGAATTCCATATACTTAACAAATTATTCATGCTCTTTCCAAATGAAAATAAACACGTAAACATATGAATGCACATAATCAACACCCATACAGAGCAATGATACAAGATCAACTATATCAAGTACATTCCACTCACACATGAATCACACCCCAATCTGTAAAAATAAAAAGAAAAATGGGAGATAAGATGAATCGGAGAAACCAAAAGAAAACCTGAAACTACTCCTTAGGAGCATCATCATCCTCATCATCATCGTCATCCTCATCCATTCTATTTTCCACAGCTCGGCACAAACTGGTAATGTGTTTGTCCATCATATCGACTCGACTACTCACTCTACCAACACGCTCATCCAAGGCAGAATACCATTCGTTCAGCGTGGCGTAGTTGGCGTTAGCGAGCGCGAGTTGCCTGTTCGTCTCTTGTTGTGTAGCTACCACCGCGATCAGCTGCTCATGAATTAAGCGAAGCTGCTCCCGAGTACCTGGAACTGCTCGCCGCTGCTGCGGTTCTGGAGCATGCTGAGGCGCATCGTGCTGCTCTCCTTCCGGAATCTCCATCTCCGGCTGCTCCTCTACCTGATCCTCCTCTTCAGACTGCTGTGGCTGAGGTGGACGGAACTCTCCTCGATCAACAATCTGCTGTAACTCAGCCATCCTTCCCTCAGCACACATCTGTGCTACCGCTCTCCAATCACCCCCCGACTTCGCTGCCACAGATAAAGCGGTGTGTCCTAGAGAATTCATTAGTCTATTCCTTGCTTTCCGAATAGTTGTCAAGTTGCTCACGTCGAAGGGGAACATAAATTCGAAAGGCTTGACACCTCTCGTGAAAAACCAATCTCCATTTCTAAAATGGGCAAACCCTCCCTTCGCGCACGTGCTCATAATCAAATCGGGTTCTCCTTCTACTGGTGTAACGCCGGTGAGGTCCAAATTGTAATGCTCAGCCAAAATCGTCAATAACCCTCCAATATTCACCTTTTGAAAACCAATGGTCTTGAATCGATTCAGCTGCGCAATAAAATAGGCTCCAACGTTGAACTTCACTCCGTGCAACATACACCACAAGGCATATAACTCTCCTCTAGACACAACACTGCCCTCCGAGCGGGCGAACAACGTGTTGCTTAGGATGCGGTCCATGTACCTCAAGACAGGGTTCTTTATTGCGGAAGCACGAGCCTGTCTAGTCTTGTAATCACGAATCTCCCCCGTGATCTCCCTCCAAAATCGCTTTACACCGAATGCAGCATTTTCTAAACGAGGGATCTCCAAAGGTGTCTCAAACATCTCATTGAAATCCTCAGACGTCCATCTCCTACTCACTCCACCAAGCTGAAACGTACACCGATAGGGGTATCCAAGCGGGTCCTTCTCCATCTCAAACGAACAAACCACTTCCGCTGTAACATGGAAGTACGTCGGCCTCTTCAGCTCCATGAATCTTCGGATCCCTACTTGATCAAACATCCAAAATATATCATCCCCTATTCTCATTATCCTCATCGCTTCATCATCTTGGTAACGAGTGCGAGCTATCTTGTCTGAAACTTCTTCCCACTTCTCTTTAATCTCATCCCAACCTTGCATCCTAATCTTGAAGTTATCAGGCAAACGGTCTTGTAACCTCAGTTTTCTTGTCACTTTGTCCAAGTTTGAAGGCCTGTCATGCCTCTTCTTTGATCTCTCCTCCTCTGCTTTTCCTTTCCCTTTGCTTGATACTTGTCCCTTTCCTGAAAACAAATACTTCAATCCAACCAACAAGACAAGAAAGCAAGTATTGCACTAGCACATCACATACTCTACTCAAGACTTCAAGCATCAATGCATATTCATACAAACTATCATCTCAACACCACTTGCTTATTCAACATTTTCAAAACATCTTCAATTATACCTTCTTTAATCATCAAAACAGAACCAACAAGCATGCATTAAGCAATTCAAGTAATTCAATCAAAAATTCGACATGCTTTCCTCCATAAACTACTTTAATTCTATCAATTTCAACCAAATCAACATGCTCATTCTATGATATATTCTATATCCTTGATTAATTCACATAAAAATCCAAGTTCTATCAATAGTCAATCAACAACAATCCAAGAAACAAGAATTCATATGAAACCAATCAAAATATCAACATTCACCATGAAATTCAACCATACTCAACATCAATTCTCTATTACACATCAAATTGCTTACCTAAACCTTCAATCCTAGAGTAATTAAGTTGGAAAAAACGTACCTTGTGACTTGCCCATGGTGAAAAACCGATCGAAAACACAAAACACCCAGAAACGCGAATTCAGCCCTAACTTGCGACGAAATCCGCCCAAATCCGCGACCAAATCGATAATTCAAGGTGTAATGTTGTGTAATCGGTGCGAAATCAAGTGTAATTGAAGAATTTGTGCAAGGGTGTAGAGGTTCGAAGAGGGTTCGAGGTTTGATGTTTCGAAAAAGTGATCGAACCCCTCTGAAAATTCGAACTTAAAACGCGTACCTGGCTTGGTTCGACCTCGGGTTCGACCACCTGTACTGGTCGAACCATGGATGGCGAGGTCGAACCTCTCTTCTGGACAAACAATCTTCTTGGTTCGACCAGGGGTTCGACTTGCTAAACAGGTCGAACCTTTCATGAATTGGTCGAACCTCTCTCCTGGAAAACAGAGTGCTTACGACTGGCGGGTTCGACCTTAGGTTCGACCCCATGATCAGGTCGAACCACTATAGCTTTGGTCGAACCTCCTCTCTGGACAACTTTCAACGCCGGTTCGACTTCCTCTGCTTTTGTTCGACCTCTGGCTCTGGTCGAACCACTGCTAGACATGGTCGAACCTACCTCCTGATTTCCAAAACTGAGTGTTCTTCATCCACTACATACTTCAAACTTCAACTCAATCTCATTAGGTATAATCTAGAGCACAACTTCAGAAATTGTTCCACATAATATCATTCATGAGTATCTCCGTATAAGAAAAACACAACCAAAAACCACTGAACATTAGGCAAATTGTAAAAAATCGTCACATCAAAATCGATTAAAATTTCAACATGGCCGCAAAAACCAATTCCCCTAACAAACAATACAAAGAAAAGATTATACTCTTAATGCTTCAATGAGGTAATAACATCACACCCCCCCCAAACTTAGTAAAAACGTAAGTCGAAACTAAGTTTGAAAAGAGATGTAATGGCCTATTGGTAAGCATCTTAAATACAAAAATTTCTTACTCACACGAAAAAATAAAGCAATAAAATGGAAGGGCAAGCCCCCAACAGGCGCTCATGTTTAACGTCGTAGAGTCACGACGGTACCAAATCAGAACAAGGTATCATCAAAAATGACACACGCATCATCCGGCGACCTATAATGCTTCAATCGATGCCCATTCGCCGCGATAACGTCACCATCTTTGTCAATAAGCTCATAACTCCCCCCTCCTAAGGCTCGATGAATCATGAACGGTCCCGTCCACTTAGACTTCAACTTGCCTGCAAAGAGCTTTAAACGAGAGTTAAAAAGTAGTACCTCATCTCCTTGCCTGAACTCCTTGTACGAAATTTTAGAATCATGCCACCTCTTCATTCTTTCCTTATAAATCTCTGAATTCTTGAAAGCACGACTCCTAAACTCATCCAATTGATTCATGTGAGTTAGCCTCAACTCCTTCACATCCCTAAGGGTCAAGTTCAAGCGACGCAAAGCCCAAAACGCTTTGTGTTGGATTTCTACGGGTAAGTGGCACGGCTTCCCATAGACAATTTGATACGGTGACATATCTAATACCGTCTTGTAAGCGGTCCGGAACCCCCATAACACATCATCAAGCTTCATAGCCCAATCTTTTCGATTAGTTCCTACCACTTTCTCCAAAATTTGCTTTACTTGACGGTTGGAGACCTCCGCCTGCCCATTGGCTTGCGGATGATAGGGTGTAGTAACCCTATGCCTAACACCATAATCCCTAAGCACCTTCTCCAGAAATTTATTGACGAAGTGGGAACCTCCATCACTAACTAATGCTCTCGGAACTCCATAACGGGCAAAAATATGTTTCTTTAGGAAAGATAAAACAACTTTCGAATCATTAACACGAGTAGGAATTGCTTCCACCCACTTCGAAACATAATCCACCGCAAGAAGAATGTAGAGAAACCCATTCGACGGGGGAAAAGGTCCCATAAAATCGATCCCCCATACATCAAATATCTCCACGACTATGCTAGGCTGCAATGGCATCTCATCTCTCCTACCTATATTACCCATGCGCTGGCATCTATCGCAAGACGCCACATAGCTCTCACTATCTCTAAACAAAGTAGGCCAATAAAGAGCGGATTGAAGTACCTTAGCTGCAGTCTTTTGCGCTCCGAAATGCCCCCCATTCGGTTGTGCATGGCAGAACTCCAGCACACTTTCCATTTCCATCTCGGGTACACATCTTCGGACAATAGAATCTGTACAAATCTTATAAACAAACGGATCATACCATATAAATGTCTCAACATCCCTA
Source organism: Pogostemon cablin (assembly GCA_023678885.1). Classification (NCBI taxonomy): domain Eukaryota; kingdom Viridiplantae; phylum Streptophyta; class Magnoliopsida; order Lamiales; family Lamiaceae; genus Pogostemon; species Pogostemon cablin. The sequence goes on along the minus strand of CM042959.1, from coordinate 32,701,236 downwards.
CGAAATTTTGCAAGTTGGTATCGGTTGAGATCCCTTGGAATTTCACCAATGACAATGTAATTAACATAATCCGCGTACCATGGATCCATACCTTGCGCTGCAACCACACATGCTCGCTCGGCCCCTTCAACAGCCACAGCCATGATCTTCTCATCAGGGAACATCTCTTCAATATACTCGAAAGAATTATCACAATGCTCCCTAGTCTCCAACCTTGACAAGTGATCGGCCAACACATTTTCTGTTCCTTTCTTATCCCGAATCTCCAAGTCAAACTCCTGCAGTAGTAGAATCCATCGTATAATCCTAGGCTTTGTCTCCTTCTTCTCCATCAAATAACGAATCGCTGAGTGATCCGTATACACAATCGTCTTCATGCCAACCAAATACTGACGAAACTTATCGAATGCATACACAACAGCCAAAAACTCCTTTTCAGTTACCGTGTAATTCTTCTGTGCCGCATCGAAAGTCTTACTCGCGTAGTAAATGGCGCAGAACTTCTTCTCCCTTAGCTGCCCAAGCACCACACCCAATGCTACATCACTTGCATCACACATAAGTACAAACGGTTGCGTCCAGTCCGGTGTGATCAAGATAGGGGCAGTAATAAGCGCCTCCTTCAAAACTTGAAAAGCTGTTAAACACTCATCATTAAACACAAAAGGAATATCCTTTTCAAGTAAATGAGATAAGGGCTTAGAGTATTTTGAGAAGTCTTTAATGAATCTCCTGTAAAAACCGGCGTGTCCAAGGAAGGATCGCACTCCTCTTTCATTGGTCGGTGGTGGAAGCTTCTCAATTGCCACCACCTTAGCACGGTCTACCTGTAATCCCTTGGCGGAAACATAATGCCCAAGAACAATCCCATCTTTCACCATGAAATGGCACTTCTCCCAATTCAAGACAAGATTAGTTTCTTGACAACTTTTCAAAACAACAGCAAGGTTAGACAAACACTTATCAAAAGAAGAACCAAAAACTGAAAAATCGTCCATGAATACTTCCATGATCTTCTCTATCAAACCATCAAAAATCGCCATCATGCATCTCTGAAAAGTAGCAGGCGCATTACACAATCCAAACGGCATTTTCCTAAAAGCAAAAGTCCCGTAGGGGCAAGTAAAAGTAGTCTTTTCTTGATCCTCGGGAGCAATCATGATTTGATTATACCCCGAGTATCCATCCAAGAAACAATAGAACTCATACCCTGCAAGACGATCCAACATTTGATCCATAAATGGAAGAGGGAAGTGGTCCTTACACGTGTTCTCATTCAATTTCCTGTAATCCACACATGTACGCCATCCCGTAGGAATTCTCGTGGCTATCGCTTCTCCATCCTCAGTTTTCACTACAGTCATACCCCCCTTCTTAGCAACTACATGCAATGGACTCACATGGGGACTATCACTAATAGGAAATATAATTCCAGCATCCAACCACGTAAGAATTTGCTTCCTTATCACCTCTTGAATTGCGGGATTCACCCTACGCTGATTCTGAACACTAGCTTTGGCTTCATCCAACAACCTAATCCGATGCATACAATACGAAGGACTAATACCTTTCAAATCATCAAGTGACCACCCTATTGCAGACTGATACTTCCTCAAAATATCTAATAACTCCTCAAGTTGATCATCATTAAGAGAAGAAGATACAATTACCGGATATTGTGCATCATTACCGAGAAAAGCATACTTCAAGTGATCCGGCAATGGTTTCAACTCCTCTTTTCTTTTCTCCACTGGAGTGTTTTCATTATCCAAAGGCAAGTACTTCCTGGTCCATTTGACTTCTTCCACTTTATTTCTCTCCAATGCAAACCTGTCATCACCCAAAGCAAGTAAGTTTTCAAGAAATTCAATACATACCTCGTTAGAAAGTCCGTCAAGCTCCGTAGTGGGATAAGTAAGAGATTCCATCAAACATGTCTCAAGAGGATCCTTTGACAAGATCAAAGACATATCCTCCTTCACAATCTCCTCCACCACGTCAATACTATAACATTGGGACTCCATTGGCATTTTCATCGCTTTATCCAAGTTGAAAAGTACTTCTTCTTTGTCCATTCTCAACTTCAGTTCTCCTTTCCGAACATCTATCATAGCTCCAGCCGTAGCAAGGAATGGCCTCCCCAAGATTAAAGGAACATTATCCTTGTCATCATCCATTTCTAATACAAGAAAATCCACAGGAAAAACTAGCTTCTCCACCTTTACTAGAACATCTTCAACTATTCCTTTCGGAAACGTCATTGATCTATCTGCCAATTGGAGAGCAACAGTTGTCGGGGTCATCTCCCCCAAACCAAGCTTCTGAAAGATGGACAACGGCATCAAATTGATGCTTGCCCCAAGATCACATAAAGCTTGCCGTGCTGGCCCCTTCCCGATCTCACAAAGAATAGTAAAGCTCCCCGGATCTTTCATCTTTGGTGGCAACTTCTTTTGAATAATTGAGCTACAATTCTCAGATAAGTTTACCGTTTCAACTCCGGTTAAGCTTCGCTTCTTCATCAATATGTCTTTAAGGAACCGAGCATAATATGGCATCTCCATGATTGCCTCTGAAAAAGGGATGTTCAAGCTTATCTTGTTCATTATCTCTGAAAACTTCTTGAACTTCTCTTCCATCCCTTTCTTCACTAGCTTGTAGGGAAACGGTGGAGGTATCTTTGTTTTGGGAATCCCCCATTCATCACGATCAACCTTTTCCGCTTTCTCCTTTTCGGCTCTTAATCGCTTAGCTCTTTCCCATTTTTTCTCAGCTATTATGTCTGTACTTTGCTCATTCCGTACCACTGGAATTGCATCAACATCAAAAGGAACAACAGGTGCATCAAACAACACATCTCGGCGAGGTTCGACTGGGGTTCGACCAGGCTGAAAGGTCGAACCAGGACTGTATTGGTCGAACCTCTCTCCTGGAAGACTGATCTCATTCTGCTCCGGAGGTTCGACTTGGGTTCGACCAACATTAGAGGTCGAACCACTGACCCTTTGGTCGAACCGCTTCACTGTATAATTTCCATCCTTCGGTTCGACCTGGGTTCGACCTGAAGAGTTGGTCGAACCTTCGTGATCGTGGTCGAACCGTTCCTGCGTCAAAACAGAGTGCTCTGGCCGATGAGGTTCGACCAGGGTTCGACCTGTAAAGTTGGTCGAACCCTCCGCGTGTTGGTCGAACCGTTCCTGCGTCAAAACAGAGTGTTCTGGCCGATGAGGTTCGACCTGGGTTCGACCTGAAGAGTTGGTCGAACCCTCTGCGTATTGGTCGAACCGCGGCTTAGAAAATTCCAACTTCGATTCCGGCCTCATCGGTCCCTCGTACTGCGTTCCTGACCTCAGTGTGATGGCATTACACGACTTTGGATTCTCTATACTCTGAGACGGAAACTTACCTTTTCCTACAGTTTGAGTCAATGTGTTCACATTCTCTGCAATTGTACCCATCAACAATGTGAGATCTTTCACTTGAGTGGACAAATCTCTGTGGTGATCATCAATCTTTTTCTCAAGCTTTGCCTCAAGGCGATTCACTCTTTCATCATTCTTTACCATGTACCGGTTCACAGTATCCTCGAACCCAGGCTTTCCTTCTTCCACCTTTTCTCCCGGATCAACACCCATCGGAAGTTGCACTGCATTGTTCGTATTGCTCCATGAAAATTCAGGCCTCCTTGGTTGCTGTTGATAACTACCAGATGGACCACGATTATTCAAGTTCCCTCGATAGTTCCCTTGGTAGTTCCCTTGGTAGTTCCGGTTTCCTTGATTTGGGTACCTCGTTCCTTGGATACTTTGACCCGTGGCATAATTTGCTTCCTCCAATTCGTCTTGGATGGTTCCATTATTCATCATCTCTTGCTGCAAGATTGGCACTCGTTGGGATATCTCGCTGATCTGCTTCTGTTGAGACTCAAGTAGCTTGTTGATATTAGACAAGCTCGAAACGATCTCATCTTCTCTCTTAGTCTTCACCATTGCTTGTTCAACCTGAGCTACCTTTCCAAGAACATACGTACCTCTAACTCTATCAGTGGGCCAATCCCTCGAATTCATTGATATGTCTTCAAACAATCTCTCGGCCTCAACGGATGACTTTGTAAGTAATGCTCCATTAGAGGAAGCATCAAGTAGCACTCTTGATTCACAGTCCAATCCGTTATAAAATATACTGATATATTGGGCTTTAGATAACCCATGTTGAGGACACTTCCTGAGCATGTCCTTGAATCTATCCCACGCTTCATGAAATATAGCAAATTGGTTAATATCTTGCTTCATCTTAAACACCTTCGAAGGTGGCATATACCTCTCCAAGAATCTTAACTTCAATTGCTCCCACGTGGTGCACTCAGCTGCATTAATAGTATCGTACCAATCCCTCGCCTTTTCAGTAAGCGAGAATTTGAACAAAAGGATCTTCCTAGCATCTTCATGTTCTCCTACGTTTTTTTGAGTACTTGCATAGCCCAAGAACTTGTTCAGATGCTGCTGCGGATCCTCGAAAGACCCTCCTGAAAAGGAGTTACTTTCTATCATGCTAATAAGAGCGGGATGAAGATCGAACGCTGTGTTAGTTCCCCTTGCTCCTAAAAGCTCATAATTTCCAGCCCCATTATTTCTGAAAACCTCACGGATGGCTAGATTATCCGGATTCGCTGCCATGTTGACTGTTACTACTTCCAAATTAACTTCAGTTGTAGCCTCAATCGCTTGCGAAATCTGCTCGTCAACCTCAACTCCAAAATTCAGAGCTTCAGTTGAGTCTATTGCCTTTGCCTTGCTCTTCTTCTTTTTCTTCTTTCTTGATGATGCTCCAATCTCAGGATTATACGGTTCAAGATTACCTTTCTTTGATCTTGTGAGCATACACCTAAAACGAATAAGAAAGAAAACAACAAAACAAGGTAAATAGTCCTAATAAACTAGAAATAATACAAAAAAAAATAGTTTACGCCGTCCCCGGCAACGGCGCCAAGAACTTGATAGGGGTTTTCTCAACACACAAATTAATCCTCAAGTATAAGGATATCAATTGTAGTCGCGAAGATGACCAAGTTACAATATCGAACCCACGGGACGAGTAAATATCAATTTTGTGATCTTCTAGTATATTTTAGACTATGTTGGTAATTGTAAAGGTTTAATGGATAGTAACTTCTAATCGAATTAACAAAAGAAATAGCAAAAGTAGAGAGAAGTGAGTTGTGATCGGTAAGAATGATAGGTAGTTCATTGGGTCATCCAGTTTCACTAGCAATTCGTATTTTCGTATGATGGTGTCCGACTCTGCCCTGTGGTTTGTGGACGCATCACTAGACCATGCAAGTTTACTCTATAGACACAAGTAAATATGCGCTTGACACGTGTGAATAACATCGGAGCAAGAGATATGCTTCACCCCCCTTTCTAGGTACTATCATAATCAATTATCTTCTACGTCTAGAATCTAACCCGATTTGATCTCCCTTTTTAGGTACTATAAAGTTATACTCTTCGTACTATTCATCAACCCGAATTCAATTCAATTCATGAATATTCATATAAGACAGTTCTAATAATACTTCGGAATCCCTTCACTTAGAATCATAACAATAAACCCTGCTCAGTAGTGAACGCACTCAATCAATAACCATGTTATGTATTCAGACTCTACACAACGATCATTGATGCACAAAACGACTATGAGTATGGATTAAATATGCAATCTTATATAAAACAAACCACAGGTAGTGTTGTACGGAGTTTTACACACGAAACACGAATTACATCATGAAACTTTCATAACCCTAGAACTACCAAGGTGGTTCTAGTCCATGATTGATCTAGGAACAATCATGGTTAGATTAATCATTCTTACTTGAACCTTCAGTGAACCTCTGTCACAGTCCTCCGAATGGATCACCACCTCTACTCTTGTCTCTCCTACGATTGACGATCAAAAGCTCCCTTTATTCTCTGTATGAGCCTCCTTTTATACTTGTAATCACGTCTCTAGGGCTTGGAATGGGCTTTCTAAGTGATCTCACGCGTTTCGGCCTCGAAAATCCGGATAAGGTAAGTTCTCGCACACAGGTTCGACCACGTCAAGCAGGTCGAACCCCGAGCCACAGGTCGAACCCCAGGTCGAACCCCGCTACTGGAAGAATTCTGCACAGGTTCGACCTTCTGGACAGGTCGAACCACTTAGGTTTTGGTCGAACCCCAGGTCGAACCTCAGCACTGGACAACTCTTGCTCCCGATTCGACCAACGGGCAAGTCGAACCCCAACATCGTGGTCGAATCCTCCTTCTTGCAAACTGGTTCGACCATGGTTCGACCTGATGGCCAGGTCGAACCAACTGAGTCATGGTCGAACCCTTCTCTGTATTGTCCAGCAACGTTGGTTCGACCTGCTGGAGAGGTCGAACCCTCCTCCAGCCAGGTCGAACCCACCTACTTCTTGGGCGGTTCGCGTGGCTTCGACTCCGTCTCTTCGATTCTTGGCTCTTTCACTCCGTTTTTGCTAAGAAAACACTCAAATAGCTCCACTAACATATGATTCATGCTATTTCACAATATATATAGGTTTTCCACCTATTTCCACATCAAAACTCTCCAAAACTAGCACAAAACATAGCGCCAAACTTGTGAATTTACACACTCATCACATGGCGAGACGAGCCGTTTATCATTATGATAGGTATCAAATGGAAGTGTAGTGATGTGTGCAGTGATGTATGCAGCTGAGGCATCCTAACAGAACCTTGTTCCTACATGACCTAATCAATTCGTTCAGGCACTCACCATCTATTTTCATTGTTCAACTCTTTTACAATACGAAAAACCATTGTTCAACTCTTTGACAACATGAAAAAACCAAAAGCCCCGTCCTCTCTATCCATCCAAGGGATGGAAGGGCAGTGGCCTTTGGTGTCCCTTCCAATCAAGAATCGGGACCTCATAATCACTAGCCAATAGGCTTTTCTCTCATGCCCTTCTTCATTCATGGTTCGATATTCTTGTGTCTTAGGCATAGAGGAACCACACTAATTCATCCCGAACTTGGTGGTTAAACTCTACTACGGTGGCGATACTGTAGGGAAGGTCCTGCGGAATATAGCTCGACGCCAGGATGATAAAAAGCTTAACACATCTCATTCTTATTACTTTTTCAATGAAAAAAATGAAAAATCAAAAGGTTGCCTTATTCTATTATTCAAAACCCCAATTATGACATCCCTTCTCTCCCACTTCACACTTCAGAACGTACCGAGATAAGCATGCTTTCACATCTTCTTAACCCGAAATAGCTGGGGAAATGAAAGGTTCCTTTTTTTTAGTGAGGGTACTCCCGGGAACAGATCCAGTGGAGACGGGGTGGGGCCTGTAGCTCAGAAGATTAGAGCACGTGGCTACAAACCACGGTGTCGGGGTTTTGAATCCCTCCTCGCCCACAACATAACTGCCCCAAAAGGGAAGAACCTTTCCCCCTAGGGGTAGGAAAATCACGACCGGGATAGCGGACAAAGAGCTATAGAACTTGGGTGTGGGTCTTTGGAATGGCTTTTTATTTATTATTTATCGTTAATGATGGAATCATTACACATAGTATGCCCCCATGCCATCAGCGTATTTTTTTATTTTATGCCCTGTAACTCTTCCTCAGCCAGGCTTGGGCAGAATAGTCGAGCAAGTACAAGTATTAGTAGCTTAACAAACTTCCTCGTCATTAATATGTTTTCTCGCGGCAATTGTGAACTCTCGGGAGAATCGATGACTGCATCTAAAAATCTAGACAGTAGATTCGTTCGAATTCATTGATTTAATCGATTCAAAATAGTACGAGTCCTTTTTGCAAACGTGAACCCCCCCCCCAAAAAATTTGTAAGAAATAAGAAAACAATTGTCTCTTTATCTTGGAGCCTGGAAAGAAAGATCTTTCTTTACTTTGATGCGAAATTTTCTATTTTTATTTTTTATTTTGATTTGTAGTATTAAATATTAATATATAGTTCAAATTTGTAGTATTAATATTAAAAAGTATTAATATATAGTTAAAATGGATTGATCGTACCTATCCAATAATCTAGAATGGAATATGAAGAACCCACTATCAACTAGGTTTTTGGTTCATAGTCATTATGTGGGAGAGATGGCCGAGTGGTTCAAGGCATACATTGGAACTGCTATGTAGGCTTTTGTTTACCGAGGGTTCGAATCCCTCTCTTTCCGTACCTTCACTTAATAGACCCATTTTTAGAATTTATTTAATTTTCGGATCAACCAGCAATGGAGACCTTTATTCCACTAGTTAGACCTATGGATTCTCTATTCCGAATTGTTGTGACTAGGAAAAATACTGGAAAAAAAAATGGGCTATGATACATAAATGGGAAAATTCGAGATCAACCCCGTATTTTTCTTACTTAACCTTAGATTAATTTTTTGATCAAGTGGAATCAAATTGCCCAAACTCTTGTATTTTTAGGTTTAAGTCTGACGAGAATAATATTCTACGACAAGCAATTTATTTATTTTCAAACCGACCCACTTACTATCTATTATTTGATTGACTAATCCTTTATATTGAAATGGGTGAAGAGTTAAATGGTTTGGCACTTCCGCCTGAGGGGAAGAGTTGAGAGAACTTTGAATTAGAGTTCTAGATTTTTGTTCATCTTTTCCCGTAATAATATCTCGGGATTTGCAGCGACATCTTGGTATATCTACTAGCCGCCCATTCACTAAAATATGTCTATGGTTAACTAATTATCTGGCTGCGGGAATAGTCAAAGCCATACCCAATCGAAAAAGGATGTTATCCAAATGCATTTCAAGTAATTGTAGTAAAACTCGACCCGTCAACCCCCTGGCTTTTCCGACAATACGAACATATTTAAGTAATTGTCGTTCTGTAAGACCATAATGAAACCGCAATTTTTGTTTTTCTTCTAGGCGAATAAATATTGAGATTTTTTTCCGGAACACATTGGTTTCTAAGATCACTTTCGACTTTAGGCCTTTTATTCGTTAGTCCTGGTAAAGCCCCAGGGCGGCGTATTTTTTTGAAACGAGATCCTCGGTAACGCGACATAAAGACTCCTTATTCTTAATTTAGAATTAATTTCATTCTTTTTTTTTACAGAATAAACCTGAATTAAATAAAGCGAAGTTTGATGAAGTAGTGTATTTGTACTATAAAGAAGAATGAGATAAATTGAATAAATATTCAAACTTTCGATTATTATATATAATATATATATCATATACTATTATATTATATATTATTCCATATATAAGATCCTTTTCCTGACATAGTTTGGAATTCCAACTTAACCTATAACTTCCAAAATTCATGGATTTTGGAAAGAGTGGAAGACCCTTTTTCAATATTCTTTGATTTCAAAGGAGGATTTTTTGTTTTTCTTGAACTTGAATAAAAAAGAAAAAATAAGAAAAAGACATCAATCGGAATCGAACCGATGACCATCGCATTACAAATGCGATGCTCTAACCTCTGAGCTAAGCAGGCCCACATAATAGAAATTTTCTATGCATATGAATTCAATACTATATAGTATATAGTATAAGTATAGTGTCTATAGAAATATAGAAAAGAATAGAATCTAGAATTCCAACTAAATGTTGGATATTATAGAACATAGCGATTTATATAGCGAATATAGAATTTTGATTTCTTTATCATAATTCGAAATTCGAATATTATTCAATTCGATAGTAAATCTGAAATATTTTTAGAGAGTCTAGTCAAATTTTCTTTTTTATTTTGAATTCACATGACATTTGAAATTCTTTTTATTACACTTCTATATTTTCTATCCTATAGATTTCTAATTCTATATTTCTTTTGAATTCGATTGATTAGTTATAACTAATCAGACATTCCTCGGCTTTTATTCGTAAAGAGAAAAATCGACCTTTCAATTACCCCCCCCCCCCTTGGATGAGAAAATGGCAGGAAGAGAAAGAGATATATGGGGTATATATCAATTTATATTGAATTACCGATACAGAAATAATAAAATCCAATCGGATTGGATCCAATATGGGCTTCTTCTAGGTAAGAAAGAAAATACTTTTTTTGAGATAGTAATCGCTATCTAAGAAATTAAATTCAAGGGTTCCAGTATAAATGAAAGAAAAAAAGGAATGATATCATAATAAGATCCTAATCTCAAAACATAAGAGAAAATATGGCGAAATCGGTAGATGTTATGGACTTAATTATAATTAGATTGAGCCTTGGTGTGGGAAACCCACTAAGTGATAACTTTCAAATTCAGAGAAACTCCGGAATTAATAAAAATGGGCGATCCTGGTCCAAATCTTGTTTTCTCAAAACAAAGGTTCAGAAAAAGAAATCAAATGATAGGTGCAGAGACTCAATGGAAGCCGTTCTAACAAATGGAGTTGACTGCGTTGGTGGAGGAATCCTTTCCATGGAAACTTCAGAAAGGATAAATCTATCTATTGCATACTATATTAAATGATTAATGATGGCCCGAATCTGTACTTTTAAATATGAAAAATGGAAGAATTGGTGTGAATTGATTATACATTGAAGAAAAAATAGAATATTCATTCATCAAATCATTCACTCCATAGTCCGATAAATCTTTTTTTTAAAGAACTGATTAATCAGACGAGAATAAAGATAGAGTCCCATTCTACATGTCAATACCGGCAACAATGAAATTTATAGTAAGAGGAAAATCCATCGACTTTAAAAATCGTGAGGGTTCAAGTCCCTCTATCCCCAAAAAAGCCTATTTTTTTACTACTAAAATAGTTATCCTGCCCCCCCTTTTCATTAGCGGTTCCAAATTCGTTATCTTTTTTATTCTTTGACTTTCGTATTTGGGCATAAATGACTATCTCTTACCACATGTGATATAGAATACACATCCAAATAAATTTAGCATTAAGTTAAGCATTAAGAAAGAAATCCCTATTTGAATAATTTACATTCAATAGCATTGAAATTGCAGAAAACTTTGTAATCCCCCATGTCCCTTTAATTCCCTCCCGTGGATTAAATAAAGGAGGAGACCAATCAAAAAAAATATTAATTAAATTAATCAAAGGTCTAACTGATCACCACGCCTGTATTGTAAATATGCAGTTACAAATAATCCAGCCAAAGTAATAAGAATTAGACCTAACACGATTTCAAATAGAAAAACTTCAATCATTTCCATTTTTTGAAAAGGAGAAAAAAAAGAGGGAATATCTATACCTAAATATTAATCCGAATTGACGCGAATCTCAATGACCAAAAATTGACAATTGACGTGGTAAGTAACTTTAGAATACATGGAATTTCACAGAAGGATTTTCTTTCTGAATTGTTTCTTTGAAATAGCAATTTTAAATAAGTCGTATCTTGGTCATACCAATAAATAGAGCTAAAGTTACAGTTAAAGCTACTAGGAGAAAACCGAAATAACTAGTTATAGTAAGCATAAAGGGGATAAATGAAATAGGTTCCTTTTATACATATGTTTCTAAAGCATTTACCTAAGTTTCCATTTTTGTAAAATATGAAGATATACAAAAAGACCCATTGAACGAAAAAGTTCAATTGAAAGTTTTTGATTAATCTATCATTATAGATGGCACGAACGAAAAAAAAAACGAAGGGCATATAAAATGAAACGGATTCCTGATTTCTAACATCTAGCCATCTCGTGATTCTTATCAGCCGAGTCTTTGAGCATAACTAATAATACGAACTAAATTGTGTAATTTCATTCATAAATGAAACCCTTTTTAAATTATTATTTATAAATTCTATTTTTTTGGAATACTCTTTTTTGTTCGATATTTTTAAATAAAGTCTCATCCTTGTAGCTAGATCAAGATTTGGATTGAGATCCAATCCAACAATTCATTCCAACTATGGATTTCAATTAATTTATTCTTTCTTTGCTTTCTTTCCTCGAATAGGATCTGCTACTCGTATTTGTTATTGGACGATTAACCAATTCCTTAAAAAGAAAAAAAGGGGGGTTCCAACAAAAAACCATCTCTACAACCATGAAAAGAAAATTTATAGATCTCGCATCTACTTAACTTATTGAATTGTGGAAATATGATATATATATACATATATGTATACATATATAATAATATGCCCGTTTATCCTGAATAATATGTCCTCCGTCACAAAGATATTGACACCATTTTCTTTTACGGAGATTAAAGAGTATAATAATTTATGTGTAGTAGATTGAAGATATAATATTTTAATGTGTAGTGGATAATTGTATTAATATAGGTCCACGTGAATATATTTATTATTTTGTGTGAATCTCATGTGCTTAAAAAGAAAATGTGTCATTTTCTTTGAAATAAAGAGAATATATATATATTATACTCCCTCCTGTCAGTGAAAGATAATCATTTGTTTTTTGAACGTGAATTAAGAAGTATTATTATTTTATTTGTAGTGTGTAATTATATTAGAGGGATGCAGTGGATCATGTATTGGGGCCATTTACTAACAGAGAAAAAAGCGGATACATTTTAGAATTTCTAGGCCCAATCCATTTAAAGCTAGTAAGTTGCTGGTTATGGTGGGTTAACCCGCCTCTTTTTTATGATATTATAAAAATTATAATTTCTTGAAAAATAAAATATCAAAATTTTGGAAGCTCTTGGAAAATACTATAATGTCAATTAGATAATTAAAATATAAATATATATCCTACAAAATAGCCCCATGAGTAATTAACCACAAACAAATATTATTAATCAAACAACATAAAGTTTATTAATTATATATACTTCTTAAAAATCTCAAATAAAACAACACATAATTATCCTCAAATAACAAAAATTAAATCACAAAAAGTTTACTAGTTATATATAAAGGTCAAACACAAAACTCAAAACATAATTATGAAGTCTCTTCAAAAACTCATTCATCATAACTTCATAATATAAATATTTCAATCTTCATGTTGCTCAATTATATCCTCGTCAATTTTCAAAGAATCAGATGTCTTAAATGTTTATCATTTGTAATTTCTTCTAATCTATGTACTACATATATTATACATACTTCCTCCGTCCATCACTAACGTATCCATTTTATTATTTTGAGTCTTCCATTATTAAAGAACCTATATTCTATTTTTAGTAAAAAGATCCACACATGGCCCACTACTTCCAATCAATCCCCACTACTACAACTACCCACTTCATATAAAATAATAATACTCCTTAATCCACGTGCAAAAAGCAAATGATTTCCTTTGCGATGGACGGAGGGAGTATTAAAATTTCAAAAATTAAAAATAATTTCAAAATCAAGCAAAATAGGGCTTAAAATTATATACTCTCTCTGTTCGCCAGAAAGGTATACATTTTGCTATTTTGAGCGTCCGCACCAAAGGTATAAATTTTCCTTTTTAAATATATGGAACGCACACACATCACTAATACATTTAAAGTATTGGGCCCACACACCTCACTAATACAACTATTTACTACACATTAAATAATAATACTCTTAATTCAGTGCAAAAAGCAAATGTATACATTCCGACAGACGGAGGGAATACTAAATGTGTATACTAATCAACGGTACAAACTACTTAGAATATTCATCTTATGATTTAATTCAATATTTTGAAAAATGATAAAAAAAGAACAACAAATATTTGGGAAATTAAACACTAGACCATTAGCAAAAAAAATTCAAAGAGGGTCAAACGGGCTAACCCTCTCCCGTTGGGTAAAGCCCGCCCCTATTTGGACTAGCCCCGTTTAGGCCTGCCTCCAAACGAACTGTAAATTTACAGCCAAACCCACCTTTTATTGAAACGGGGCATTTACGCCCTGCGTGCCTAACCCGTTTTGACGGCTCTACTTCCCATCCCGTTACAAGAGTTAAATTTTATTAATTACGTCTCACTACAAGAATTACATTTCTCTTTTAAGTAGATGAATCTCACACAAAACAATTAATATATCTTTATGGGGCCTACATACAATACTAATACACCTTTCACTCTACATCAAAATATTATATCTTTCAATTTATTTCATATTAAAATATTATATTTTTTAATTTACGTGCAAACAGTAAATGTAACTCTTTCCCTGGGAAAATAATTACATGATAGGGGCTAAAACGATGCTTTAATCATATGAATGGAAGAGTGATATTGTAACTTATAAGAGCAACTCCAACACTCTCTTTAAAATTTAGAAAGGAATTTGGTAGGATAAGGAGGATTGTAATATTTTATAATCAAAATTTTTTTAAGTCTCCAATAAACTTTTTATTTTTTCCTTTTCAATGTATATTTATTGTTTGTTTTCTCTTCAAAAAAAATAGAGTAATATTGAATGACATTAAATAATAAAGTGTGATTTTGCCTCTCCAAATTGGAAGAGTGAAAATCATTATCTAAATCCAAATGTTAAATTAAAGAGTGGGTTGAAGACCATTTTTAACTATTAGAGCATCTCCAAGAGAATCTTCAAATTTTGAAGAACATTTTGATAAAATAAAGAGTAATTTTGATTTTAAAAAATAATAGTATATTTGTTGTGTTCGAACATATTCTTTATAATTTATTTTTCAATATTCATTTGTTAATTTTTTTTTCTCTTTGATTGTTTAAACTATTTAACAAGAGTGATAAGCTTTTTAAATTTGAAGAGTAAGGATGATTCTTTAAATAAAAAGGGTAAAGTAAAAATTGTGTTGAAGCTTATATATATATATATATATATATATATATAACTTTTATTTTGAATTAGCTTATTGAGATGCTCTTAATATTGTTTTAGTCTCTCAGACTACCTTTCTTGTTTCTCCTCATTCTTTCCCCACCACTCTATTTATAAAGAGTGAGTTTTGTAAACCAATGTTTCTCGTTTCTCCTCATTACTCCCCCTCCACCCTATTCACAAAGAGTGAGTATTGTGTAAATTGAAATACCTTATTTTTTTAAATTACTCTTTAGTATAGTATTCCCCCCGTCCATCGCAAACGTATTCGTTTGCTTTTTGCACGTGCATTAAGAAATATTATTATCTTATACAAAGTAGGTAGTTGTATTAGTGGGGAGTGGTGAGCCATATGTGGGTCCTTTTACTAAAAAAAAGAAAATGGATACTTTAAGAGTGAACAACTCAAAATGGCAAAAATGAATATGTTAGTGATGGACGGAGGGAATATATAAAAAAATATTCTTTAATACATAAAAAATTACTCTTTGAAAATTAATAATTTTTATATAGAAGAGTAATAATTCATGTTCTAAAGAATAATTTTTTATATACTAAAAAGTACTCTCTCTGTCCCCTTGATACATATCCATTTTTCCATTTTGGTCCATCCCATTACAAAGTATCTCATTCCTCTTTTGGATTGATGTGACCCACAATCACTACACATTGCCCCACACTCAACACTAATACAACTACCCACTACATATTAAAATATTATTTCTCTCACCTTACTATACATTAAATTATTATGCTCCTTAATTCAAGTGCAAAAAGTAAACGAATACCTTTCAAGGGGAAGGAGGGAGTAATCGATAAATCAGGGCATACAAAAATATAAAGAGTAATTTTTAATTTAAGAAGTAACAATTTATGTGTCTTTGAAAAAGTAATTTTTCATTTCATGTATTAAAGAGTAAATGAATGCGTAAACTCAAAGTGTTGGGATAAAATATTTTTTGGCCATGTAAGTTTGGCTGATGAGCGTTTTCTCAACACACAATTAATCCCCTAGTATGAAGGATATCAATTGTAGTTTCGAAGTTGACCAAGTTAAATATCGAATCCACGGGACGGATGAATATCAATTTAATTACGTTCTAGTAGATTATGACTATTTTTGAAATAAATAGTTAGTTTATAAACTAAGTAACAATTAAAATAGCTAATAAATAACAAGAACAAGTAAATAATAGTTGTGATCAAATAAGATAATAGGTAGTTCGTCAGGCCATCCAGTTTCCTTCGTTAATTCGTACTTTCGTGTGTCGATGTCCGACTCTACCTTGTGGTTTATGGACGCATCGCTAGACCATACAAATCTATTCTATAGACACAAATAGATAAGCTTTTGATACGTGTAAATATCCTCAGAGCAAGACGTATGCTTTACCTCCCTTTCTAGGTACTATCATAATCAATTATTTCCCGTACACTTAGGACTCTAACCCGATTTGATCTCCCTTTTTAGGTACTATAAAATTATACTCTTAATCCTACTTGTTAACCCGAATTCAATTCAATTAACAAACATTCATATAAGACAGTTCTAATAAGACTTCGGAATCCCTTCACTTAGAATTATAACAATAAACACTGCTCATTAGTGAACACACTCAACCAATAACCATGTTATGCATTCAGACTCTACACAACGATTATTGATGCACAAAACAACTATGAGTATGGATTAAAAACGTACAATCTTATATAAACTAAACCACAAGTAGTGTTGTAAGGAGTATACACACGAAATACAAATTTAACTCATGAAACCTTCATAACCCTAGAACTACCGAAGTGGCTCTAGCCCATGATTGATCTAGGAACAATCATGGTTAGATGAACTGATCTTACTTGAGTCTCCAGCTACACCTCTGCCTCAGCCCTACGGATGGATCACCAATCTCTTCTCTTCACTCCTCTTATGATTCACGATCTTAAGCTCTTCATGCTTGGACATTTTTCTTGACTGCATGAGCCTCCTATTATACTTGTAATCACGTCTCTAGGGCTTGGAATGGGCTTTTCAAGTGATCCCATGCGTTTTGGCCTCGAAAATCCGGATAAGGTAAGTTTCTGCGTTTTGGTTCGACCTCGTCAAACAGGTCGAACCACTGGCCAACAGGTGGAACCCCAGGTCGAACCCTGCTACTGAACACATTCTGCACTTGGTTCGACCTCTTGTACAGGTCGAACCACTCCCTCACAGGTCGAACCTCAAGTCGAACCACGCTACTGGATAATTTCCGCTCCTGGTTCGACCAACTGTCAGGTCGAACCCCTCTCCTCGCGAACTGGTTCGACCATGGTTCAACCTGATCAAACAGGTCAAACCCATTGAGTCGTGGTCGAACCCCTCTTCTGCTATTTCGCAATGCTGGTTCGACCTGTAGGAGAGGTCGAACCCTCCTCCAACCAGGTCGAACCCTACTCTTTCCTTGGTGGTTCGCGTGGTCTCGACTTCGTCTCTTTGATTCTTGGCACTTTCTCTCTGTTTTTGCTATGAAAACCACTTAAATAGCTCCACTAATACCTGATTCATGCTAATTCACAATATATATAGGTTTTTCACCTATTTCCACCTCAAAACTCTCCAAAACTAGCACAAAACATGATGCCAAACTTGTGAATTTACACACTCATCAAACCCCCAAACTTACATGTTGCTCGTCCCGAGGCAACCAAATCAAACCACAGGAGTCGTGTATAATTCACCAAGATCAAGTACAACACATATCACACATGCAACTCCATTCAATCAAACAAGTATTAATTGCTTCATATATGTCACTCATGCAAAACCAATCCAATCACATATCATTCGGAGTACTAAGTAATTTCGCTCACAAGATAAGTATTTATTCTCTTTCACTAAGTACGTGAGGCACTATATAGGTTAATATAAACACTCATATCAATCCATATTCACGCGTAACCATAAGCTTGGCAAAAGTCTCAAAAATCAACTTATAATCAACTCTTCACTAGGATCACAAAGGACTTGTTTTTGGGTTGTAATGTTGGCTCTTTGGAAAAAGGTAGGAAAATTTGGACTAAGTGACTTAAGACACTAGTAGAGAGTTACCTTGGAGGTTCTCGATTTCTTCTTCTTACAGCAAGTTCTCCTCCAATGTCGTCTCTTGAACTTGTAAAATTCCTGAATTTTCCTTCTTTTCATGGCATCAACATCATCTTTTTAAATAATTCGGGTACCGGTTTCAGGCACTACCCTTCTCATGTATATAGGCCATCAGCTGCTAAGCTTCACACACCAAGTATAAACAATCGGGGTACCAATTTTGGGCACTACCCCTAAACAAGATTTAATCATATTTTTTCTATCCAACCATATTCTATCTTCCTTTTCTTCTTGCAATACTTACTCACCTCCACTCTCTCTACCAATGATTAGGTTAATCAAGCTCAAGTAAAGGCTTATAAGGTTATTCACTTCGGCTACCAAAGAAAAAGGTTTAACAGCTCAACGGGGCATTCAAAGGTTAATAAAATCATTAGGAAGGATAAATTTGGCTAAGTAACTTAATCACGAAATAATGGCCTAAGATCATGTCCTAGCAATTTATCAACCATAAGTCTCACACAAGACTCCAAGCCAAGTTCTAGAATACGTTCATATGAATGATCCTCTCAAGAATAAAATAATCATGATCAAGCATGATTAAAAAGCTCAAATCCTCACATAGGTAATCCTAGTACTCCTCATAGCACATAATTAAGATCAATTCTACAATAACTCAATATACTTATCAACTAAACATGCTTTTCATCAATAGAAATTAACACATGAACATATGAATGTACAAAATCAATAAGCTTATACCCAATCAATCATACAAGATATCACTTATACATTCCACTCACGCATGAATCACACCCCAACCTAAAGATAAAAGAAAAAATAATGGAATCAAGATGAATCGGAGGAAACCAAAGAAAACCTGAAAAACTACTCCTCCGGAGCATCATCATCCTCATTATCATCATCCTCATCATCAAGCCTCCGCTCCACAATCCGGTGCAAATCACCGATATGTCTATCCAAGTAATCAACTCTATCACCCAACCTACCAACTTTCTCATTCAAAGTCGTATAACTCTCATTCAGCGTAGCATAGTTGGCGTTGGCGAGTGCGAGCTGTCGGTTTGTCTCCTGCTGGCTAGCAACGATCGCGACCAGCTGCTCATGAATAAGGCGGAGCTGCTCCCGTGTATCATTCGGGACAGCCCGCTGTTGACGCGGTGCTGGCTCATACTGAGGTGTGTCGTGCTGCTCCTCTTCCGGAATCTCCATCTCTGGCTTCTCATCTACCCGATGCTCGACCTCGGGCTGCTGTGGCCACTGTAATGGCTAGTGTGGTGGCAGATGGTACTCTCCCAGTTCCATAATTTGCTGTAGCTCCTCCAACCTACCTTCGACACACAACCTAGCCACGGCTCTCCAATCCCCATTGGTCTTCACAGTCACGGACAGAGCAGTGTGTCCTAGGAGTTCATCAACAAGTTTCTCACCTTCCGAACAGTGGTCGTGTTGTTCATGTCAAAGGGAAACATAAAGTCGAATGGCTTTGGTCCTCTCGTGAAGAACCAATCACCATCTCTAAAGTGTGCAAATCCTCCCTTTACATATGTGAGCATCACCAAGTCGGGCTCTCCTCTAACAGGTGTAATGCCGGTGAAGTCCATGTTGTAGTGCTCAGCTACAATCGTCAGCAACCCTCCAATGTTCACCTTCTGAAATCCAATGGTCCTGAATCGATGCAGCTGCGCGATGAAATATGCTCCCACATTGAACTTCACCCCATTTATCATACACCATAGGGAATAAAGCTCTCCTCTAGACACACAGCCACCCTCCGAACGAGCAAACAGTGTGTTTCTGAGCACTCGATCCATATATTTCAACACTGGATTCTTGATCGAGGTCGCACAAGCCTGCCTAATCTTATAGTCTCTGATCTCCCCGGTTATCTCCCTCCAAAACCTATAAGTGTTGAAGTGTCCATTCTCCACTCGAGAAATCTCTAGAGGCGTCTGAAAAAACTTATTAAAATCCTCAGCCGTCCATCTCCTTCGGACTCCTCCTAACTGAAATGAGCACTGATACGGGTAGCCAAGTGGGTCCTTATCCATCTCAAATGAGCAAACTACCTCCGCTGTAACGTGAAAGTAAGTTGGCTTCTTCAACTCCATAAATCTGCGGATCCCCACTCGATCGAACAACATCATCATATCATCCCTAATGCTCATAAGTCTCATGGCCTCATCATCTTGGTATCTTGTCCGAGCTATCTTGTCTGAGACTTCTTCCCACTTTTCTTTAATCTCATCCCAGTTTTGCATTTGAATTTTAAAGTTTTCGAGTAAACGATCTTGTAACCTCAGCTTCCTTGTCACTGTGTCCACATTCGAAGGCCTGTCTTGCCTCTTCTTCGATCTTGCTTCCTCTGCCTTACCTTTCACTTTATTTGATCCTTGTCCCTTTCCTGAAAACAACTATTTCAACACAACCAACAAAACAAGAACACAAGTATTTGACTAGCATATCCTATACTCTACTCAAGACTTCAAGCATCCATGCTTAATCAACTCCAACTATCATCTCAACACCACTTGCTCATTCATCATGCTCAAAACATCATCAATCACACTCTCTTTAATCTTAAAATCATCAACAACAAGCATGCATCAACCAATTCAAGCCATTCAACAATTGAACTTCATGAACAACTCAAACTATCAACAATTCAAACCATGCTCATTCCTCTAGATGCATCATAACCTTGATCAATCCACATAAAACTCAAGTTCTATCCATAATCAAGCAATCTCAAACCAATAAACATGAATTCATATGAATCAACTCAAAAATATCAATTATCACCATGAATTTCAACCAAAATCAACATCAATTAACTTACCCACAACACATTTCTTGCAATAAACTTCAATCCTAAGGTAATTGAGTTGAAAGAACGTACCTTTAGTCTTGCCCATGGTTAACAATCGATAATTTGCACACAATACTCAAAAACGCGACTGAAGCCCTAATTCACGATGAAAATCGCCCAAATCCGCGCCCAATTCAAGAATTAAGAGTGTAATGTTGTGTAATCGGTGCAAAATCAAGTGTAATTGACGAATTTGTGCAAGGGTGTTAAGGTTCGGGAAAGGTTCGAGGTTTGGTGAACAAAAAGAATGATCGAACCCTTCTAAAAACACAACTTAAAATGCGCACCTGACTGGGTTCGACCTCGGGTTCGACCTGTGGAATAGGTCGAACCTCGAGTGACGAGGTCGAACCTACCTTCTGGACAAACTTACCTTTTGGGTTCGACCTAGGTTCGACCTTCTGAACAGGTCGAACCACTCTTGTGACAGGTCGAACCTACCTTCTGGACAACTACTCCTCGTGGTTCGACCTGGGTTCAACCTTCTAAACAGGTCGAACCATGAATGTCGTGGTCGAACCTATCACCTGAAAAACAGAGTGCTCTAAACGAACTGGTTCGACCTCAGGTTCGACCTTCTGATCAGGTCGAACCATAACAACTCAGGTCGAACCACCCTACTGTAAGATTTAAGTCACCGGGTTCGACCTTGGTTCGACCTGTTAGACAGATCGAACCAAGAATGATCAGGTCGAACTACCTTACTGGATGATTTTCTGCGTCGGTTCGACTTCTTCTGCTCGGTTCGACCTCCTGGCGCTGGTCGAACCTCTCCTGGCTTTGGTCGAATCACCCTTTTAAGCTTCCAAACTGAGTGTTCTTTAATCCCTATTCACTTCAAACTTCAATACAAATCATTATGTACCAACTAAAGCACAACTTCATCCAAAATTTGTTCCACAAAATATTATTCATGAGTAACTCCGTAAGAGAAAATACAACCAAAACCCACTAAACATTAGGCAAGTTGTAAAAAATCATCACATCAAAATTGATTAAAATTTTAAATATGGCGCAAAAACCAACTCCCCTAACAAATATCACAAAGAAAAGATTATACTATCGGTGCTTATCAAGGTAAGTACATCACACCCCCCCAAACTTAGTAGAAACTATAGTTGAAACTAAGTTTGCAAAGAGATGTAATTGCCGATAAGTAAGCACTTCAAATATAAAAATTTCTTACTCACACGAATGAAATAAAACATTAAAACGGAAGGAAAAGCCCCCAACAGGCGCTCATGCTTAACGTCGGAGAGTCACGACGGTACCAAATCAAATCAAGGTATCCACAAAGATGACACAAACATCATCCGGCGACTTGTAATGCTTCAAGCGATGTCCATTCGCCGCAAAAATATCTCCATCCTTGTCAATGAGCTCAAAACTCCCCCCACCTAAGACTCGATGAATCATGAATGGTCCCGTCCACTTTGACTTCAACTTGCCTGCAAAAAGCTTTAAACGAGAGTTAAAGAGTAATACCTCATCTCCTTGCTTGAACTCCTTATACGAGATCTTCGAATCATGCCACCTTTTAATCCTTTCCTTGTAGATCTCTGAATTCTTGTACGCACGACTCCGAAACTCATCCAAAAGATTGATGTGAGTAATTCTCAACTCCTTCACATCCTTGAGAGTCAATTTTAAGCTTCGCAAAGCCCAAAATACTTTGTGTTGAATCTCTACAGGTAAGTGGCACGGCTTCCCATAGATAATCTGATATGGTGACATATCTAACACCGTCTTGTATGCGGTCCGGAACCCCCACACGACATCATCGAGCTTCAAAGCCCAATCCTTTCTATTGGTTCCGACCACCTTCTCCAAAATCTGTTTGACTTGACGGTTAAAGACCTCCGCTTGCCCATTCGCTTGAGGATGATAGGGTGTAGTAACCCTATGCTTAACACCATACCCTTTAAGCACCTTCTCAAGAAATTTATTCACGAAATGCGTACCTCCATCACTAACAAGTGCTCTAGAGACTCCAAAACGGACAAAGATATGCTTCTTCAAGAAAGATATAACAGTTTTTGAATCATTTAAGCGAGTAGGAATCGTTTCCACCCACTTAGAAACATAATCCACCGCAAGTAGAATGTAGAGAAATCCATTAGATGGGGGAAAAGGCCACATAAAATCGATACCCCACACATAAAAAATCTGGACCAAAATGCTTGGCTGAAGCGGCATCTCGTCTCTCCTACCGATGTTCCCTATGCGTTGACATCTATCGCAAGACGCCACATAGGTCTCACAATCCTTGAACAACGTCGGCCAATAAAGAGCGGACTGAAGTACCTTGGCTTCTGTCTTTTGAGCTCCGAAGTGCCCCCCGTTAGGTTGTGCATGGCAAAACTCGAGAACACTCTCCATCTCCATCTCAGGCACACACCTACGGATGATAGAATCCGTGCAAATTTTGTACACAAACGGATCATACCATATGAAAGTCTCAACATCCCTTTTGAATTTAGCAAGTTGATATCGGTTGAGATCCCTTGGAATTTCTCCCACAGCAATATAATTAACAAAATCCACATACCAAGGATCAACTCCCTGTACAGCAACCACACACGCTCTCTCAGCCCCTTCAACAAACACGGCCATGATCTTTTCATCCGGGAATATTTCCTCAATATACTCGAAAGAATTATCGCAATGTTCCCTAGTCTCCAACCTCGAAAGATGATCCACTAGCACATTATCAGAACCTTTCTTATCCCGGATCTCCATGTCAAACTCTTGAAGTAGAAGAATCCACCTTATGATCCTAGGCTTCGTCTCCTTCTTTTTCATCAAGTACCGAATCGCAGAATGATCCGTGTACACAATAGTCTTCATGCCAACCAAATATTGACAAAACTTATCGAATGCGTACACAACCGCCAAAAACTCCTTTTCAGTCACCGTGTAATTCTTTTGTGCCGCATCGAAAGTCTTACTTGCGTAGTAAATGGCGCAAAACTTCTTTTCCTTCAGCTGTCCAAGCACCACTCCAAGTGCTACATCACTTGCATCACACATTAGTACAAACGGTTGAGTCCAATCTGGTGTGATCAAGATAGGTGCAGAAATAAGCGCCTCCTTCAAAACATGAAAAGCTGTTAGACAATCATCATCAAACACAAAAGGAACATCCTTTTCAAGTAAGCGAGATAAGGGCTTAGAGTATTTTGAGAAGTCTTTTATAAATCTCCTGTAAAAACCGGCGTGTCCAAGGAAGGACCGCACTCCTCTTTCATTGGTCGGTGGTGGAAGCTTCTCTATCGCCACCACTTTAGCACGATCTACCTGCAACCCTTTAGCTGAGACATGATGCCCAAGAACAATCCCATCCTTCATCATGAAGTGGCACTTCTCCCAATTCAAGACAAGATTAGTCACTTGGCATCTCTTCAAAACAGTAGCTAGGTTAGACAAACAAATATCAAAGGAGGAACCAAAAATAGAAAAATCATCCATGAACACCTCCATGATCTTCTCTATCAACCCATCGAATATTGCCATCATGCATCTCTGAAAAGTAGCAGGCGCATTACATAACCCCAATGGCATTTTCCGAAAAGCAAAGGTCCCGTAGGGGCAAGTAAAAGTGGTCTTTTCTTGATCCTCGGGGGCAATCATAATTTGGTTGTACCCCGAATATCCATCCAAGAAACAATAAAACTCATACCCTGCAAGACGATCTAACATTTGATCCATGAAAGGAAGAGGAAAATGATCCTTATACGTGTTCTCATTCAACTTCCTATAATCAACATATGTACGCCATCCCGTAGGAATCCTTGTGGCTATCGCTTCTCCATCCTCAGCTTTTACTACAGTCATACCCCCCTTTTTAGCAACTACATGCAATGGACTCACATGGAGACTATCACTAATAGGATATATGATTCTAGCATCCAACCACGTAAGGATTTGCTTCCTAATCACCTCTTGAATCGTGGGATTAACCCTCCTCTAATTCTGAACACTTGCATTTGCCTCGTCTAACAATCTTATCATATGCATACAATACGAACGACTAATTCCTTTCAAATTCTCAAGAGACCAACCAATCGCAGATTTATACTTCCTAAGAACGTTCAATAACTCCTCAAGTTGATCATCATCAAGAGAAGAAGATACAATTACCGGATATTTTTCATTGTCACCAAGAAAGGCGTACTTCAAGTGTTCCGGCAAAGGTTTCAACTCCTCTTTCCTCACCTCCATCGGAGGGCTCTCGTTATCCAAAGGCAAGTACTTTCTCGTCCACTTAACTTCTTCCACCTTAGTTCTTTCCGATTCAAACCTGTCATCACCCAAAGCAAGTAAGTTTTCAAGAAATTCAATACATACCTCGTTGGAGAGTCCGTCGAGCTCCATAGTGGGATAAGTAAGAGACTCCATCAAACATGTCTCAAGAGGATCCTTTGACAGGATCAGAGACATATCCTCTTTCACAATCTCCTCCACCACGTCAATACTATAACACTGCGACTCCATGGGCATCTTCATTGCTTTGTCCAAGTTGAAAAGTACTTCTTCTTTGTCCATCCGCAATCTAAGCTCTCCTTTCTGAACATCAATCATAGCTCCAGCAGTAGCAAGGAAAGGTCTATCCGAGATTAAAGAGATATTATCCTTGTCTTCTTCCATCTCTAGCACAAGGAAGTCCACAGGAAAGACTAGCTTCTCCACTTTGACGAGAACATCTTCAATTATACCTTTTGGAAACGTCATCGACCTGTCCGCCAATTGGAGAACCACTATTTTAGGGGTCAACTCCCCCAAACCAAGCCTCTGAAAGATGGACAAAGGCATCAAATTGATGCTTGCCCCTAGATCGCACAAAGCTCGCCGTGCCGGCCCCTTTCCAATTTCACATAGAATAGTGAAGCTCCCCGGATCCTTCATCTTTTGCGGCAGCTTCCTTTGGATGATTGAGCTGCAATTCTCAGATAAATTCACCGTTTCAATTCCAGTTAAGCTCCGCTTCTTCAACAATATATCCTTTAGAAATCGGGCATAGTACGGCATCTCCATGATTGCCTCTGAGAAAGGAATGCTCAAGCTTATTTTGTTCATTATCTCTGAAAACTTCTTGAACTTCTCTTCCAATCCCTTCTTCACAAGCTTGTAAGGAAACGGCGGAGGTATCTTTGTTTTGGGAATCCCCCATTCATCACGATCAACCTTCTCCGCTTTCTCCTTTTTGGCTCTCAAACGCTTGACTCTCTCCCACTTTTTCTCAACTATTATCTCAGTACTTTGTTCATTCCGAACCACTGGAGTAGCATCAACATCATCGAGAGTGTTCGGAGTGGAAACAGGTAATTTTTGGTGGGGTTCGACCAGGGTTCGACCTGTGGAACAGGTCGAACCATGTACGTACTGGTCGAACCTTGCTTCTGGACAACGGCTCTCTTTTTGAATTTGAGGTTCGACCTGGGTTCGACATGTGAAATAGGTCGAACCGGCCTACTGTACTCCTTCCGCCATCCGATTCGACCAAGGTTCGACCTGTTTGATAGGTCGAACCATGACCGTCGTGGTCGAACCGTTGCTGTGACAAAACAGAGTGCTCCAAGTGGTGCGGTTCGACCTGGGTTCGACCTGTTGGATAGGTCAAACCAAGATTGGTTTGATCGAACTGGTGTTCTGGAAAAATAGAGTGCTCCGAGTTGTGGGGTTCGACCATGGTTCGACCTGTGGGACAAGTCGAACTATCTGCAGTTTGGTCGAACCGATGCTGCAATCTCTCCTGATCGTGTCCAGTGTGTTGGTTCGACCTCCCCTGTATGGTTCGACCTTCAATGTTGGTCGAACCAGGGTCGAACCTGGCCCTAGACATATCCAAATTTGAATCCGGCCTCATAGGTCCCTCGTATTGCGTTCTCGACCTCAATGTGATGGCATTGCAGGACCTTGGATTCTCAATACTTTGAGACGGGAATTTCCCTTTCTCAATAGTTTGAGTAAGCTTGTTAACACTTCCTGCCATCTCCCCCATCAGTAACGTAAGGTCCTTCACCTGCTTAGATATAACCTCATGGTTTGCATCGATTTTCTTTTCAAGTTTGGACTCAAGGCGGTTAACTCTTTCATCAATCTTGGCCATATACCTATTCACAGTATCCTCAAGACCCGGTTTCCCTTCTTCCACCTTAGCACCTGGATCAACACCCATCGGAGGTTGAATCGCATTATTTGGATTGCTCCATGAGAACTCTGGCCTCCTAAGCTCTTGATAACCACCCGGGGGACCACGATTATTAAAGTTTCCTCGATAGTTCCCTTGGTAGTTCCGGTTTCCTTGGTCTGGATACCTAGTCCCTTGAATGCTTTGACCCATGGCATAGTGTGCCTCTTCCAACTCCTCTTGGATTGGTCCCTCATTCTTTAACTCCTACTGCATGATTGGTACGCGCTGAGATAATTCACTGATTTGCTTCTGTTGGGATTCAAGTAACTTGTTGATATTGGACAAGCGATCTCATCCTCTCTACTTGTTTTCACCATTGCTTGTTCAACCTTAGCTACCTTACCAAGGACATAAGTACCTCTAACTCTATCAGTTGGCCAATCCCTCAAATTCATCGAAATATCTTCAAACAACTTCTCGGCCTCTACGGATGACTTTGTAAGCAATGCTCCATTAGAAGAAGCATCCAATAAAACTCGTGAATCACAGTCCAATCCATTGTAGAATATACTGATATATTGAGCTTTAGATAGCCCATGTTGAGGACACTTCCTAAGCATGTCCTTGAATCTATCCCATGCTTCATGAAAATTTTCTCCTCCACCCATAGCGAATTGGTTAATGTCTTGCTTCATCTTAAACACCTTTGAAGGTGGCATATACCTCTCCAAGAACCTTAACTTCAGTTGCTCCCAAGTGGTGCACTCAGCTGCGTTGATAGTGTCGTACCAATCTCTTGCCTTTTCAGTAAGGGAGAATTTGAACAAAAGGATCTTCCTAGCATCTTCATATTCTCCTGCGTCTTTTTGAGTACTTGCATAGCCCAAGAACTTGTTCAGATGCTGCTGCAGATCCTCGAAAGACCCTCCTGAAAAGGAGTTCCTTTCTATCATGCTAATAAGAGCGGGATGAAGATCGAACGCTGAATTAGTTCCCCTTGCTCCTAGAAGCCCAAAATTTCCAGCCCCATTGTTTCTGAAAACCTCTCGGATGGCTAGATTATCCGGATTCACTGCCATGTTGACTATCCTTACTCCCGAATTAACTTCAGTTGTAGCTTCAATCATCTGCGAATTTTGCTCGTCAACTTCTACTCCAAAATTCAGAGCTTCAGTTGGATCAATAGTCTTTACCTTGCTCTTCTTCTTCTTCTTCTTTCTTGACGATGCTCCGATTTTTGGATTATAGGGTTCAAGTTCACCTTTCTTTGATCTCGTGAGCATGCACCTAAAAAGAACTAGAATTAAAACAACAAAACAAGAAAAATAGCCTTAACAAACTAGAAATAACAAAAAGATATTTTAAGCCGTCCCCGGCAATGGCGCCAAAAACTTGATGAGCATTTTCTCAACACACAATTAATCCCCAAGTATGAAGGATATCAATTGTAGTTTCGAAGGTGACCAAGTTAAATATCGAATCCACGGGACGGATGAATATCAATTTAATTACGTTCTAGTAGATTATGACTATTTTTTAAATAAATAGTTGATTTATAAACTAAGTAACAATTAAAATAGCTAATAAATAACAAGAATAAGTAAATAATAGTTGTGATCAAATAAGATAATAGGTAGTTCGTCAGGCCATCCAGTTTCCTTCGTTAATTCGTACTTTCGTGTGTCGATGTCCGACTCTGCCTTGTGGTTTATGGATGCATCGCTAGACCATACAAATCCATTCTATAGACACAAATAGATAAAATTTTGACACGTGTAAATATCCTCAGAGCAAAACGTATACTTTACCTCCCTTTCTAGGTACTATCATAATCAATTATTTCCCGTACACTTAGGACTCTAACCCGATTTGATCTCCCTTTTTAGGTACTATAAAGTTATACTCTTAATCCTACTTGTTAATCCGAATTCAATTCAATTAACAAAAATTCTTATAAGATAGTTCTAATAAGACTTCGGAATCCCTTCACTTAGAATTATAACAATAAACCCTGCTCATTAGTGAACGCACTCAACCAATAACCATGTTATGCATTCAGACTCTACACAACGATTATTGATGCACAAAAAAACTATGAGTATGGATTAAAAACGTACAATCTTATATAAACTAAACCACAAGTAGTGTTGTACGGAGTATACACACGAAATACAAATTTAACTCATGAAACCTTCATAACCCTAGAACTACCGAAGTGGCTCTAGCCCATGATTGATCTAGGAACAATCATGGCTAGATGGACTGATCTTACTTGAGTCTCCAGCTACACCTCTGTTTCAGCCCTCCGGATGGATCACCTATCTCTTCTCTTCACTCCTCTTATGATTCACGACCTTAAGCTCTTCGTGCTTGGACATCTTTCTTGACTGCATGAGCCTCCTTTTATACTTGTAATCACGTCTCTAGGGCTTGGAATGGGCTTTTCAAGTGATCCCACGTGTTTTGGCCTCGAAAATCTGATAAGGTAAGTTTCTGCATTTTGGTTCGACCTCGTCAAAAAGGTCGAACCACTGGCCAACAAGTCGAACCCCAGGTCGAACCCTGCTACTGGACACATTCTGCACTTGGTTCGACCTCTTTTACAGGTCGAACCACTCCCTCACAGGTCGAACCTCAGGTCGAACCACGCTACTGGACAATTTCCGCTCCTGGTTCAACCAACTGTCAGGTCGAACCCCAACGTCGTGGTCGAACCCCTCTCCTCGCAAACTGGTTCGACCATGGTTCGACCTGATCAAACAAGTCAAACCCCTTGAGTCGTGGTCGAATCTCTCTTCTGCTGTTTCGCAATGCTGGTTCGACCTGTATGAGAGGTTGAACCCTCCTCCAACCAAGTCGAACCCTACTCTTTCCTTGGCGGTTCACGTGGTCTCGACTTCGTCTCTTTGATTCTTGGCACTTCCACTCCGTTTTTGCTATGAAAACCACTTAAATAGCTCCGCTAACACCTGATTCATGCTAATTCACAATATATATAGGTTTTCCACCTATTTTCACCTCAAAACTCTCCAAAACTAGCACAAAACATGATGTCAAACTTGTGAATTTACACACTCATCATTGTCCATGTACAATTTTTGCCCCAAAAAAGATAACATTTGGGCATTTATCCCACTATCTTCATAATTGTGTCAATGTTGCCCCGTTTTCATCGAAATTTAATATTTTCGCCGGAATTGATCACTTGCATGTCACGTGATCATCGGATTTGATATTTCCCGGCGGGATAAAAGTTTTTGCCCCGTAAGTTTGGCCATGTGCAATTTTTGCCCCCAAAAAGATAAGATTTGAGCATTTGTCCCAATATCTTTATAGTTGCGCTAATGTTGCCCCATTTTTTCCAAAATTTGATATTTTCACTAGAATCGATCACGTCTATGTCACGTGATTATCGAATTTGGCATTTCCCGATGAATTTCCTGACCTGGCGACACAGTAGCATCCACATTAACAATAATTATATTTTAATTGTAATTTAATTTTAAAAAATAACTTCAATTGATGAACTTAGTTCTCACATGCCCTCCATGTGCTTCCACTATCTACGCAAACTCACTCTTCTTGTTAAACAGGGATCCCCTGTGTCCCTCTCACCACCAAGGACATCAACTGTCGGATCTTCTCCTCCAAGGGCCTACCACCAATGAATGGATTACAGTATACATAGTCTCGATCCGTATCCTCCGACAGTGCGAGCAACCATACGATATCAAAGCCATGTAGAGGAGGATGGGTCGTTGGCGTTTCTTTTAGCTCTGGTTCAGTTTTTTGCACCCCACTAAAGAAAAGATGGTTCATTATCAGTCTCGCGATTCTAATTGTGATCTAGAGATCAATATCAAGTGCACGTATCCCCACGTGGTAGACCATGTTACCGGTGATGCTGCTTTCCATTAGGAAAACCCTAGAGAATTCAGTGAATTCTTCGATTGAAGGATTGGCTTCACGGCCGGCGAGTGCTTTGGTTTTAGCCTAATGCACTTTGTCCATGAGGTCGTCATACGCCTCCAGAAGATGATTCTCCAATGCTAGACATTACTCGACGAAAGCGATTAGGGAAAGAACTTGAGCAACCTTACGGTTGCATGACTCATTGAAGAATGGAGTGGTGGCACTCAAGAATACGAATCCTCCGCTGTAGAAGTAGATGATGATGTGGAGCTTGGTGACGTAAGTAGGGTGACGCGAGCGGAAGATCCAACGGCTGCGCCCATAGTGGTGAGAGGATACACAGGGGATCCTCTAATTGACAAAAATAGGAGGTTTGCGAAGATAGTGGAAGTACGTGGAGGGCACGTGAGAATTGAGTGCATTGATTGAGGGTATTTTTTTAATTAAATTTTTATTAAAATATTATTATTGTTGTTATTGATGTGGATGTCATTGTGTCGCCAGGTTAGTAAATTCGTCAGGAAATGTCAAATTCGATAATCACGTGACATGCACGTGATCGATTCTAGTGATAATGTCAAATTTTGAGAAAAATGGGACAACATTGGCGCAATTATAAAGATATTGGGACAAATGCCCAAATCTTATCTTTTTTGGGGCAAAAATTATCCATGACCAAACTTACGGGGCAAAATATTTTATCCTATTGGAAAATACCAAATCCGATGATCATGTGACATGCACGTGATCGATTCAGGCAAAAATGTCAAATTCCGGCAAAAACCGGGGCAACATTGGCCCAATTATGAAGATAGTGGAATAAATGCCCAAATGTTATCTTTTTCGGGGCAAAAATTGTACATAGTCAAACTTATGGGGAAAAAAATTTGAGTTGATATTAGGTGCACTCAGGTGCAAGGATGCATCTATATGTGTATAACTTTTTATTCTATTTTGTATACATGTTTCTTAATAATTGTATATTTTTTTAACACTAAATTTTTCATTAAAAAAACTAGCATCTATGTGGGGATAAAAAAAATTTTGCCCCATAAGTTTGGCTATGTACAATTTTTGCCCCAAAAAACATAAAATTTGGGCATTTGTCCAACTATCTTCATAATTGCGCCAATATTGCCCCATTTTCGTCGGAATTTGATATTTTCGCCGGAATTGATACGTGCATGTCACGTGATCATCGGATTTGGTATTTCTCGATGGGAAATTTTTTTTTACCCCGTAAGTTTGGCCATGTACAATTTTTGCCCAAAAATGATAAGATTTGGGCATTTGTCCCAATATCTTTATAGTTGTGCCAATGTTGCCCCATTTTTATCGAAATTTAACATTTTCACTAGAATCGATCACGTCCATGTCACGTGATTATCGAATTTGGCATTTCCCAACGAATTTCCTGACCTAGCGACACAATGGCATCCACATTAACAATAATAATATTTTATTGGTAATTTAATTTAAAAAAAATACCCTCAATATCGATGAATTCAGTTCTCACATGTCCTCCATGTGCTTCCACCATCTACGCAAACTCACTCTTCTTGCCAATCAGGGATCCCCTGTGTACTCTCTTACCACCATGGGCAGCAATTGTCGGATCTTCTCCTCCAAGGGCCTACCACCAATGAACGGATCACAGTATACATGGCCTCGATCTGTACCCTCCGACAGTGCGAGCAACCACATGATATCGGAGCCATGCGGAGGAGGATGGGGTTGTTGGCATTCTTTTAGCTCCGATTCAATCCTTCGCACCCCACTGAAGAACGGATGGTTCATTATCAGTCTCGCGATTCTAATTGTGATCTGGAGATCAATATCAAGTGCATGCATCCTCACGTGGTAGACCATGTTGCGGCGACGCTGCTTTCCATTAGTAAAACCCTAGAGAATTCAAAGGGTTGGCGTCAAAACCAGCGAGTGCTTAGGTTTTAGCCCACTGCACTTCGTCCATGAGGTCATCGTACGCCTCCAGAAGACGACTCTCCAATGCTTGGTATTACTCGACGGAAGCGATGAGGGAAGGAACATGAGCAACCATATGGTTGCATGACTCGTGGAAGAATATGGAGTGGTGGCGCTCAAGAATACGAATCCTCCGCCGTGGAAGTAGATGATGATTGGGAGCTTGGTGACGTGAGTAGGGTGATGCGAGCGGAAGATCCAATAGTTGCCATCTATGGTAATGAGAGGGTACACGAGGGATCCTCTAATTAATAAAAAGAGGGAGTTTGCGAAGATGGTGGAAGTACGTGGAGGGTACGTGAGAATTGAGTGTATTGATGGAGGGTATTTTTTTAATTAAATTTTCAATAAAATGTTATTATTGTTGTTATTGATGTGGATGCCACTGTGTCGCCAGGTCAGTAAATTCGACGGGAAATGCCAAATCCCATAATTACGTGACACGCATATGATCGATTCTAGTGAAAATGACAAATTTCGAGAAAAATGGGCCAACATTGGCGCAACTATGAAGATATTGGGACAAATGTCCAAATCTTATCTTTTTTGGGACGAAAAAATGTACATGACCAAACTTACGGGGCAAAAAAAAATTTCCCATTAGGAAATGCCAAATTCGATACCATGTGAAATGCACGTGATCGTTTCCGGCGAAAGTGTCAAATTCTGGCAAAAACGGGGCAACATTGGCGCAATTATGAAGATAGTGGGACAAATGCCCAAATGTTATCTTTTTTGGGGCAAAAATTGTACATGGCCAAATTTATGGGGCAAAAAAAAATTTTATCCCCATCTATGTGTATAACTTTTTAGAGTGAGGCTTGCGTGCGCCCGGTGCAGACAATACGCCTTTAGAATTTATTATTATGAATAAGGGTACATTATTTTGTTCTAAAGGGTATACACTTTAATTAATAAGGGTACACCATTTTGTTCTAAGGGTATACACTTTTCATTAATATTTTTTTATTTTTCTTCAGAAAATAAAGGGTACACATCTTTATACTAAATGGTATACAATTTAACACAAAATTCTAAAGGCACACGGTAAGTGCTCCCGTGTTCCCGGGCACACACAAGTTTTTGCCAACTTTTTATTCAATAGTGTATACATGTTTTTTAATAATTGTATATTTTTTTACACTCAATTTTTTATTAAAAAATTAACAATTAAATTATATACATTTTTTGTTTATAATTGTATATGTTTTTGTTTACTTGTATATATATATTTTTTAGAGTGGATGCACTTTATCTTAGGGTGCACCGGATCCTTAAAAAAATTTTATTCCTCAAAGTGTTTCATGATTTACATCAAACCTCGGCTTAAAAAAATTTTATTCCTCAGTTTCGTGATTTACATCAAACCTCGTCAAAGCCGAATGTATCTCACTCCAACTATTCGCGCTCGCCATTTGAGCCCCTCGAATTGCTTCAATAATCGTCTATTACCCTCCCCAATTTCAAATCCTTTCTCCCACTTCTCCTTACATTTTTCAATTCTCTCGAACCCCCTTTCGATTTCAGCTCAATTTGCGAATAATGCCGAGCGGAAGATAGAGAAGTTTACAGAACCATTGAGTAATTTCTTCAGAAGAGCTGTCGGAGCTCCTCAAAACAGCCAGACTTGTGATTCGCTCGCCGGCGAAAATGCGGCACTGAAGGAGAATTTGCGGAATTCTGAGGAAGAATCGAAGAATTTGAAGGAGAGAGTGAGAAATCATGAGGATGAAATCAGAAGTGTGAACAAGGAAACACATGAAAAAGGAAACAAATTGAAGCTATCCTCTGAAACAGTTCATTCGAATGGGCGAAAGGGCAAGGGACGTATGTCGGCGTTGTTTTCAGGTGAGAGGAAACCCAAGGCAGTGAAAGTGGTTGATCCAACTGATTTTGGACTTGAAATTCCAAATGTCCACAAAGAGCTCTCTTCTGATATGCAGATGTTCGCCCACCATTTATATGATCGTGGATATTTCCGAAGTGCAAAATTCATTTCCAAGAATGAGTTTGATGCGACTTGTTTTCGGGCGAGCTATGCCCGTGATTTTTTTAAATTTGCAGCTGTGAACTTTGGAAAAGACCACCAGCATATTGCAGAGTAAGTGACCTATTTTTTTCAACCTTAGTATATTATTTTATCCAAATGATTAGTTGTTGATGTGCATATGAAGTTGTGATTGTATTGGTGTTAATGTTCTTAGACCTTACTGTATGTAATTAAGCTGCATAGAATAACTCCTTTTCTTTTTTCTAATTGCTAAAGCATTCTAGTTTTATGAGTTAATGTATAATGAAATATTCTTTTAAGTGTTGAGAATAAATGAATTGAGGCAACATAGAGGTGAGGAAGATGAATGATCCGTTTACCATTTTGTGAAGATTCAGGTTTGCAGCAGTTAGTCTTTAGAAATGGTGTCAATTTTATGGCTTTGTTTTGCAATCCATTTGATTGAGAAGCCTGGGTTTTTGGCTTTAAATAAAACAAATTTTAAGTGCAAGAAATAGTAAGGTTGTGACGTTTATTTATCAATGTTGATAAGAATGAATAATATGATTGTTTTTAGGATTTTATTGGACCTTTTCTTGGTGACCATCGTCATTATAGTAGGTATTCCCGTTTGGTTTTTTGTTTATGGTGTTGTGCTATTCATCTGAGCTTTATGTACCTGTTAATTGGCATGAAGAATTATTCTAGATTATTCATTTTCCTGGTTAGATGTTTAGGGAAACGTCTTGCATATTTAATGAATCTATGGTGTCAATGTGACATAAATGACAAAAAAAGATGATGTGATCTTATTTTAAAATCATAAAGGGTTTATCTTTGTTCTGTGATGATTGATTGTTTAAAAATTGCTGTGTCAGTTTCTCTCAGGGAATATTATCTTTGATTATAGAACTTCAATTTTTCGTTAAATATGTCAAACTATGACAACAATCTTTTTTTCTGTCTCCCCCTCTCTCCTTTTGTCTTATCTCCCCATATGTTGTTTATGATAGAAGCACAGATAGTCTGTTTGTCTTGAATGCTCCGGTCTAGTTATAATGAGCCCAAGGTGAAATAATAAGAAAAAAGGAGCCCCTTCAAATAGCTTCACTTCATATATAATAATTAAAAAAAAAAGCTTTTATGTTCATTTCTTATTTAAAATGTATTTTGCTTTTATTTATTTATAATATAAAGAGATAGCCAGTTGTAGGCATGTAAACGATGAAAAACAAGGGCTTCTACTTCTAGGTAAAATGCAGACATTTGTTGAAAATATGACTTTACTTTCTAAAGAGTGTTAAATATATAGAGATTTTAAACCACTATTTCGGAGAAAATATGGGAAGAAGGAAAAAGGCCACTGATATCTTAACAAATGGGGGCTTGAGCAGTCTGTGAATGGCGCCTGCCACTCTCTCTGTGTACGAGTGCAGTTGAACATTATTAGTTGTATGGTTGCTTTTTTGTGGGAATGGTAAAATTCTTGTGATGCATCTAATTCACTTCACATTGTCCTATCTGAATTTGCATCATCTTGTTCATCATTACAACAGTTGGTTGTCCGCTAAGGATCTGAAAAAGGTAGCCATTTTTGGGTGTCCATCACTGGGGGAGAAGAGTATAAAAGCTGCTAAAAGTATGCGCAGATTCTTTAAGATTGACGAACAACAGGCAGGTTCTATAAATAAAAGTTCTAGCAGTTGCCATGGGATCTAAATATTAGATCGCCAACTTATATTCTTTAATATCAATTGCATGGTGAACTTCACCAATTCTGTTCTTATATTTCAGGTTTGCCAGAAGTGCGTTATGAAAGATTCATGTGTATATGAAAATAAGAGATGTGATAAAGCCTCTACCAAGTTATATATGGGTCATGTGAACAGGGTCCTTACCATGTATGCTATGGAATCGATCCCTCAGAAATTGGTAGTCCCTGAAGAAATCAACGAATCTGTGAGTCGATTACTGAAGGAGATTGTAAGCCTTTCTCAATGTCCCTAAACTTCCCCAATACCCCAGGTAAATCACGGTTGGGTTTCGGTTGTTGGAGTACACTTTCTTTAAGCATTACGAATGTCATGCTTACTATCTTTATCACACTAATGAGAGAGAAAATTAGGAGGTATATATCCATCTGTGAACTAATAAGTCACTAAATTTAGATGATTCTTTTCATCGGAGGGCAACCTCGTTTGTACCATGTGGTCCATTGATAGAGTCAATCAAGGGAGTCAGCATACCATAAATATTCTGCCCTATTCATGTTAATCACCAATCTGTTAGATTAGAAAGAGCTTATTAAAAGGAAATCAGAGTTAGCAATAACTATGTTATTTCCATAATAATAAATTAGCTCTCAAGATAAATGATTATAAATAAGGGGTAGAGGAGGGGGGAACATGGTTGAGAATTATCTTGTTTAGTCTATTGGGCAGCCTTTGGCTGACGGGAGTCATCCCGGGAGGAGTCGTATTCTTACGTTTTTATTTATCATATATCCTTTTCATTTATAGTATAATAACTTCTTTACTCTATCATCCATGTTCAAAGGCTTTATTTATAAGCTGAATGGGAATATTTTGCAGTTCCATTTGATAATTGTTGCCAAACCTTTTGGTTTTTCACTTTGTTTGAGTGTTTGTGGATGTGGTGTTATATTTTGAACTTAACTAGTCTCTCTCTGCCCCTCTAAATTGCTAACATTTGCTCTTTCACGAAAAAAAATAAATAAATAAATAAAAATGACCAACTTTATTGACTCTTGTTGCGTTAATATTGTATTTTTAAATAGTGAATAAAATACTGTCCCAGTGAAATATACACGTTTCAGTGGAAGGGAGACAGGTTTTTTTTTTTGCTAAATCTCAAGAACTAAATTGTAATTGAAGTAAATTTTACAATAACTTTTTTTTTTTTGCGATAAATTACCATTAATATTAATAAAAAGTGAAATATATAAATTAAAATTAGGGTAGATCTTGCGTGAGACTGTGTCATGTGAAACCATTTTGTACTTTTTAAAATAATTATCACTTTCGCTATAAAATGTTATCACTTTCGACATTAAGTGTTATCATTTTTCATTTATACTATAAATTGTTCATTAAATAACATTATAACTTTTCATTAATTTAGTATCACTTTTCAGTATAAAAGTTATCACTTTCTGACTGTCTCTCGTAAGCCCTTATGTGAGATGGTCTCACACAAGTTTTTGCCTTAAAATTAATTATAATATTTCACAATCTACTATTTTTCAATAATTATTCTTAAATTGTTTATTAATACTCCCTCCGTCCCGGAGAAGTTGGTATATTTTTTTTGGGCATAGAGATTAAAGAGTATAATAATTTAATGTAAAGTGAAGTAAAGTGAAGTGAGAGAAATAATATTTAATGTGTAATGAGTAGTTGTATTAGAGGTGATATGTGGGGTTCATGAGAATAAATTAATTGTTTTTGTGTGGGTCACATGTATTAAAAAGGAAATGTGTCAACTTTAGTGGGACAAACCAAAAAGGAAACTGTGTCAACTTCTATGGGACGGAGGAAGTAGTAATTAATAATAGAATTTTAATTAATCATGAATATTTGAATTATTTAATTATATATAATTAATTTTTTGGATTTATTACTATCTAGTACAAGATATACTATAATATTATTAGTAGATACAATGTATATATTTTATTACTAACAATTATAAAATTATTTTATAAAAAGTCTCAATTACTCCTAAATACATCACGTAGATAAAATAAGTATATATTTACGTTATCCCATAGATCCAAGATTATTGGTAAGTTAATTTCTGAATACAAAAGTACTATATAATTTTTGAACACAAATACATTAAAAATAAATTTATTTAAATGCATAAATTATGAACATTAGCAAATTAAGTAAACTTCTGAACACTATATATATATATATATATATATATAATAGCTAAATGTATTTCAAAATAGTTGTATGCAATGTATTTAGAATTAGTTGTAGGCAATGTATAATGTATGCAATGTATTCATATCAAACGTTGATACAGAGACATTAATATAATATGCGTTATCTAACTATTAATAATCACAATCTGAAATAGTTAAATGTATTTAGAAATAGTTGTATGCAATGTATTCAAAATTAGTTTTAGGCAATGTATAATATATTCATAAATATTTGTATGCAATGTATTCCTATCACACGTTGATGCTAGACACATTAATATAACATGCGTTATCTTCCACCTATTTTTGTGGAGAAATTAGTGAAAGACATAATATTTCTGTATCACACCTTTAAATTAATATTTGAATACAATTAAAATAGGAATAAAAAATATATTTAATGCATTCAATTTGTATTGTGTATCTAGTGGTAATATAGATATATAAATTGTACCTAATAGTGATTGACCCTAATTTTTTAAAAGTAAATTAAATATATTAATTAATATCAAATATTCGATCCACTATTTTTAATACTCCCTCCGTCCAGTTCTAAGGTGTCCGTTTATTTTTTGCACGTGGATTAAGGAGTATTATTATTATATATAAAATGGGTAGTTGTATTGGAGGGAAGTGGTGGGCCATATTGTATATTTTTTTACTAAATAGGGGAAATGAATACCTTTGAATTGGACGCCAAAATAGTAAAATGGACACCCTAGAAACGGACGGATGAGTAGTTATTTTAATTTAAAAAAGAACGTATCTATTTGTTGTTATTTTTAATATAAATACATTACAATTTATTTATAAAGAAATAATAAACTATCCAAATTCCAAATATATTACTCTCCAGGTCTCTATCCTTTCTATTTTTTTCCGTTCCACAAAATTTTTCACGTTCTAAGAAAAATGCAAAAGTCAAAGCATTAACCTCTCACATGCACTCCATTTTAAAAAAAAATCACCACTATCTAATACATCTAACATACGTTGTTATTTATTTAAAGATAAAGTGTCAATTTTGCCCTCAATATTAAAGTTTTTTTTTTTACAAACACACCCTTTATCTTTATACAATGGACATACAATGCACAATTATGATATTTAAATTTTGAAATTAAACATCTATGCCCTTATTTATTGTAAATGGTTCATATTAACACTATTTTTTATTGCATAGAGATTAAAGAATACTCCCTCCGTCTGGATTTAAGAGTGTCATTTGTTGTTGGGCACGGAGATTAAGGAGTATTGTTATTTAATGTGTAGTGGGTAGTTGTATTAGTGGAGGTGTGGGTCCCATTTTTTGTTGTATTAGTGGGTGTGTGTGGATAAAAAAGGAAATGAGACCCTTGGGAGCGGATGCCCAAAATAGAAAAATGATACCCTTGAAAGCGGACTGAGGGAGTATAGTATTTTAATGTATAGTGGGTTGATAGATATAATATTTTAATGTATAGTGGGTAGTTGTATTAGTGCAGTGTGTTGGCCCCATGAAAATATAATACTCCCTCCGTCCATGCAAAGGGGTGCTTTTACTTTTTGCACGTATAATATTATTATTTAATTATAGTAAGTAGTTGTATTAGTTGGTGTGTGCCCTATTTTTTAATTGTATTAGTGTGTATGTGTGTGTGAGTCCTATGTGTGTAAAAAAAAGAAAGGAGACTCTTGGGTGGGATGCCTGGGC
This sequence comes from Pogostemon cablin, assembly GCA_023678885.1. Classification (NCBI taxonomy): domain Eukaryota; kingdom Viridiplantae; phylum Streptophyta; class Magnoliopsida; order Lamiales; family Lamiaceae; genus Pogostemon; species Pogostemon cablin. Next base: position 32,660,847 of record CM042959.1, on the reverse strand, counting down.
AAAAAAACTTATAAAACGCAAAAACCGATCGAATCGCATTTCACCGCACCGCGATATGCAATTATTTGAATAAACCGTAATTTTTTTATAAGCATAACCGCATCTTACTATGCGGTCCAATTTGTCATTTCATTTTTTTTTTTGGCGTTTCACTTTTTTCTTTTTTTATTTCTCTTTCACTCTGAAACACTAAGGTGCGCTGCTCACATCTTACCATATACACTAATATTTCTATAAAGTATTGTTGTTAATTAAATTCTTCTAATTAAATGTTTGTTAAACTGTTTTTTATTTCTAAGAAATCATAAAAGAATAGTTATTGATTGAATTCCATAATGAATTTTCATCATAAAAAAATTAATAGTAGGACATTATTACTTAAGCTAATTTATAAGTAAAACCGTCAAACCGCAAAAAAATCGATTGAAACTGTTTAAAACCGCATAATTAATATTTTTTGAATTACCTCGGTTTACACTTCATTACTAAATCGAACCGTAGCAAAAAAACGTAAAACTGCACTGTTAATGCGTGTTTTCTTTTCACGCAAAATTAATCCCCAAGTATTAAGGATATCAGTTGCAGCTTAAGCAAGCGACCAAGTTAAATATCGAACCCAAAGGACGGCGTATTATCAATTTAATTATTTATTAAATCAATTAAGACGAAAGGCAATTAAGTTCGAGATTTGATTATCAACTACTAAACAATTAATTAAAATAACAAGTAAAATAAATAACACTTGAAGAATACGAAAGTGTCTCAAGAATGGAGAATATGTAGCTCTAGGGTAATCCAATTTTACTACTTAACTTCCCTCTCAAGTGCAGACCGACTTTGCCTTGTAGACTATGTACGCATCACTAAACCATGCAAATCTACTCTATAGATACAAGTAAATTTGCGTGTAACACGTGTGAATAACCTTGGAGCAAGAGATATAATTTCACACCCTTTCTAGGTACTATCAGCATCAATTATTTCACACGTCTGGAATCTAACCAGATATGATCTCCGTTTATATGTACTATAAAATTACCCTCTTTATCCTGCTTACTAACCCGAATTCAATTCAATTAATAAACATTCATATATGATAGTTCTAATTAAGCTTCGTAGTCCCCTCACTTAGAATCATAACATGGAATCATGTTCAGCGGTGAACGCACTCAATCTACAACCAAGATATATATTCAGACTCTATATACCAATTGAAGATGCACAAAACGATCGTGAATATGGATTAAGAAAGCACAATCATATATAAAATCAATCCACAAGTAGTGTTGTAGGGAGGACACACAAGAGAGTTTAATTAATTCATTAAACTTTCAAAACCCTAGATCTACCAAAACGGTTCTAGCCCATGATGTTACGAAGAACATTCATGGGGGTTGGATAGATATTACCCGTATGTCTGGAAAATACAAGATAAATTAGAAAACGAATAAAACCCTAGATGCGGGAGTCGTTGCGTCCTTCTCCGTCTTGAATCCTCATCTAGATTCTTCTCTTGACTCAATAGACGAATCTTCATAGTGATGGATGGATGGAGGAAGGGATAGATGTGATGGTGCAGGGGAATCCCCTTTGTGGGGTGTAGGATGATTCTTGTGGTTCTCACATGAATATATATATATATATATATATATATGTGTGTGTGTGTGTGTGTGTGTGTGTGTGTGTGTGTGTGTGTGTGTGTGTGTGTGTGTGTGTGTGTGTGTGTGTGTGAAGGGAATTAAATAAGGAAATATGCGTGAATCATTGAGGATTTTGTGATAAGGAAATTAATTGTGGTCCAAGAAATAGGATTATTGGGCTAATTTTCGGAAATTTTCGAAAATTTTTGGAAATTCTCGCCGGCAGCTGCGAGACCTCACGATTTTGAGGATAATTTCCTAGTCCGATCTCCGATTTGAGTGATTCTTGCGCCAAAATAATTCTATCTTCCGTGGCTTTCCAACCATGTATCACACCATCAGTTATGAACTCCACATGAACACAGAAAAATTATGGAAGTTGAACGTGCGTTTTTCAACATTCCTCTAACTTTGTACTTTTAATCATTTTTCTACCTAAAACACAATAAAACGCCTCAAATGCATCTTTTTTCTCAAATATATTGAAAATAAGACACTTGTGCTAATATAACAATAAATTTCATAAAAAAGTGTTAAATTGGACACTCAAACACGCTTATTTTCACTCTCATCAACCGTGCACACCCCTACCTAAAATAGAAAAAAAAGACCCTTTAAAGGACGGAGTGAGTAATTATTTTGTGTGGATCACAACTCACATCTACCATTAAAAGAAATGTAAATCTTTTGGTGGGACGCCCTAATGAGTACTCCCTCCATCCTATGCAAAGATGGTCTTTTTTCCATTTTAGGCGTCTCGCCCAAAGAGTCCCATTTTCTTTTCTACACATATGGAATCCACACACACCAACCAATGCAATTAAAATATGGGGCCCACACACCTACTACAACTACAACTATATACTTCCTCCATCCCACCCAAAGAGTCCCTTTTTTTTATTTTGGGCATCCCACCCAAAGAGTCGCATTTCCTTTTTTACACACATGTGACCCACACACACCCACTAATACAATTAAAATATGGGCTCCACACTCCCACTAATATAACCACCTACTACACATTAAATAATACTACTTCTTAATCCACGGGCAAAAAGTAAAAGCTATCCTTTGGGTGGGATGGAGGGAGTATTAAATATAATACTCCATCCCGGAATAAACTTCACCGTTACTGTACAAACGGAGTTTAAGAAAAATTATTTTTTGATCAACTTTATTGACTTTTGGAGGGTAATGTAGTATTTTTAAGTGATAAATAAATTATAAATTATGTTATGTGTGTTAGGCATGTGTGGTAAAGTTGTAATTAAGATTAACTTTTAGGGGTGGGGATTGATGTGATGTTTCCTTTTTTGGGTGGTAGGGACGGACGAAAATGAAAAGTGTAAAATTTACTATGAAACGGAGAGAGTATTTCTTAATCCACGTGCTAAAAGCAAAATGTCCTCTTTGCATGGAAGAAGGGAGTAGAATGCAGGGCTGTTCCTGATATTTTGGGGCCTATACGAACTAAAAAAGTGAGACCCTACATAATCCTTTTAATTATATACTTCCTTTTTTTTATATAGTTGTTCTTCTCTTTCTTTTTCGTCAGTTTCATATTTATGTTCATACTACAAAAAAAATGTCACTCAATATCACAACCTTAAAAATATACTTACTTTTAGAATTAACAAGTATTTCTAACCAACTATAATTTATTATTTATTATTTAAAAATATGAAACAATCTCTTTTTTTATTAATAAAATACTCTCTCTATCCGCTTCTAAAGTGTCCATTTTATTATTTTTGACATCCGATTCAAAGATATTAAATTTTCCTATTTAGTGAAAAAGTACACAATATGACCCACAACTTCCCTCTAATACAACTACCCACTTTACATATAATAATAATAATACTCCTTAATCCACGTGCAAAAAATAAACAGATACCTTAAAACTGAATGGAGGGAGTAATAAATAAGTAGAAAAAAGTCAATTTTCTTACATCAATGAAAAAAACAAGTGTGAACACTCGAATAGGTGGAACTTTGAATTAAGAAAAGAAAAGAAAACTTTAAATTTTATCCTCTCAATATTTACTCCACATTTTTCATTTTGTTAATTTTAAACGCTATGCATACTTCTAAAGTAGCAATCTATATAATATCAATACTTTCGTAATACTATAATAATTCACTTTTATTTTACACTTATTATACTTTACTTTTCTCAACAAAATACCCTTCATTATCTTACAATAAACACCTAAAAAATATTCTTTATTTCTACATGCAAAAATATTTACGCAAATTATTATAATGTAGGGAGTATTATATAAGAAATTTAAAAAAAAATAGTACATTTTATTTTATAATAAATTTGTTAAAAATATATAAATTTAATTATTAAATACATATAATATATATATATATATTACTTTTTTTTGTGGGGCCCCTCAAAATTGGGGTCTCGGGCCGTTGCTCCTCCGGGCCTCAGGGTCGGCGCCGGTAGAATGTAACTCTTGTAGCGGAACGAAAAGAGTATAATTTCTTATAGGTCAATTTGCGAATAATCCGACTAAAAATTTTCGAACTTCATATTGAATTGAGAAATTTTCACACGTTTATCATCTACTGTTTCAGATTTTACATCCGATATTAGCATACGTATATTACTTGTGCCATTTTTCATTGGAAATTTTTCACAACAAGACAATTTAAACTTATTTTAAATTGATTTTCAACCAATCGTTAAAATTTTACAAACTCGATGTAAAACGAACCTCTTCTTATAAGATTTTCATATATGGTTTTAGAATTTAAATCCAATATCAATAAACTAATCATTTTATAAAATATTAGTAGGCCACAAAAGAATTTTTTTTAAATAATTTTTCCAATGAACTTGTCATACAATGTAATATGTAATTGTTACTAAATTAAATCTAAAAATATAGCGGAAAAGTGTTAGAAGAGTTTTGTTTTAATGTTAAGTTTGAAAATTTTAAACTGGTCGAATCGTTTGGAAATTTATTAGTAAGCATCAAAATAATTATTAAAAAAAAATATAATTGTTCTATTGCATAAAGATAAAGAGTTTATTTGTACCCAAAAAAAATACTTTAAAGAGCTTATTTGATCCCAGAGCGGTCAAATTCGACCCTTTACCCTTTATATTAGTCCCTCCATTTACTCCAAAGTCCCCATTTTACCATTTTAGAATTCATTCCAAATGTACGCATTTTCTCTTTTAATAAAAGAGCCTTATATATGGTCCACCATTCATTACTAATATAACTACTTATTACATATAAAATAACAATATTTTTTAATGCACGTGCAAAAAATAAATGATGACTTATAGAGTGAACTAAGGGAGTGTTATAAAAAAACACCCATAATACCCCCAAAGTTGAAAACTTTTATGTGGCGAAAGTAGTGTAACTTGTGATTTTTTTTATGAAACGAATGAAGTATAACTTGTGACATTGTCTTCTCCTTAAGGGTAAGGAACTAGTTGGATAGAGATATATACTCCCTTTTGTCCCTTGTAATGTACTCTCTCGGTTCGTTTAAAAGAGATTTATTTACTTTTTTACATGAATTAAAGAATATTATTATTAGATGTGCGAGTTTTATATTTTAATTTTATTAGTTAGTGTATGTGGGTCTCATGTGTGTATAGATGGAATGAGACTCTTAGGAGTGACACAAACACTTGTGTAAATCGGATTTATATATGGTTATATGTAACCCTTGGTACTCTTTAATACATGAAAAATTACTCTTTGGACAAATAAATTGTTATGTACTCTTATAAATTAAAAATTACTCTTTAAACTTTTGTAAACCTTTATTCATCCATTACTCTTTAGTATATGAAAATTTACTTTTTAGATACACGAATTAATACTCTTCTGTATAATCATTATTACTCTTCAAAGAGTAATTTTTTATATATTAAAGAATAATTTTAAAAAATAAGATTTACATGTAAATTCGATTTACATGAAACTCACTTTAGGAGTGAATGCCCAAAAATGAAAAAAAATGTCTTTTAAGTGGATATGAGGGAGTATTTGTTTGCTTCTATAAAATAGATTGAGCGTATAATATTTAATATGTAGTGATCGGTTATATAAATTCTTTTACCATTTCACCCCCATATTTTAATACTCCCTTTGTCAGCCTCAAAGAGTCTCGTTTTTCTATTTTGGGCCTCCGCCCCTAAGGGTTTCATTTTTTGTACACATGGAACCCACACACTCCCTCTAATACAATTAAAAATTAGTGCCCATACACTCACTAATACAACTACCCACCACACATTAAATAATAATACTTCTTAATCCACGTGCAAAAAACAAATAAGTCTCTTTGGACTGGACAAAGGGAGTATAAAATAATGACATGTTGTGTAATTTCATACTCCTTCCTTCTCATAAATGATTTCACCCTTATTATTTTTGTACGTCCCATAAATAAAGTCATACTTTCAAATAAAAAAATATTACACAATAAACAACCTCGCAACATACTTTAATTTTAAAATTGGAGAGTGTACAAAATATCTAATATAAATGGCCAAAAATCATTGCCAACCACCAATTAAATTGTATAACATTCCTACCAAATTATCAATTTTTGGACCAAAATACTCCCAACCCTTCTTTTTTATTATTTTATTACTCAGTGTCGGTAATAATATCGGATACTTGACATAGAAAACCGACATCATATTCCGACACTATTGTCATAACATCGAATGTCAATTTCAGTGTCATAACTGTTGGATTATGTACTAAAAGTCTAGCTTTTTGTATGAACAATGCTATAACAAAATAAGAATCATATGATCAAATGATTGTGTCTTATAATTTATTTATATGTACGATGCAATAGTCCACTTACTTTATATTGTAGATAATATATTGTGCAACAACACACGAAAGATCATATTATCGGTTTTTTTATAAAGTATAAATAGATGCTCACAACCGAGATAGACGGGGACTCTCTATCGGGATGGTTGTAGTGTGGTTTGGTATTAGCTTGTCTTGGCTATAGAATCACATTAATGCACTTTGTGTGTATTGAGCAGGACCGCATGAGATCGTTCGACTTATACTGACTATATAGGAGAACTTGATCTCAGTTATTATGGATGTATGTGTTTAATCCCTATAAAATAACCTCGACACATAAGGCTGTATGTATTTATTTGATTCATCAATGGGTGAGATTTACATGTATTAAATCAATAAACTCGTGACTTGGAAAATAGTGCTGTCTCTATGGTGCGATGTTGATTGTAGAAGGAATCCGTGTCCGACATAGGTTGATGATGTCCCCTTGAGGAGCTCATAAGGTTTAGCATGTAAATCTTGCAAGTGAATTAATTCCGGCATGATAATAAGGTTGAGTGGTATTACTCTCGGATGAGATATTAATTAATGGAGTTGTCAGTAACTTAATTAATTAATGTGCATTGTATATTTTAAATATGGGGAGACTGTTGGGCTCATAATAAGAAGGAGCCCATAACGTAATTATGTGATTAGTCAGTAGTGCAGTAATAATATTTTAGTAGTATATATTATTATTATTGGACTTAAGTATAAGCTTTGGACTTAGCTTGGATACTTAAGCCCAATGGAGGCCCAATTCTAATTTATCCTCCTGGTCCCTTTTGTAGCCCATATATAAATCATCTCAGCTGTTCTAACCCTAGAGAGACACGCCTAACACGTGAAGAGGGTAGACAGAACAGCAGATTGAGAAGATCTCGAGGATCATCGCCCACACGACGTCGAGATTGGACTTAGGAATACAGCAGAAGATCAAGAGGTCATTTGCTGCTGTTGTCCGCTAACTTACATGATTTTTATAAAATCGTACAGACCTCAAAATTCGACGTGTGATATACTAATGGAAAGCCACGGAAGAAATAATTATTTTGGCGTATAGATCACTTAAATCCGATATGGGGTGAGCAAGTTATGCCCAGAACGGTGAGGTTGCGCAGGCTGCAGGCGAGAATTCATCTTCTCCAACATACCCTGGTGAAAGGTAATACGTTTCTTGTTTTCTTGTTTCCACTGACTGTTAGGAACGTATGGAACCCTAACGGTTCACGTTAACCAAACAATCAAATGCCAACAATTGGTATCAGAGCTTTAGTTTCGTGGTGAAGCGTGAAATGTTAGGCAAGGGTTTATGTGTGTATATGATGTTAGGGTTTTAGAATTTAATTTCTTGGTGAACACCCTAACTGTAAACGTCTCATAATATCATCGGTCGGTATCACGGCGAGCACCGAAAAATATCGCGATGTTGGCAGATGGTGAAAGCACGGGTGGCGTCTAATGACGTTGTGCTGGCGGCAATAACAACGGCAAGAATCAGCGATAATACTGAAGAAGGCTGATGGCACGACAAAAGCTAAACCATGACGTGCTGGAGGCTGGCGTAATGGCACAACTGTCGAAAAGCCTGATCGGCTAGCGCACGGGTGGTGTTCCATTAACGCAAGGCCCTGGGTTGTCATCGGGTTGCGATGCGGTGACGAGGCTGGATAGGCACCGAGCAGCGCTGGTACGATGACGGCACGGATGGAATCAGCGAGCTACATCAGCGTCAGTCAGCAGATGCCAAGGTGTGGAGCGGTTGTGTTTTAGAGATTGTGGGCTGGCCTGTGAGGTTGGCACGAGTCAGGCACGACAGGCGTTCAAGGCAACTTATTAGCAGGCGCATAGCACGAGAGCAGCAAAGGTTGGGACGCGCCGGGATGTCATTCCAAGCAAGTCAGGCATCGCTTCCGGATGAGTCAGACACATTCTGAGCGAGTCGATATTGCGACTAGGTCGGGTCTTCGCTGGGCAGGGTCGAGTCTGCGTGATGGTTGAACGAGTCAGCAAGCATGGCGCTTCGTAGGCGGCACGACCAGTAGTTGATACCGACACAACTGCCGACTGCTGTCGGCACGAGTCGTGCAGGTGGAAAAAACTCGACGGGCACCTGGCACGACCTGCCGGAAAGGGCTGCATGAGCGCACTGCGTGATGTCATGCAAGGAGACGGGTGGCGTGCTCGGATCATGCACATGCATGTTGTTGGGCACTGATAGGAGGCGAGTCGGCACGAGTGTGGAAGGCAGATGGCACGCAGTGCAGCCAGGGTGCACGACTCATACCGATGGGGATTCTGTACAGGCAGAGCCGGTGGCGTGGGCAGCACGACAGGAAAGTATGCAGCATGAGCGGCTGACTATGTCGGTACGACTGGAAGCATGGTCCGGCATGAGTTGTGCTGACAGGATGTTAGGGCAGACATTGCACGACAATGGCGGGCGATAGACGACTGCATGGGAGCGGCACGATTCGTGCAAGTAATGGCACGAGTCGTGCCATTGTGTAGCGTGGGTCGGGTGCGTTTGTTTTTCTATTTCAACTTTCAGTACGGGAGCATGGATGTGAATCGCGTCGGGTTTTCACGGTGAATGGGCGGCTAGGTGTGAGGATGTCGGGCAGGGTGCCGGAGTGGTGGAGCAGGTTGGCAGACGAGGAATTGGAGGAATTTTCTATGTAAGATTCTTCTGAAATTTCATTTAGGTTTCAGGGCGTGCCCCGAACCCTGCAACCTGACCAGGCAGGTCGATCCCTGCGATCTCACCAGGGAGGTCGAACCCCGCATATTCATAGCTGCTGAATCTAATGCTTGGTGGCGAACAATTGAATTCGCTGTTATATAACTGCATTAATTGATTTAATAATCTAATTATTGTTATATATGTATGCATGATTCTCTGTGATTTACTTCCTTATGTGCCGTAATAGGAGCATGCTAGGTTGCATATTTTATTTTGAATATTATATGCATATAAAAACCCTCGATGTTAAATAACTAAGTGGGAGAGGAGATTGGTAATTAATTCTCGCGGTCTCCATTATTGGTTTGTAAGTGATATGAGTAAACTTGCGTGTTGGCAATAGGCCTTCCTCCCTAACAGATGAATTTATTCACGGATCACTGGTACAGACTTCATTAAATAATTATTGTTTGCAATGTGGCACATAAACTTGCGTGTTGGCATAGACCTTCCTCCCTAACGGATGAGTTTATGTGCAGTTCACTGATACAAACTTATAATTGATGATTGTAGGAAGTTATCCGAGCGCGTGTGTACTTCTCCAACTATAAGGCACATAAGCTTGGGCCGCGGACTTGGGATCAAATAATGGTGTATGCTTAGGTATAAATAATAAGTATCCTCCCCAACGGAGTCACTGTTATTATTTGCATGGCTGAAAATGAACCGACTATTAATTATTTTGTCATGAGGTTAGGTTGACAAATAAAATTAATGGGTAAAATCTTCTCTTGTAAATGTTCGGATTTGTAAACGTCCACACTAACGTAGCTTGCAGACTCACGATGCTTGAGATATCGGTGAATTTTAATTTTATATTGTTTTGAGGGAATCAATATAAATGGATAAAATTCAAAGATTTGATCAGTGTATTTATTTGTGATTCTCTGAATTTCAAATGGTTTTATCTTACTTGTTGTTTACTGAAAGAAATTATATTTACTGGTCCAAAATTAGATGATTAGAAAAGAATCTTGGTTTTGAATTTTACTGCTTAAGAAAATATAAATATGTGTTCTCACTAAGGATGTCCCATGATGCCTATTAAAGTCTCTAGTGAAGAGGTGAGAGGTTTATAGAAATATGATGGTCTCATGCGACTCTTCAGATACTTGAGTAAGTTATAAAGGTAAGAGGTCATAGATAAGTTGATGAATGAATTAGGAATGCTTTGAGTAGAAATTGAAGGGGAAACCTAGATTAATTTATTCTCCATAATTTGCCTGGATGTTTTGAGCAAGTTCTACCTGAAATACGAGAGGTTGTATATGGTGGGGAACTTCTAACAAAACATGTGGCGAAAGAAAGCTATTTTCATCATGATGTGAACAAGGTTAGTATTTCATTCACTAGTCGTTGAAGCATGATTAGTGATGGCATTTACTGACACATTGTCTGTAGATACCGGAGTCACTAAAAGCCTGCAACTAAGTGATGATGAGATTGTAATATACATGGGTAATACTACGAGAGTAGTGGCTGTTGCAGTGGGAGTTATTTATTTATCTTACGATATGAATAAACGTTTGGTTTTGAGAAATTATCTTTACGTATGCTTTTCATATAATGAATTTAGTTTCAGTTTCTACGCATTTATGGATGGATACTCTATTTCATTTAGATGACATGGTCATTATAATGAAGGATGGAGCTATAATCTGTTGTACGTTGGTGGATAATTTATACATCTTAAATCATGTTTATCCCACGGATGCAATAAATAGTAATTAATAACGCCTCTTCTAATCCAAATAGGAGTGAGACTCTTTTGGAAATGATTAGATAGATGATGAATTATTTAGAATTAGTAAATTCATTTTATGGGTATGCCCTAGAAACAGAATTCGTATGAATATTTGTCTGTTTGTGGGATATCCTAGAAAAATGAAGTGTTGATTTATTTATTCCAAAAGATCGAAGGGTGATTGTTAACACAAACACTATTTTTTTTGGAAAAGGACTATGTAATAAAGCACATACCCATGTATAAGTTGTTCTAAAGGAAGTGAGAGGGAAAACACAAAGTATAGTACCAAGTGTATAAGAGGATATACCACAAGGTAAACTGCATCGCGTGTCACATCTGATACACAATTACGTGTAATACCTTGTCGTAGTTGAGGATTGTTCGACAACCCGTAAGATATATGTTTTGAAAGAGTCGTAAGACTTGGTCCCTAGTAAACATGGTATTGACCCACGAATACGACGAAGCACTACAAGATTAAAATGCGATATCTTAGCAAGTTGAAATGATTTATGAAATGGAATCTAGGGATTTTAAATCTAGTCTGGCAGCCTGTAGAACCACTAAATGGTGTAGAAGCCATTGGAAGTGGTCACACAAAATAAAAGAGGATCAAATGGTAAGGTGAAAACCTTGGAAGCAAAGCTTGTTGCGAAAAGGTGTACTCAGAAAGAAAAGGTTCGATTATGAGAAAACCTGTTCGTCGGTAGCTATGCCTAAGCCGATCCGGACTCTTTTATCTGTTGCTACTCATATGAAATATGAGAAATAGCAAATAGATGTCAAGACAGCTTTCCTAATTGGAGGTCTTGAGAAAAATATTTATATGAAGCAACCAGACTGATTCATTGCAAAGGGCTAAGAGCATTTTATGTGTAAGCTTAAAAGTGTCCATCGATGGACTAAAGAAAGCTTCAAGATCATGAAACATCCATATTGAAGAAGAAATCTAGGCATATAGATTTATTCAATGCGCGGATGTGTCTAGTGTATTGAAAAGAGTGACGAAAATATGGTGGTATTTCTTGTACTGTACATAGATGATATATTGCTTATTGGAGACAATGAAAGAGTATTGTCGGGCGTATGTGTATGGTTGATAAAGCGGTATAAGATGAAGGACTTAAGAGAAACAAAAATATTCTTTTGATCACGATAATACGGATCACAAGAAAGGATGTTATGCTTGTCTCAAGCTTCATGAGATGATATGATCCTTATTTATTTTAGCATGTGACTTTATCTAAAGAAATGTGTCTTGAGACACAAAAGAAGATAAAGGTGATGCAAACAGTTCCTTATGCTTCGGCGAATAAGGAAGCTTAATCTAAGGAATGCTATGCACAAGAATGGATAATTGTATTGCCAATGGCATAGACAGTGGGTATCAAAGGTAACTCGAAATAAGAATATTGAACTGTGGTAACACATAATTTTGAAGTACTTGAAAAGGACTAGAAACTATATGTGGCCTTACCGGACAGATTCACTACTTCTTAGGGCTTACATAGATTCGAATTTTTCAAATCAGCTAGGGACGGTAGTAAATCCACCTCAAAGGTATTGTGTTTAATTTTAAGAAGTAGAGTCATAATGTGGAGGAGTGTTATATAGAAATATATTTCAGACTCGGGACTCCATCATGAAAAGATGATAAATTGGAGCCTATGAGGCAGCCAAAGTACCTATATGACTCTAGAAACTTCATGATGAACTTTGAAGTATTTCTAAGTTTGCCCAAGGTTATCATAATTTATTTTGATGATAATGGTGCAGTTGCAAACTTGAAGGAATCACGAGCCCATAAGGCAATTAAACACATGGAGCGCGAGTACCACCTGTTACGAGAAATCGTATGATGAGGGGAAGGTTGTTGTCACCTAGATTGCATCAGATGATAACCAAGTAAATCCATTTACAAGGACCTTAAGGCGAGAGCTTTTGATGATCGTGTAGTGAGAGTGGAAATCATATGTATGGTAGAAGACATGACAGCATAGTCTTTTAGTATAAGTGGGAGATTGTTGGATTGTTTACTAAAAGTCTAACTTTTTGTATGAACAATATTATAACAATTTATTTGAAATGAGAATCATATGATCAAATGATTGCGTCTTATAATTTATTTATATGTACGATGCAATAGTCCACTTACTTTATACTGTAGATAATATGTTGTGCGACAACACGCGGAAGATTATATTATCGATTTCCTTATAAAGTATAAACAGATGCTCACAACCGAGATAGACGGGGACTTTCTATCGAGATGGTTGTAGTGTGGCTTGGTATTAGCTTCTCTTGGCTATAGAATCACATTAATACACTTTGTGTGTATTGAGCAGGACCGCATGAGATCGTTCGACTTATACTGACTATATAGGAGAACTTGATCTCAGTTATTATGGATGTCTGTGCTCTTAATCTCTATACAATAACTTCGACACGTAAGGCTGTATGTATTTCTTTGATTCATATGGGTGAGATTTACATGTATCAAATCAACAAACTCGGTGAGTTGGGAAATAGTGTTGTCTCTATGGTGTGCTATTGACTGTAGAAGGAATCCGTGTCCGACATAGGTTGATGATGTCTCCTTGAGGAGCTCATAAGGTTTAGCATGTAAATCTTGCAAGTTGATTAATTCCGGCATGATAATAAGGTTGAGTGGTACTACTCTCAGATGAGATATTAATTAATGAAGTTGTCAGTAACTTAATTAATTAATAGGCATTGTACATCTTAAACATGGGAAGACTGTTGGGCTCATAATAAGAAGGAACCCATAACGTAATTATGAGATTAGAACGGTAGTACAGTAATAATATTTTAGTGGTATATATTACTATTATTTGACTTAAGTATAAGCTTTGGGCTAAGCATGGATACTTAAGACCAATGGAGACCCAACTCTAATTTCTCCTCCTGGTCCCTGTTGTAGCCCATATATAAGTCATCTCAGCTGTTCTAACCCTAGAGAGACACGCCTAACATGTGAAGAGGGTAGACGGAACAGCAAATTGAGAAGATCTCGAGGATCATCGCCCATATGACATCGAGATTCGACTTGGGAATACAGCATAAGATCAAGAGGTCGTTTGCTGCTGCTGTCCGCCAACTTGCATGATTTTTATAAAATTGTATAGACCTCAAAATTTGACGTGTGATATACTAACGGAAAGCCACGGAAGAGAGGATCATTTTGGCGCGTAGATCACTCAAATCCGATATCGGGTAAGTGAGTTATGCCCAAAACGGTGAGGCTGCGCAGGCTGCCGACGAGAATTCATCTTATCCAATATACCCTGATGAAAGGTAATATGTTTCTTGTTTTCTTGCCTCCGCTGACTGTTAGGAACGTATTGAACTATAACAGTTCACGTTAGTCAAACGATCGAACGCCAACAGGACCCCAACATAGCATACTGACACAGGATCGACAACAAATTCGAAATCTGGTGCTACGACGATGATGCCGATATTTTGTGTTGGGGCTCCAACACCACAACCGACACTTAATAATAATAATAAAAAAAAGAGTGTGGGTATTTTAGTTCAAAAATGAACAAATGGGTAGAATTATTACACAATTTAATTAATGGTTGACAATGATTTTTTATCATTCAAATTTGTTACTTTTAATAATTGCCTCTTTTAAAATGGATCAATATTTTTTTATAACTCATATAACTTATTTTATAATTTATTTATTATTTTAAAAACACAAACTGTTATAAAAAGTAAGTAAAAAATTAAATTTTCTAAAACTATGTAGTAACTTTTTTGGAATTTTGTGATGGGATATAAAATCCATAATTAATACAAAGAAAAATAATATTTTATAGAGAGAAAAAAAAAATGGGGAGACGAGGGCAGAATATATACTATATACGTGAACTGTGGAATTTTTTTATTTTTTTTTAAATCTATTAATTAAATTAAATTTTAATTAATCATATGTACCTAAGAATTTTGTATAAAGTGAATTTTAGATGTGAGCTAAAGTGGCATACCATAATTTAAAAGCCAGGGTGTAAATTTGTAATGGTTGAAATTCCCAAAAGGCCCCACCTCTTTGTCACTGGTCAATGCACCAATGATATGTTGGCCCAGTGGTTGAGGGGTCAACATTGAGGTGCCCCTGAGGTCAGGGGTTCAAGCCCCCCGGAGCGCAATGGTGAAACAATTAATATTGAGGGCTACAAGCGGCAGTGTGGGAGGCTGAAACTCAGTGGGAACCTGCGGCTGAGCTAGGGGGAGGGTCAGCATGGAGCAATCACTTGGGGATCGACTCGGCCGGGACTGTTTCCTCGAGGACTAGTCGGACGTAAGCCCAGAACCTCGGTATCAAAAAAAAAAAAAAAAAAAAAAAAACCAATGCTAAGCAGTTAGTCCTCCTACATCCTACCCCACCTGCACCATTTCTTTTCTTCTCCTCTCCTGCTATCACCACTCTACTCTACTCTACTCCTTCATTTTTATCAAATTCAGTAATTCATCATCTTCTTTTCACCTTTTTAATAATCCTACACTTCAAATTCCTGATGGAGTGAGTGACCACATATATATCTTTGTCATCATGACTGGGGGGTCCCCGAATGCCGACGTGGAGGGAGAGGGAGAACAACAAATGCCGTGAGCGGCGGCGGAGGGCCATCGCCGCCAACATATTCACTGGACTCCGCCTCTACGGCAACTACAAACTCCCCAAACACTGTGACAACAATGAGGTGCTTAAGGCCCTCTGCAATGAGGCTGGCTGGATAGTCGAACCCGATGGCACCACCTATCGAAAGGTTCTTTTTTTATTCTTTCATTTATTTTTTTAATTAAATTTTACTACCTTTTAATTAATTAATTAAAGGATGATTAATGGAACTAAGAAAATAATTCTCCTATGTCAACAGTTTTTGGTGTGTTTTTTGTGCAATTATTGACAAGACATTGATGTCTGATGATGCTTTAGGAGGGTGTAATTGCAAATAAATTAAATTTAAATAAATAGGAGTATTAATGATTAGCCTTAGATATGTAGGGAGCATCTTAGACCACTCTCATCGGCAACCCGGTGTCATGGGTCGCACACAAGAGACAAAAAAACAATAAAAAAAATTGAAAATTGAAATTAACATGCCAATCGGTTTGGGAATCTATTCCTGACACAACCCTCCAACTTTATCTACAACTCATCCATAAAGTAATCTTGGAGTGATATGTGTCACATGATAATTATTAAAAAATTATTTTAATTTTTAATATAATTATTAAAAAATTTCAAAATGATAATAAATAATTTAATTATAATTATTATATATCTATATATCTATATATATATAGATGAGAGAGAAATGAATATTTTATTAAAAAGTTAGATTGAGTTGGGTTATTGATGGAGTATAAAAAAGTTGAGGTTGAGGTGGGCCTCTCAACCAACTTGAGATCCTTTTCTTGTAAAATGCCACATGGTGTAATTCTAGTATGAAAAAAGAAAAAGAAAAAAAAATTGTCTGTGAGTATATGGTGAGGAACAATTTCCAGAAGTCATTTATAATTTGGTTTTGCCTTCATGATTTCAACTTGTGACGGATTTATGTTAGTGCTACTTCCGTTCCAGAGTCATCTTCACATTTACTGTTTACAGGGATAATTTGATA
Source organism: Pogostemon cablin (assembly GCA_023678885.1). Lineage (NCBI taxonomy): Eukaryota > Viridiplantae > Streptophyta > Magnoliopsida > Lamiales > Lamiaceae > Pogostemon > Pogostemon cablin. Next base: position 32,644,213 of record CM042959.1, on the reverse strand, counting down.
TTTTTTAGAAGTATAAATTATGTTATGTGTATTTAAAAGTGATAGTAAATTTGAAATTAAAATGTTTTTGAGAGAGTATAAATTAGTTGTTTTTTTACCTTTATAGAAGTGTTGTGACGAAACATTAAGGAAAGTGAAATTGAAGTTGGATTATGATTAATAATGTTTCTATATTCTAAGCAAGATTAATACCGTTTCTATGTTCTATTGTTATTTGTCTTATACAAGAATATATGTTTATCTAAACAACATTATTTGCCTTGGGATTAATCTGTTCCCCATAATTTTTCTTCTATTCAAATTATGTTAAGAATAAAATAGTAAAAGCATAATTAAAACATACCTACTGCTCATGAAAATAATATATTTCTGAATTACATTTTTGGATGATATATTAAAAAATAAAACATGACAAATATAATTGGTGACTCTAGGGACTCTCATAATTGATCATGTTAGGTACTATAGGAAGAAGAATCGAAAACAAGTTTGTTTAATTTTTGGCTTATAATGTACCTAGAAAATATATATATTCTGAAGTAAGCAATATATTCCATTTTTTGGCAAAAGGGTCCCCCCAACTTCCCAATCTTTTATGCAGTTAAAGGTTACCCCACTGCCCACTAAAGATGAGACTCAGTCAATGATAACAATTTTGAAAAGCAATTGCAAATCAATATGCCATTTTAATCAAGTCATGCATTAAAAGAATGGCTTCTAATTTTGTCAAGTTTATCAAACTAAAGATTACAACTTGTGGAAGCAGCTAATGACAATGAGTGCCACAAATGTATTTCCCTCCACATGATAATTCACTCATTTTCAAATCAATTTTATAAATTTAGACACTTTTAAATCCTAAGGACAAAGATTATGTTTAATGATCAGCTTAAGTTTGTGTAGAGGTTAATTGTTTAATACTTAATCAATCAACCTAACACGACTCCTCACATAAACCAGGACCTTCAAGTGGTCATGAGTTTGATGTCATTTTAAATGATCATTTCATATAAAAGTTTAGAAAGAAAACCGTTTAATACTTCAATAAATCACTCTAATAGATTAAACGTGTTCTTCGACTCGAGAGAGCACGGTTGATCGGACTGTGTTTGTAATTTTGTAGGGATGCAGGCCGATCGAAAACATGGATGTGATGGGAGGATCTACGTCGGTTAGCCCATGCTCATTGTCCAGCCACGCCCAGCCTCGTCATCCTTCCCGAGCCCTGTTTCCTCAACCTGCATGATTACAGATGGGAATTCCCTCATCCCATGGCTCAGAAACCTCTCATCATCCTCCTCCTTATCATCCAAGTTCATGCATCACGACGGTTCCATAAGTCACGGCGGTTCCATAAGCGCCGATTACGCCTCCCCTGAGCTCTCCAACAGCTCGGACACCACGACTAAACAACGACTGGGATACCTCATTTGGGAGGGGAGGCCCTCAACACCTCTTCCTTCCATTGTCAACACCACCTAGCCCAGGCCGCCCCATCCTCCCTCGTTCCAAATGGTACGAGGGAGTGCCTCAAAGTGGTCCAACTTCTCCAACATTTGGCCTTGTTTCATCCAATCCACTTGGGTTCAGGGTGGAGGACTTGGGCTGAGGTGGATCTTTCACTTACACTCCGGGTCAAAATGGGACGTGCTCTCCTACCATTGCCCCGGCTTGTACTGAGACGAATGCTGATATTCCTATGAGTGAAGCGATGTCGAACGAGTTTGCATTTGGGAGCAATATAAGAGGTCTTGTAAAGCCTTGGGAAGGTGAGAGGATCCATGAGTGTTGTGATTGCAGCAGCTATCTTGGATCTTTACAGACTACTCTATCACACAAGAAGATTACACTCAACACTCTCACGGTTGTAGATTTGATTAACACACATTCACTCAATGAAACAGTAAACAAGATGAGAAAAGAAGATTGATCAAGAAGATTATAGTGGTTCGATCTTAAAGATCTACATCCACTGTGAGGAAAAAAGCTCTCTTATTGATTGATGAATACACGATGAAGAACTGATTCAAAGAGCTTCTTAAATTGCTCAATAACTAGCTGCAAATCTAACAGAAGAAGAAGAATGAATGTTGCTCTCTACTGCCATGCTTAGTGTGTGAGTCTTTTATGTTGATTCCCTCCACATAACTGACTGCCACGTGCACCAATGAATGATCATACCTCACGTGCTTCTTGGCCATCGAACTGAAGAGATCACATGCTCAGAACTAACCAAGCAACAGCTGCTAACAAACAAAACTGATCCATACTCCACATGTGATCATAAACTGACGTGTTGACTTTGTAGCTGATCAAACTGATCCAAAACCACGTGTATGACTCATGCACCACGTTCATTAAGTCCACCAGACCCTTAGCTTCATAGCAACACCTCAAGCTCACAAGATGGATCAAGATTTACACACCTTTCTTCAACATTCTCCACCTTAAATCAAGTATCCATCTTCAAATAAGATTGATATCTTCCCCCCTCCTTACTGCTCTTATTGAGCAGTACTTCGGACTTCAATTCATATCTCAACTAAGCCTAAGCTTAGTTCAAATTTAGAACTAGGCAAGGCCTTAGTTAGACAATCAGTAGGATTGACTGAGGTGTCAATCTTATACACCTTCATAGCTCCACTTTCAACAAGATCTCTTACAAAATACATGTTGACATCAATGTGCTTTGTTCTTTCATGATAACCCTGGTGCTTTGCCAAGTGAATGACACTCTGGTTGTCACAGAACACCTTCACTGTTTCTTGCTTTACACCAAGCTCTTCCAGCATACCACTAATCCATATACTTTCCTTAATAGCTTCAGTCAATGCAACAAATACAGCTTCAGTTGTGGACAATGCTACAATGGATTGATGGCTTGCCTTCAAACTTATAGCAGTCCCATAAAAAGTGAAAATGTAACATGTTAAAGACTTCCTAGTATCCATATTTGTAGCAAAATCTCCATCAACATAACCACGTAGTATTTTACTGTCTTGGTTGCTTTTCTGAAACTTTAATCCCCTACTGACAGTGCCTTTTATATACTTCATAGCCCATTTTGCTGCTTCCCAATGCGGTTTACCAGGAGATCCCATGAATCTACTTAAGACACTGAGTGTAAAAGCCATGTCTGGCCTACAGCAGACCATACAATACATTAGACTTCCTACTGCACTAGCATAGGGAGTCTTGTCCATTTCAATAGCTTCTTTTGTAGACTGTGGGCCCTGCTGTAAAGTCAACTTTACACCTTGTTTAAACGGGGTAGTGACTGCCTTACACTCATCCATATTATACCTCATTATCACCTTTAACAAATAAGCCTCTTGGTTGAGCATTAAGGTTCCACTGATCCTGTTCCTATCAATTGACATTCCAAGGATCATCTTGGCTTCTCCAAGATCCTTCATGTCAAATTCAGCTTCCAACATCCTTTTCACTTTCAGAATACCATCTATTGTATGACTAGCTAATAGCATATCATCAACATACAATGAAAGATATGTGAATAGACCACCTTCCTCCATATAGTATACACAACTATCATGTAAGCTTCTCTGGAATCCACACTTAACTATATACTCATCAAATCTCAAGTACCATTGTCTTGGACTTTGCTTAAGACCATAGAGTGATCTTTTAAGCAAACAAGCATTGGAACTTGAGCTCTGAAGTTCAATGTCTTCTGGTATGGTCATGTATATTTGCTCTTCTAACTCCCTATGTAAAAAAGCTGTTGTAACATCCATTTGATGAAGCTCAAGATTCCATTGTGTAACTAATGAGAGAATGATCCTTATAGAACAATGTTTGATTACAAGTGAGAATATCTCATTGTAGTCAATCCCTTCCTTCTGTGAAAATCCCCTTGCTACTAATCTTGCCTTGAATCTAGGTTTTCCCCCTTTAACTGTAGATGGTTTCTTTCTGAAAACCCATTTACAACTTACTAATTTCTGCTGTTTTGGCTTCTCCACTATATCCCATGTGTGATTCTTATCCAGGGATAAGAGCTCTTCTTGTATGGTCATTATCCACTTATCACTATCAAAACTAGTTATAGCTTCCTTGTAATTCCTAGGTTCAAGAGATTCAACTTCAGAAGCAGTATGCAAGGCATAGGAAATAAGATCAGCTTGGATGTATCTTGCAGGTGGTATTATCTCTCTTCTTTGTCTATCTCTGGCAAGATGATAGGTGTTTTACTCTTCCTTATTATTGTCACCACCACTTACTGACTTGTAAGGCTCCACCTGAGGCTCAACACCTTGATCAGAACCTGCTACAGCTTTGATCTTCTCCAATAGTGGCATCTTTCCTTCATCAAAAGAGACATCCCTGCTGACTAGATTCTTTTGTTGTTCTGGACACCACAATTTATACCCCTTTACTCCAGGTGGATAACCAACTAGTACACATTTCAAAGCTCTTGGTTCCAACTTTTCTTGCTTTATATGAGCATAAGCAAGACATCCTATTACCTTCAAACTACTGTAATCTGCAAGTTTGCCACTCCAAGCTTCCTCTGGAGTTTTGAAGTTCAGTGGAGAGGACGAATATCTATTTATGAGAAATGCTGCTGTAGTAGCTAATTCTTCCCAAAAACTCTTTGGAAATCCTCCACTACTGATCATACACCTAACTCTTTCCAGAATAGTCTGATTCATTCTTTCTGCTGTTCCATTTTGTTGTGGAGTTAATGGAACAGTCTTATGTCTTTTGATTCCTCTATCCTTACAAAACTGATTGAACTCATCTGATAGATATTCCAAGCCATTGTCAGTCCTTAAGTACTTCAGTTTCTTATCAGTTTGGTTTTCAACCTCAACCAACCACTCTTTGAACTTAGTGAAAGCTTCATTCTTGGATTTCAATATATAAATCCATACTTTTCTTGAATAATCATCTATGAAGGAGATGAAGTATTTTCCACCTCCTTTTGTAATGTTCTTGGCAGGCCCCCACAGATCAGAATGGACATAATCCATCACAGATGAGGAACTATGTTCTCCAACACCAAATTTTAATCTCTTTGCCTTTCCCATCACACAATGCTCACACTGATTCAAAGTAATGGAAGTATGGCCACATAATAGGTTCTGTTTAGCTAACTCTTGCAGTCCCCTCTCACTTATATGACCTAACTTTCCATGCCATATGATAGAGTTATCTATTTTACTAGTGGTACAAGCTTGAGCAGTGACAGTACTACCACACAGAAAATATAGATCATGTCTCCTTATACCTTTCAAAAACACATCATTTCCCTTTGTAATAGTGAGAAGACCATCTGTTGACTGAAAACTATATCCCATGGAATCAAGATTACCAAGAGAAATTATATTTCTTCTTAGATCAGGGACATACCTTACATCATGAAGCATTCTTACTGTACCATCAGACATTTCAAGTTTGACAGATCCTTTTCCCATGATCTTACATGTTTGATTGTTTCCAAGAAGTACAGAGCCATCATTCTAATGTTTAAAACCAATCAACCAATGCTTGACAGCTGTCATGTGGAAGGTGCAACCAGAATCAATCACCCACTCAGAGGAGATCTCAGATGCAGTGACTGTCAATACTTCAATATATTTTGTAGCATCTTCTTGTGCTGGAGCAGTTTGATTTGCTTGGTTTTGTTGATCAGCTTCTTTCCCTTTTTCAATGCCTTTGCCTTTGCTAGCTTTTCACTTGTAATAGTTTCTTCTCATATGGCTTGGTTGGTTGCAGTGATAGCATTTTCTCACTTCACCTTCTTTAGCATGCTCTCCTTCTTTCTTGTCCTGCTTATTTCCTTCAGAACCCTTTTTCTTTTTATTATTTCTTTTAGCTTGATTGTTCTTCTTGACAACCAAACCTTCTCCTCCAGAACTCTGAGCACCATCAGTTGCTAGCTGTAATTCTCTAGACTTGAGTGCTAGTAATACATTATCAAACTTGATGGTGCTTTGATTACCATAAACAGAGTATCTTTTAAGCTTTGAAAAGATCTTGGAAGTGATGTCATCAACATGAGGACCTTCTCTTCTTCTGTTATTTTTGAATCAACACTTTTAAAATCATCCATGATCTTAACAAACTCATCAACTTGATCCAAAATAGGCTTTTCATTAGTCATTTTATATGCATTCAATTTCTGCCTAATATGAAGTCGATTTGCCAAAGTCTTGACCATAAACATAGATTCTAACTTTTCCCAGACTTCAATTGCAGTAGTCTCCCTATCTACTTCTCTTAAAGCCTTATCCCCTAAGCACAAGATAATGACAGAGTGAGCTTGCCGGATTACCTCATGTTCAATATGTCCCCTTACTTGCATTCCAGCTGCTTGTGGATCTCTGAAGATCTCAATCTTGGTTAGTGGAGGTGGCAATAATGCATCAATGAGTCTTTGCTGAGTCAGGATGGCCCTCATCTTCAATTTCCAGAGGGCAAAGTCTGTCTTCTCAGTAAGATTTTCAATATCAAATCTGGCAGTGTTCATCTTCTTGGATTCAGCTTCTTGAATTCCCACGGGACGGCGCCACTTGTTGTGATTGCAGTAGCTATCTTGGATCTTTACAGACTACTCTATCACACAAGAAGATTACACTCAACACTCTCACGGTTGTATATTTGATTAACACACACTCACTCAATGAAACAGTAAACAAGATGAGAAAAGAAGATTGCTCAAGAGGATTGTAGTGGTTCGATCTTAAAGATCTACATCCACTGTGAGGAAAGAAAACTCTCTTATTGATTGATGAATACACGATGAAGAACTGATTCAAAGAGCTTCTTAAATTGCTCAATAACCAGCAGCAAATCTAATAGAAGAAGAAGAATGAATGTTGCTCTCTACTGCCATGCTTAGTGTGTGAGTCTTTTATGTTGATTCCCTCCACATAAATGACTACCACGTGCACCAATGAATGATCACACCTCACGTGCTTCTTGGCCATCCAACTGAAGAGATCGCATGCTCACAACTAACCAAGCAACAGCTGCTAACAAACAAAACTGATCCATACTCCACATGTGATCACAAACTGACGTGTTGACTTTGCAGCTGATCAAACTGACCCAAAACCACATGTATGACTCATGCACCACGATCATTAAGTCCACCAGACCCTTAGCTTCATAGCAACACCTCAAGCTCACAAGATGGATCAAGATTTACACACCTTTCTTCAACAATGAGGAATGTGGGTCAGATGAACTTGAGCTTACCCTTGGAACCTCCAAAACCAGGTAAATTAGCTCCATTTAATTATGATATTTTACATACCTATTTCACTGCAAGATTTATTACAAAGTCAATAATAAAATATTGATTGCAGATGAAAGAATCAATTGGGATGAGGATTGGCAGGTTGAGGTCAAATATAGGATGAGATTGGAGGCACACCTTGGTGGTTTATCATTTTAGTCAATTGTTGATCTTTAATTTACTTCTCTAATTTAATTTATCTGTTTTATTACATCAGTTATGGTCCTTAAAGTGTAGCCTTGTTCTCTTTTTATCAGACATCATCATTTTTTCAGTATTTCAATCTAATGCACCTTGGAGCATCCCCATCGTTGGATGAATTTAGGGCAAAAGTTATATATACACATTGAACTATTGCAAGCACCTAAAGGTTGTTTTTACAAATAAATTATTTTTATAGAACAAATTATACCTTTTATTTTTTATAAATTGAACATCCAAGCCATTTATCTTTTAAAATTAGTCCCATATGTTTACTATCATAAACATTACTTCCTTCGTCTCATTCACATTACTTTTTTACATAGATTAAGAAAAATGTTACTCCCATCCATTCTTAATGTATCCATTTATTTTTTGTATGTGGATTAATGAGTATTATTATTTTATGTTTAGTAGGTAGTTATATTAGTGGAGGGTGTGAGTCTCATATTTTATTTGTATTAGTGGAGGGTGTAGATTTTATAGTCCAAAAGGGAAAATAGATAGATTAAGGATGGACGGCCCAAAATGGTAAAATAGATAGATTGACAGTGGACGGAGGGAGTACTTTTATGAGTATTTTGATATTTTTTTGTTATTAGTAAACCCTCCCATAAACAAATTCACACTATCTTTTTATCTGTCCCATAAACAAGTTGACACTCCCAAATAAGGAAATAAATACACACAAATCAATAACCCCACAAAATACTTTAATTTCAAAACTGCAACTCATTTACAACTCACATAGTTTACTTTATAATTTATTTATTACCTAAAAATACCAAATTACTCCTAAAAGTAAAGCAAAAAATAATTTTTTTAAACTCCATATCTACATAACCATGAACTTCTCTTTGTGGCGGGGTGGTGGTAAATATTAGGTAGAAATAATATTTTGTAAATAAAGTAGGTTGAGAGTTTAGTTATTTTGAGAGTTTAGTTATTTTTACCTTTTTATTATTTTTAGGAATGTGAACTTTTTTGAGATGGACTGCAATGAAAAATGCGAAATTTTTTTTTTTACAGGGAGAAAAATAACGTATAATTTACTTACAAGTCCATTTTTCATCAATCTGATCATTAAAAAATTTCAAATGTTATATTGAAATAAGGCAAAGAGTGATACTGTCTCACGTAAGCTTGTGAGACGGATAAAAAATGATAATATTATTATCACTTTGGCTATAAAATATTATCACTTTTGCTATAAAATATTATTATTTTTTTATTATAAATTATTTATAAAATAGTTCACTGCATCATTATTATTTTTCATCGATTAAGTATCACTTTTTGTTAATGGTATTATCACTTTTTATTCGTCTCACATAAGGACTTACGTGAGATAGTCTCACACAAGATTGAACTAAAGAAGATATTTCGAGCTATCTACGGTTTTAAATTTTAAATCTGATATTAATAGATATTATATCCATCTCATTTATATTGTTATATTTGTTTGTTATATTTGTTTTTTATATGGACATTAAGAAATATACTACTCCCTCCGTCTCATTAAAGTTGTAACATTTTTTTTGGGCACAGAGATTAAGGAATATAATATTTTAATGTAAAGTGAAGTGAGAGAAATAATATTTAATGTGTAGTGGGTTGATGTATTAGTGATGTGTGTTGAGTATGTGTGGCCCAATGTGAATATGTTAATATTTTTGGTGTGGGTCCCATATGCTTTAAAATGAATGTAACAATTTCTATGGGACAATCCAAAAAGAAAAATGTCACAACTTTTGTGGGACGGAGGGAGTAGTATTTTAGTAATAAGTAGTGGGTAAATGTTAGTTATTCCCTCCGTCCCGTCTTAATAGTTATACTTTCTTTGTAAATTATAAAGGAAGCGTACCTATTAGGACGGGACGGAGGGAGTATAGTTTTACCTTTTTACTCCTAAATTTAATTTGAATTGATGACAAATTTGTATAATAGTGCAAATCCCTGTTTACTAAACAAAAATATAAAAATTCTGAATTGATGACAAATTTGTATAATAGTGCAAATCCCTGCCTAAACAAAAATATAAAAATTTATAGTAGTAGGGTGTGATGAATTTGGAATAATTATTCTATATGAGATAATTTGGTTCATGTAAATACAATTAAATTTACTAAGTCAATTTATAAGTAATCATTCTTAGGTATTTATTAAAATTTAATTGTTCAAAAAAAAAGAATTAAAACGAATAGATAAATATAACATACATCTAATCCGTCAAATCCACAATTAAAAAAAAAATTGTTTATTTCATTTATTTTTTAAAATTTATTAAAAGTATATAACGATCAAGTAACAATATCCAATCTTTGTCCTCGTTGAGCTTTTCAGTTACGAGTTACACTAGGGTCAATTATTATTGAAAAATGTTGGTTTGTACTCCCTCTTCCCGCCTTAATGGTCACGTTTCCTTTGTAATTTACAAAAGAAGCGTAACCATTAGCGTGGGACGGAGTATTTCAAAAGAGAGGTACTCAGTCATGGTAAGTTGTACATGGCTGTTTCGAGGTCAACAAACAATTTAAGATGAGAGTTCAATTAGAAAATAAGGTACTCCCTCCGTCCCCGAAGTACTTCACGTATTGTTGTGCACGGGGTTTAAGAAAAAAGTGTTATTTTGTGTATAAAGTAAGAAAGAGAAGAAGTATTTTGATTAATTTAATGAAAAGGGTGTGTAAAGTTATTGGAATGTGTGAAAAAGTTAGTATTATGTTGGGATGTGTGTAAAAAGTAGGTATTATTATAGTGTATTTTTTACCATTTTTAGTAAAAGTAAAGTGTGAAATACTTTGTGGGATGGATGAAAAAGGAAAGTGTGAAATACTTTGGGGGACGGAGGGAGTAGGTGAAAATGCATCAAATTGCAAGAATTAATTCTTCAGGAAAATATTTAGGTTTCTATGATTTTTTTTCTTTTCTGAATATATTGTTTTTAATTAAGGCTAAAACTTAATATCCTTAGGATACTGATTAGCCATAATTTAGTGGGTAATGACAAATTCAAGAAATTATCGAACCCAAGGGAGGTAGGCACTAGTGCTTAAGCGATCTCACGTTTGTTGTAATTTTATAGAGACGAATCATCAATGGGATTGGTTGTATACAAATAAATGACAAGTAATCAAAGCAAGCAATGATCAAACGAACAAGATGATGATGGAAAGTGGTTTACCAAATTGATTAAAAGTGAGATTAACAACAATCAAGAAGTGGTAATTCTAGGAATTATGTATCAAATTCATATGTATCATGGATTGAAGACTAAGGCCAACACTAAAATCACCTAAACTCCCTCTCGAGATGGATATGATATGAATATCAAATAGGTCAATGGATTGGTTCTCACTTAAACAATTCCAACTAGGTACTAAGCTTAAATGAGAGTCCCTTCACACAATTAATCAATCTCTCGATCAAACCAATCACATGTCCTACCAAAGGGTTCTAAACTATGATGGACTTCTCAATCTCTTCACAATCTATAATGCACATGAAGTGTTTGATGAAATGATTCACTTAATTATCCTAAGCATATAATTGATTTCTCAATCTAATCACATATCTAAAACAACTAAACACACAAATCATCAATACAATTCAAGCAATTAATAATCAATGGTAGAAAATCATAGATCCAATCAACATATGAATTTCAATACACAAATCCCCAAAATTATCCAACAACTATCATGTTGCTAATCTCACAAGGGAGATTAGCCTACCATATTAACAAGGAAATTAACATAGACATTAATATCCTTACAAAACATGATGAAACTATGAGGTTTAATACAAGAAATGAATGGAAACTCCCTTGATGTCACTTCAATGGTGATTTCCTTCCTTCCCTTGTTATCTTCCTCTCTTCCTTGCTTCTTTTCTTCAATTGGATGATGATTTTGATGGTTGGATGATTGTAGATCCAAAGGATGGTGAATGGATGAAGATGAAGGTGAAAAATGGAGAAAATGGTGTGTGAGGTGTGTGGGGAAGGTGGAATTTCGGATCTCCTCTCACATATTGAAGTATTGGGTATTTATACCCCTTGGGAAGCTTCTAGAAGGATTCTGATTTTTTTTCTAGGATTTTACACAGCACGAGTCGTGCTCTGCCACACGGCCATAAGGTGGCCGTGTCGTGTAAATTGATGCTCCAGCACGGCCTTTTCTTACAGGGCCGTGTTGATGACATGGCTCGTGCTGCCAACACGACTCGTGCGACTGGACACGGCCTTAAGGTGCCCGTGTTGAATGAATAGGTGTCGCCGCACGGCCATCACTTACAGGGCCGTGTTGGCTACACGGCCCGTGTTGGTGCTGGCTCCTGTATTTCTTCACTGTTTTGACTCGTTCTCCCTCGTTTCAACTCTGAATTGAGATCCGCTTTTTCCTACGTCTTCCTTATCATATCTAGCATCAAATAAAAAGTGAAAATTATAGGTTTAAGATCATTCACACACATTTCCATGAAAACACAAAACACAACCAAATAACACATAAAATACGGAGAAAAATATACGAAAACTCACATAAAAAGACACTAAAATCTAAGTGAAAATATCACTCATCAGATACCGTGGCCCAAATTCCATTTTTTTTTAAATTTATATCCTTTAGTTAAAGAACATGTACCCTTTATTTCTAAATTTTTTTTAATCAAACATTTATATTATTCATATTTCAGTCAATATTTTCTATAAAAAAGATTATACCCTTATTAATTAAAGGGTATACTCTATTCTTTAGAACAAATATATTATATCCTTATACACTTTTTGCACTCTGGAACACAAGAAATTAACTCATTGAATAAAAACTTATTTGATTAACGTTGCATTCATAAAATTCCAGTGTACGCTTAATAATTGGGTAAATTATCAAAACATCTCTCGAGGTTTGTTCAAATTACCAAATAAACCCTGTGATTTGAAAAATTACCAATTACCCATTTAAAAAATATTTTTTTAAAAAAATAGTGAATTTTAAAAATACAATGTTAAATATATGGGTCTTGATGTCATTTCTATCCTTCTTTATTTTAAAAAAAATGTATTTTTATTAATGTTCAAATAAAAAAATAAATTAAAGGGAGTAATTGGTAATTTTTCAACCCACAAAATTTATTTAATAGTTTGGACAAATCTCGAGGGGTTTTGATAATTTACCCTTAATAATTTGCAGAAAGGTCAACATAAAACAAACCTTCACTCAAATCTAAGAACAAAAGTGTATCAACAAAAAAATAATTAAGATATGATATTGGAATTTATTTATTACATATAATAGATAATGAAACCTAAAATATAACAAGAACAACACATTTTTATTTATTTATTATGCTTAAATTAAGTGATTGTCAATAAGTTGTATATATAAAAAAAACTAGTATTGAACCCATGCGATGCACGGGAACGATGCGTTTTTTTTTTTTTTAGAAAGAATTATTTTATAATTTGTACATTTTAATTTTTAATAACTTTTTAATTTTTTTTTATAAACATATAGTAAATCTTTTAATTGTAAATATAGTAAATTTATAGTGAAAATTGATCTCATGTGAGATGGTCTCACGTAATACCTACCTGGAATATTATCATTTTATTAATTTAAATAAATAAGCTGACATTAATTTGATGACACAATAATATCTAAAAATTGGCGAATAATTAATGATGGAAGTTTAAAGTGAAATTAGACCAAACGTCTAAAAGAAATTTATTTATAATAAATAAGAGTAAAATATTAGAAAAACTTCATAACATGTGGGATCTTTGAGTTTTTACTTTTTAAAATTAAACAAATTATTTGTAAAGTTTAACAAAATTCAAATATTTGATTGATAAAAATTTTATATTTACTTTAGATATTGTATAATAAAAATCAAGATTTATTTACCATACATTAGAAAGATAAGAACCCTTCATATTATTATATTACTCTTAATTACAATACCCTTAACAAAAAATAAAAATATAAAATTTGATTGAATCATAATATTTTGTTAAGTTTAAATGTAATAGCACAATTTTCAATTTAGTGTTAATTTAACTTGGAATTTACTCACATCTGCTTCGCTCTTTAACAATATTACAATTCCTGCCAAGACTTCATTATTTATTTGGAGCATAAAGTCACAGTAGATACAATTTTATTAATTTATTATTTATAATCATTGAAATTTGATTCATTATTTATTATATATGAAAAATATAAATGAAATTATATGATAATTACTATTATAATATGACTAATTATAGTGTGCACCCGAGTGCACCCTAAGATGGGGTGCACCCATATACAAATATAAACAAAAACATATACAATTATGAGCAAAAATGTATACAATTTAATTGTGAGTTTTTTAATGAAAAATTGAGTGTAAAAAATGTACAATTATTAAAAAACATGTATACACTATTGAATAAAAAGTTATACACATATTGATATTAGTTTTTTAATGAAAAACTTATTGTGAAAAAAGTATACAATTATTGCAAAACATGTATACAAAATAAAATAACATGTATACAAAATAGAATAAAAGTCATACACATATGGGTGCACCCTTGCACCCGGGTGCACCCAATATACACTCATATAATATAATTGCTCAGTAATTATAAATATTTATAGAAATTGAATAATTAATTAAATTCTCAAAACTGTAATATAAAAGTTAAATTATTATATATAACTTGACGTAGATAAAATATATTAAATTTAATTATTTAATAATATAAGTATATAGTTATTACATACTTATAGCATTATTTATAGCAATAGTAATTTAGAGTAATTATATAAATTTTTCCGTAATTGGATTCAATCATTTTATTACTTTACTTTTGACTTGAAATATATCGGATTAATTTATTAATAATTAACACAATAATTACTTAAAAGTGATAACTAATTAATAATTTGGGATTCAAAATATAGATTAGATTTTCAGGATGAACACCAAATTTTTTATAAATAAGAGCAAAATATAAGAAAATTTTAATAGAATAAAACATTCTATTAGTAGTTGTTTATTTGAGCAATTAGGGAATTCGCCGTATCTTCTTCATCGTTTTTAAAACTATCACGGTTGGATGAACCATCTTCAGAAGTTAATACGATTGGATAATCCATGTGGGTGCCTTTTGGAAGCTTCTCAACCGAAAAAATGGAATCTTTGACTGTTTCCCAAAAACTTGAAAATCAATTGATCTCTAGCCGAAATGTCTATTAGTTGATCTATTAATTTCCATCCTAATATATATTAATATTATATATCCGAATCTTAATAAAATGATTAATATTTTAATATAAATTATAAAAGGGTGATTGCATAAAAAATTGGTAATTGATTGTAGTAATCTATCAATTAGAAACAATATAATTAATAATTAATCAATTAGAAAAATTATAATTAATAGTCAATAAATGTACATTAAATATTTATTTTCTTTAAATAGATTAGTTAATCTTCCTTAAAATAATCTTACAAATTTGGAGTACTATTTATGTAGTAATTATTATTGATTCAGTATTACATTATTAAGAAGTACTATTACATCGCAATTTTTTTATGGGCAAGCTATTTGCACCCCCAAAATTACTTCCCAAAAATATTTAAATTGACATAATTATCCTTATAAATTTATATCTGTTCGGTTGCAACAACCGAACAGTTATCCATCTTATTTGTTCGGTTACAGCAACTGAACAGAATAAAGAATTCATCTATCTTATCTGTTCTGTTGCAGCAACCGAACAGAACAAATAATTCATTTATCTTATATGTTCGGTCGTAATAATCGAACAAAACAAGATTTGTGATTTTTTTAATTTATATCTACATTACCGAATAGATAAGATAACAGATAAGTTTTATAGATATCATCGATCTTTAAACAAAGATGTTGATTCCTCTCCTAGTTAAAGTAAGCAAGTTTTTGTTGATTCTATCAACAGAAGTAGCAGTGGACCAGTGGTTTAAAGATCGATGATGTCCATGAAACTTATTTGTTATCTTATTTATTCGTAATATAGATTTGAATTAAAAAAATCACAAATCTTGTTTTGTTCGGTTGCTGCAACCGAACACATAAAATGAATTAATTCTTTATTCTGTTCGATTGCTACAACCGAACAGATAATAGATAAATTTTTTATTCTGTTCGATTGTTGCAACCGAAAAATTTGTTAGATGACTATTCGGTTGCAACAACCGAACATATATAAATTTTATAAGGATAATTATGTCAATTTAAATATTTTTGGGGTACATTTAGTAATTTTGGGGTGCAAATAGCGCTCCTTTTTTTATTTTTTATTTCTTGTGATGTATACATAATAATATTATTATATTTATGCATATTTTTTAATTCAGTTGATTCTAAATTAAAAGTTACATATTGCAAAGGTGCAGTGGCCTGTCAGATCTAATCATGTGTTTTAATGGTGATAAATCTAAAAAACCTCATTTATTTATTTAAAAAACTTTCAATTTAATGTCTTTAGAGGAAATTTATAATTCTATATATAAAACTTATATAAAAAGAAAATTAACTCAAAAAATTACAAAATTTAAACAACCAACAATAAAATGTGAGAATATATAAAAAATATCAAAATTCATAACAATGTATAATCAACCTTAATGACAAAAGAAGTGCATTACAATGATTAAGGCATTTTTATTGAAAGTGTAGAAATAAAAATAATTATTAAATAAAATAATGAAAAATAAATTGTTTCAAGCATCCTTCTCAATCTTAACTTTCACAATCTTTAGTTTTTTTGGCCGTTGAGGAACTTGCATCTTGGAAGAATCCATTGTCTTCGTCAACATCAATCGGTGTGTTCAATTTTGGCCGTTGAGGAACTTGCATCTTGGAAGAATCCATTGTCTTCGTCAACGTCAATCGGTGTGTTCAATGATAACGCACGCTTAGCAGATTTGCCTTCAATTTTCCCTCCATGGGTGTTATCAAGAAAAGACAATGAGGATGCCTAGATAAATAGAAAACTAAAGAATGAGAAAGTCCTTTTTATTCATGTGGGTTTTTTTTTTTATCTAATTTTTAAAACTTATAACAAAAACTAAAGAATGAGAAAGTCCTTTTTATTCATGTGGTTCTTTTTTATCTAATTTTTAAAACTTATAACAAAAATGGCAACGTGATAATTCAATATATAATCCAATAAATGTATTACCATTTCATTGACAAATATTAGATTAGTCATAGAACAAATCTTTGGAAATTCAGGTATTACTTCACAATTATCAACATCAGCAATTGAAGATATTTTATTTCCAGATAACTAAAATAAGATATAAAAGTCAAAACTCAATTCTACATGTGCAAATAATAAATTTTAGAATAAAATACTAACAAACCTCTTTTTCTACTGTCAAATCAGTAAGTCTATCAACATGTTCATAAGATTCAACAACCTGAGATAGAAATATTCAATATTACTTGGGTATTGCCAAAAGGTTGTTATAACTAATTGAATCTACGTAACAGACATATACACATAAAAGATGCATTTCTAATAGATTGTAATAGAAAATAATTAATAATAATAACAATAATAATAATAATAATAATAATAATAATAATAATAATAATAAAAGTATTACCTCATGAGCAGTGACATGCTTCAAGTAGTTTGCAATCAAATATGGATCAGCAGTTGTCTTCACAACAGAGAAACTCCTATCACTTGCACCCAACGAATATTCAGTTATATGTAGTTTAAATAGCAATTCCAAATCCAAAAAATTATTAAGCTCTTCAAGAAATAAGTCTTCATCCCCATCCTATATAACAACAAAAGATTGAAGTAAGAAAATAAATTGAAAATAAGTTACATAATGTATTTTAAAATGATATTATTATAAGTTAAAAATAAAATCATAAACCTTATCCAAAGTAGATTTTAGTTGGGCTGCTGATCTGCCCAATATTTCAAATGCAGGCTTCTAAAAAAATGATTGAATCTGAACCCGTGTCATCAATAATGAGTAGATGTACCTTGAAACTCGATCAATTAAAAAAAATAGAAATTAACTCAATATCTAAAGTTACATATATAATATTTCATTGTTTACATATATTATGACAACCTATCTTAAATTAAATTTAAAGAAATTGTATTAAGCAAATTTAAATGAAATTAAAAGATTAAATACCTTAGATAAACATCATTCACATAAGATTTACAGTGCTTGCAATTAAAAAGTCGTCCTTCCTCATACACCTTTCTGTTGTATTTCTTGCATGCTAAGTAATACCAATTATACTTTGTTTCTAACTGTATTATCTTGGCATACACAATGCAATAGGAATCATACACATATATAAACAAAGTAGTTTCACTTATGTTGTACAACAATAACAAAAAAAATATATAGCAATCCAAGAATAATGAATGTTATACTCCCTCCGTCCCGGAAAACTTTTCACGTTTACTGTTCCACGTTGTTTAAGAAAAGTTACACTTTTTGACCAACTTTATTGACTTTGAAGGGTATTGTAGTATTTTTAGGTAATTAAAAAGTATAAAGTAATGTTATGTGTGTGAAAAATGAGTGGCAAATTTGAAATTAAAGTAACTTTTGAGGTTGTTGGATAAAGTGGTATTTCTTTTTTTGGGGGGTGAAAGGTTTTGTGGGACAAACAAATGAGAAAAGTGGGAAAAGTATTATGGGACGGAGGAAGTATAAAACACACAAAATTATAATTAATACCTTCTCAGAATTTCGCAAGTCAGCAACAACCTTCATGTGTTGTTTTATTTTGAATTCATTATTACCATCCAACTGAAGCTCATCACTGTCTAATCAAGTGAAACAATTCGAAGAACTATCATCTCCAATAGGTATTCTACATTAGGAAGTGTATAAACATGAGATAAATTAATTCATATAATTATAGTGAAATGTTTGATTAATTTATAAAAAAATTAAGTCACGCTTTTTATACAAATATAATACCTTGCTTTGAAAGTGTTGATTTCATCAATATCAGATCCTATAAAGAGCTTACTCGTGTAAAACGAATTCGAAAGCCTAGCAACACCTAAATTATATAAATAAACAAAGTATTAAAATTAATTTTTAATAATCTTTTTATATATGAAACTAATACTTCTAAATGTAGAATACCTTGCCATTCAGTTATTCTAGCAAACTGAATAATCAACACCGTACACCCAACCGGTTTTGATTTTCAATATTCTATAACTTCATCAGCGTACTTATCCCACAAAGTATATGGAATCATGTTACCACTGAAAAATAAAGAATGTATTAGCAAATATTCAATCAAAATAAAACCAAAAAAATATTAGTTATACTAATAATTTTCTGTAAGAACTTAATAAAATAACTTACTTTAGATCTAAAATATCCATGACGATATATTGTTTTGGTGGGGTGCTCTTGGTGTAGTTAATACCGCCAACCTTCCCAACAACTCTAATTACATCTATATGTGAATAAAATGTAAAAGAAAAAAAAATCAGATGTACATTGTATATAGCAGTCAATATGTAAGACTAAGTAGGAAGATGATTACCAATTAGAATAGATTTCTCAACTGTATTGTTGAGGATACTTGATATCTCAACAAACTGGAAACCATGCTTTGGAATATTTAATTCAAGGTTAGAGAGCCTGATTGCTGTGTACTGATGAAATTGGAGCTTATATTGATGACCAGTTGTATAAATTGGACCAAGATCTTTCTCAACAGCGTAATTTGAGAAGGTGTAAACGTTTTCTTCTTTGATCCGTTGAATATACCTCATCACAGCGGGCTTGTACTTAACATACACTTCTATTTTCGAGCACTATGAAAAAAGCACGAAGATAATCAAATACTAAACTCCTTTGTTGAAAAAGAATAACATAGAATTTGAAACATTATTAAGTATATACAAAATCAAAATAAAATCAATTATTGTTTCACATAAAGGTAAAGAATACCTCATTATCCATTAGCACTATTCCTACAATTGAGACATCAGTTGACTTTTTCTTATCAGCCACTGTCCAAAAGCGTATGACCCTTGCATTAATTTTCCACAATTCTCTCTTTGGGGTGATTTCGATTATAGTGGAAACTAAGTTTGACATGACTTGAATATGAAATATTGAATTTGTATTACTGAATTATTATTGATTAGGTGATGTTATAGAAACATAAGTAAGATTATAAAGGTGTGGTGAGATATTAGGATTAGGAAATTTAATAAGTGGTAATTAAATAATTTTAGCTTAAATTAAGTGAGTTATAATTGATAAGTAATAATTATATCCAAATCAAGGAGTGGAAAAAGTAATTCTAATGTAAGATAATTAGCAATAAGCAACAATTATTTTAAAATGCAAGGAGTGAAAAAAGCAATCATAATTAAAGATAATTATTAATCACGTACTATGGTAATAAGTAGACTATCATCTTTTATTAAGAAATGTAATAAGTGACAATTAAATATTATTAGCTTGAATTATGTTAGTTAGAATTGATAAGTAATAATTATTTTCAAATCAAGGAGTGAAAAAAGCCTTAATCAACTTCACTTTGACTTTTGGAGCTTTAAGCTTTGCAATAGTCTGAAATTGATAAGCCCAAATCAAGGAGAATTGATAAGTACTCCATTATAAATATATATAAAATTTCAGATTGTAATAGTTTGAAATTTGAGATCCTACACTATAGCTTATTTTTGTTGTCATTTGGTATGTTAAATTTGTGGGATTTCATTTTAGAATTAGCATAATTATATTTTCTATAAGAATTATTTAAAATAATATATGACATTATCTTTTGTAAAGCTGCTGATTTCATAGCCTTGGCATACTCCAAAATATATACTTTTTCTAGTGCTAGAACTGGAAGCTACTTTGAAATTCCTATCAGAAGTAGTTTGATTCAAAAATAATATTTTTAGTTTGAAGTCCTCTAATTAGGTTATAATCCTGTTCTAGATTAACTAAACTAAGCATAAAACTTCAAACAAACAATATATACCTGAAATTCAATTAGAAAAGTTCGAGATCCATCAATAATCACTATTACATCCAACCCTGCTAGGTAACCTGAATTAGAGTGCTGCTCAGCCAAATATATCTCACTGGGATTAAGAAGTCCTTGCAATCCTGACTATGACATTTTGAAAACCCCAAGCTGAAATAAAATTAATATTCCAGAGTCAAGAAATAGTATTTACAAAACTAATATGACTATGGTATGATAAACTTTAAGGTGTAGCTATTTATTGCAGAATCATTCACAGAAAATTCTTGTACCAAACATTATACAATTATCATGCGTGAAGAATTAGAAATTCTAATCACGTTAATAACATATTCTTCATTCTCCTTTTTCATCAGAATTCGTTATTTTTTTATTTATTTATTTTTAGGGACATAACCCAAATTGCACAATGTTAGAAAATATACATCTTTTTGACTACCTCTACATTTAACATATGTTTTGGCCACTTTGTATATGCATAAACTACCCCTAAGCATTTCACATCAGAGTGACAAATTCTATAAATGCATAAGCATACAACTAATTACTGGGATGATGACAGAATATGAAGGTGGCATAATAAGTTTAAGACAACCCTTCAGTGAGGCCAAACTTAAAGATCATGCATATCAATTTATGTCAACTCAAAAAGATTCAACATAATCTATTATTCATCAAAGAGGCAGAACCACATGTAGGAAGTTGCAAAAATATTCAGACCCAAGATATAAAAAAAGAAACCAGTCGAGACATGGAAAGCATAAGTAATAATCACAATATCAAATTACTATGAATGTACCCACCAGAAATTGATCTCAAGTCATCATCGTATATGTATTTCTCCAATGATTCAGATTTAGTGTTTGAAAGTAATCATTGATAATAATTTAGGGATAAGTATAAGGAAGATAACGAACCATGCTCTAGAAAAGCAAAGCATCTCCTTTAATACGTATTTTAAATAAATAAAAAGAACAGGAAAAGAAATAACCTTTGTATTCTCCACTGATCCGGAACAGCAGTGAAAACCCAAACAGCGGCGGTGTTCTGCAGGCCTCTGATTCATGGTCTTCGCCTCATTCTAGTATTCAATGTTGAAATAGTATACCCAGTCGACTCCAATACATGGTGATTACCATGTAATTTTAATAAAATGGTAAAATGAAGCAATTAATAGTTAAATTAGAATTTAACATAATAAATTCAAAAGTAAAAAAGTTGGGCTGAAAGGTTAAGATTTTATGATGCAAGCCATGAAATACCTTATCTGTGGAGCCAAAACGATTCTTCACTGATCCGCTTAAAGCCTGAAAGGAGAAACTAACTATTGATGAACAGTGGATTGAAGATTGCAGTACGTATTTTAAATAAATAAATAGAACAGGAAAAGAAATAACCTTTGTATTCTTGTATAATCAGAAGATATGAGTGCCTCGAAAAATTATTCTATTTTATTCTCGAAAACAACTGGAAATATTCAATATAAATACTTCAATCTCCTAATTTCTAAAATTTCTACCAAAATTAAACAAAAATGATTCTCCATCTTCACCTATAAGCAGAAAAATACCTTCTATTGCTGAAATTCTACAGATTTACTATGTTAGTGTGAGAGATCTCCGGCAGCAATGCCTCAACGCAACGCCGTCGTTGCTCAATCTCAGCCACTTTCCCTAGTGGTGATGCTTAATTGTATCGAAGACACAGTTCTAGAGGAGGAATGCCTCGACGGCGTGGTGGAAGTACAGCACGTGCCGCTGAGTCGACTGGCCGAGTCGCGGGTCGAGTCGGCAGCGGCTGTTCTCATCCACTCTTTTTTGTTCCTTCCGTAAGGCGCACAGAGACAGCTGCGTCGTTGGCAGCTGATTCTATGCTTGGGATCGTCTGACCGCGATGTCGACTTGGCTGTCGCTGCCGACCTTGGGTTGAATCCGCTGATCCATGTCGACGTTAGCCGAGCGGAGGAGGTGGTGGATACTGTGATGGCATACGCATCAACTCTCGCGGCATGCTCTCTCTGCTTCTGAATGGCTTGGTTCTGTGCAGCCGCTCTGCCGTGGAATGCGCCGATGCCGTGGCTTGGTTTTGGGGATTGTTGGCAGATCTGCTTCAGCGACATCTTGGATGGGTAGGATTCTCTGATATTCACAATTAACTTGAATTAATTGGAAATATTTTATTTGATTCTCCACAATTTGAATGGCGCAAGATTCTTTGATATTCACAATTAACTTGAATTATAATTTAATATAATAAACTCAAGAGTAAAAAAGTGGGGCTGAAAGTTTAAGATTTCATGATGCAAGCCATGAAATACCTCATCTGTGGAGCCAAAACGATTCTTCACAGATCCGCTTAGAATTCTTCACTGATCCAGAACATTAGTGAAAACCCTAGCAGCGACGGCGTTCTCCAGGCCTCCGATTCCTGATCTTCGCCTCATTCCAGTATTCCAATATTATCCCAGATCTTCCATCAACGAATTTTGACAAACAAAATAACATTCCCATGATCTCTGATTGATCTCAACATATGCGAAGGGCGGAAGCGTTTTGAGAGTGAGGAACATATTAAGTGAAGAAAGAGAAGGAACAGATGAAGTGAAGAAAGAGAAATAAGGGCAAACCTAAAACCGAAGAAAGATAAAGCGTAAAATAAAAAATAACAAAGAAAATAAAGAGGTAAACCTAAAAACCGAAGAAAGATAAAACGTAAAATAAAAAGATAACAAAGAAAATAAAGAAAACAAAAATTAAAAAGGAAGGTGCTTGGAAAAATGTGGTGGTCACATGACATCAAGCTAAAAACTTGGGCATCCCACATCATCAATAGCAAACTGCTATTTAAATGTATTAAGATAAGATGTTTATATAATAAAATTTTGTTCAGTTGACAAAATAATATTTATATATTTTAATTTTTTAAAATATAGTATTTCCATGCAACACACGAGTATGTTAAATTAATTAGTAATAATAATTAATTAATGAAAAGGAGAAAAAAAAGTGGGAAAAAGTTTGACGTGAAACCATTCCATTCAATACAAGCTCAAAACTCAAAGTCGTTAATAGTAAATCCTAATTCCAATAGATACTTTATACAAGAACTGCAAATTCCAGACTAGCTTTCCTCATTACAAACAAACAAAATTCCATCTTCTATCTTCTAATCTTCAACTGACAATCTGTACAACAATGAGATGAGCAAAACTTTCAAATGAGAACAAGAATGACAATGCCAATCAATCAATCAGGATTTATATTCTAAAAATCTGGAAGAAGCTTATTGGATGAAGAATTGACCCCAGTTTCATCTTTATTACTAGGGAGGGAGAGTGAGGAATCAATCCATGGTCCATCCATTGAAACACCTCTTTGTTCCCTACTATCCTGAGACACCGTGGATACACGAGTTTGGCTATCTTGTGAGAGAATTTCTAAGGCTCTCATTCTGGCGTCTTCACCCATACCACCACGTTTGATAAGTGGTGCTTGAACAGCGAGTTTGCCTTCGAGCATGCTAACCACAGAAGACATGGTAGGTCTAAGAGTCGGAGAGGGGTTAGCACACAATAATGATATGTTTAACATCCGCATTGCCTCTGCTTTGTTGTAGTCTGAACCAAGACATGGATCCACAAGGTCCAAAAGATTTCCTTGCTCTTGTAGGACGTAAGCCTTCACATTAAGACGACTTATAATCAGTTAAAAAGTGGAATAGAATGAAGAATACATTGTATATGCAAGGTATAGACCACTGGAAGTCATGACGATGAAGGAATGTATGACGAATTGAGTGAATAGAAGAAGTTTACCCAATCTAGAAGGTAAACGAACTCCTCTTTTGGCCTGTAATTAGTGTTGCTTTTGCCACTGACAATTTCAAGTGCAACAATTCCAAAACTGTAGACATCTGCTTTGTCCGTCAAGTAGCCCCTCATAGCGTACTCAGGTGCCATATAGCCTCTGATGACAAAACAGGATAAATTGCTCGTTAGTGAACACCAAACTTTATGCCAATCAAGTAAACGTCTCAGATCCTTTCAGATGAAAATGATGTGACAAAATATCTTCATCTCCAGTAGAATGATGCAAATGTTCTTTCATGGAAATGTATATCAAGGAGAGGAACGACAACAAACTTACACAGTTCCAGCAATTCGTGTGCTTATATGTGTATTCTCTTCTTCATCAAGCTTAGCCAAACCAAAATCAGATATCTTAGCATTCAGATCTTTATCCAGAAGAACATTGGTAGCCTTAATATCTCTATGGACGATTTTCAACCTTGATTCCTCGTGGAGATATGCAAGCCCTCTTGCTATTCCGATACATATCTTTTGTCTTGTTTCCCAGTTAAGGTTTAATCTTTGATCCTCTTTTCCTAAATGAAGCAGAGCAGGAGTAAATAAGTAGCTCATTCGAAGATGTACATACCAAGGAAAACACATATTTACCAAAGAGTGCTCTAGCAAGACTATTGTTCTCCAGGTATTCATAGATCAGAAGCAACTGGTTTCCTTCTATACAACACCCAAAGAGCTTAACCAGATTGGGATGTTGTAGAGCAGATATCATGCCTATCTCAGTCACAAATTCACGGTTTCCTTGTTTTGACTTAGATGAGAGCTGCTTTACAGCTATTAGTGTACCATCGGGTAGAGTACCCTACAATAGGAAGATTGTTTCCAAGAGTTAGATGACTTACCCGTTTTCTCTATTTGTCAAAAGTATGTATTGAATTGATAAAAAGAAAGTGTTTCATACTGACTGGAGAAAGAATGATGTAACGGGCTTACCTTGTAGACAGGGCCAAATCCTCCTTCACCAATCTTATTAGCATTGTCAAAGTTGTTTGTAGCTGTTTTTATCTGTCTTAAAGTAAAGTAACCAGTTTGTAGATCAAGTCCCCGAAGTTCTGCATCAACAAGATCCATTAAAAGCTGTTCAGAATGATGTTTAGACGAACTTACGTTGCCTCTACAAACGTTATCTACACGAATAATAGATTCAAATTTTACCAGGACAAAAGTGTTTGCCAAATGGAATGCATCTGATATATAAATGGTAATTTCTCAACAATGTCTTACCATTATCTTCAGCTTCTTTTCTTCTGAGATACTTCCAGAGAACAAACAAAATCAACACTGCAGTTACACATGAAGAAACGACAATTCCAACAATAGCCCCAACAGACAACCCTGTACTCACATCAAAGTCTGCAAAGAAAGAGAAGAAGTCTCATGATAAGGCACGCAAAAAATAATAGTGGAATCAAAATAGATCATGGAAATACTAACTTGGTGTCACAGAAATAGCAGATATCAATGGCCCATATACTCCTTGGGAAGGAATTGCTGTAGTCCCCTTCCCTGTCCAGTACAAGTGGATCTCCAGGGTGCTACCATTTACAATGACATCATTGAAGTCCCTATGGATGCCTTTCCCAACACCTTTTGCAACCTCTGCTATATTAAAGTCTGGTAAAACCACCTGCCCCTGTCAAGGAAGGCAAAACATACAATGTGAATACAAGAACATATAATTTAATGATACCTGAATGCTCGAAACTTCTAGGAGAAAGTACAGGGATAACATATTATGTAAACTCTACCTATGACCACTATTGCCCTAACTTAAACTTCTCTGTGTTACAGCTTGATAAACAATAGTTTGCTAACTTTTTAATCAGGAAATTTCACTAATTAAATACCGATGAAACCAAAATAATTATATCTACAAGTAATTGAGGATGAATTCTTCTTAAATTACTTTGTTGTTCTTTCAGCAACCTTAATCCAATTTATAATTTAAGCTCACGCTACTATATACCCTTTCAATTATCTTCTTCAATAAAAACAACTTTGTTTTCCAATTATGAATCATAATGCTGATTCTAGCCAATTATTATCAGTTCACACAAATGAAAGAAATTCTCACAAACAATGATTTTTTTAATGATATACCCTTCATCTAAGAGAATGAAAAGCCCCTTAAAACAGAGTGTGCGATATGTGGTGAATGTGATCAGATTACAACAAGAAATGGAGGCTTGAAATCAATTTTTTAACGAAAGCTGGCATTAATGGGTCAACTTACTTGTATAGCTACGTCAAATATCCTCCTTCCAAGGCTTGTGAAGTTCAAAGTATCGGAGAACATAATTTCAGCAAAATGAAGACGCACTTTATAGCTACCTTTCCGCATGCAAAGCCCATAAAACTTGAGTGAAGAAGGGGAAAGCCGAGCTGTTTGATAAATCTCTGCATTCACGGGTTCCAATATTGGAGTATCATTGGTTGTAACGTATTTGCCATCTTCATTTCCCATGTATTTCCCTGTGCTGCTATATGCCCATCTATCATGGAATTCAAAGTGAGATGCACCAGCATTATTTGTGTTCTCTTCATATTCATTTCCTTCAAACTCAACATTTCCTCCTCCGCAGTTTATGAACAATGAGTGATCTGAAGATGAAATTGTCATGAGTATGTTGGAAGTGAAAGCTAGTTCTCAGTAATTATAGTAGAAGAAGGCCTTACAATTAGCTTCACTGCGACAAGGGAGATCTGGTTTCAAACACCATTCGATTCTGTTAAACTTGGTGTTAAAAATTTCCACATTAAGAAAACAGAAGTTATGAATAAAAGAAGCAGAACACTCAACACAGAACTTACGAATTGCTAGCTGAAGATGAATGGCTGGCAACTAAATTCCTGCAAAGACACAAGTAATTGATATTCAACAAATTTTTTTCTTTACTAAAATATAAAAAATAGGAGAACTTACACATTGGCAGACTGACAGCCATTTTGAGTGGAGTCTGTGAAGTTGTTGTATGATAGATCCCTGCAGTAAGTTTGTTATGATAAGATTTTTAGATAAAAGGTAGTAATGATACAGTTAATAATTTTGATTATTGATGTATGTGAAGATTGAAAATGAATCTCACATGCTCTTCCTGGTATCCAAAACCCAACGAGGTATTTCCCCAGTTAGTGAGTTGTGAGACAAAAACCTACAAGCATAATATAAATATTCAAGTCTTGATAAAATAATTAAACATAACAGAAAAACTTAAAAATCCAGGCAGAGTACATAAAAGTAATGAAATTTGATAAAAAAAATGCATCTCTTTGATTCTAATTATGAGTGAAAGACATACAAGTAGTCCAGTTCATCCAGGCTTTGGAGCGTGGTCGGGATTTCTCCACTAATATTGTTGAAACTGAGGTCTCTGCACAGAAATATCTCAAATATAAACTAACACATTCCATGAAACGGAAAGTTCACATTATATTATTTTCCATTTCTCAAATTTGGAGTCATGTTCTGAGTTTGGATAAAAAACAAGCGGACTGAGATAAGCTGCAAGTTATCCGATGATGGGGTATTTTCTCAAAACAATGTAATTGCTTAATCTTGCATACTATATGTGATGAAGGTGAACAGTTTCAAAAGTGGCTACACAGTCAATATACAATTCAAGTCAATTATAGTGCTCAAAGGGGAAAAGATGGAGAAACAGACTTACAGATTTTTTAGTTTAGTCAATCCTCCTATGTATGGTGGAATTTGACCAACAATCGAGCAATTTCTCAAGATCCTGTGTCAATAGAAACTTGAATATTAACCTGCCAAAAACCTAATCTAGTGGAAATTTTAAGTAATAATAATTATAGAACTCTATCATACTCACAATTCCCTTATGGCTGTCAAATTTTGTAAATCTGGGAAGTTCATGGTGGTTGTTCCAGTAAGATCAGTTATCCTCCTAAATATAAAAATGAAAATGATTAAAAACTAAAAGTATTTATAATTATCCCATAGACAGGCCAGAGAACTATAGACTTTTATTCAGAGAATCAATATCTGAGCTTACAGATCTGTCAAGTTTCTCAACAGAGATATTGAAGCAGGAATAGGACCCTCCATTGATGTGCCTTGAAGGTCTCTGCAACAAATTCAGTAAGAATTGTAATAAAACAGCGATTCAAAACCAAACACAACCAAAACCCAAAGAATCGAAAAGCCAAGTATGACTTACAGTCTAAGAAGTTTGGTCCAGTTTCCAATAAATTCAGGAATTTTTCCGGAAATTTTGCTCCCATCTATCCTACTGCAAACAGTATGATAAAGTTAAAAACTCATATCCATGCACTGATAAATGTGTAACATAAGATATTGCTGCTTACAAATTATCTAAGTTCGTTAGATTGCCAAAAGATTCCGGTATTGTCCCGTTAAAATTATTCGCAGACAGCTGGCTGCAAGGGGAAAATTATGAAATACATAAACCCTAATTTGGAAACAGATGATGAAACAAGTAGTATCATATGATCACCAATCTTACAGCTTCTTTAAATTTGTCAATTTTGAGAGGTCACCAGGTAGATTTCCTTCGAGTAGATTATCTTCCAAAACCCTAGATTGAGTGAGTGATTTATTTAACAACAAACAATCAGCATAAAACTACAACTTCCTTGAACAGAAAAAAAGTATGTGTGTATCGCTTACAGTTCTTCCAGAGTGGTAATGTTACCAATTTCAGCTGGGATTGTACCACTAAGACGGTTTCCAAGAAACGACCTGTTGTCACAAAATCCAATACAATGAATGAACAATTTCCTCTTCCAAATTTCCAAGTTGTGAGCAAAAAGCAACTTACATTTTGACAACACGAAGTCGGCCATATGTGGTAGGAATTGATCCATTTAGAAGGTTTCGAGCGAAATCTCTAGAATTCAATACAGTAGTAAAAATCAGTGGTAGAATGGAGAAATAGTGAAAATTTGCAAGCGGAAAAAATGGAATGGAGGAATATCATATCTTACTAATGTTTGGAGTATAAAAATTGACTCAATTAATTAGTTTTTTTTTCCTCATATCTATTCAGTGATCACAAGATACAGTATCTAGTGTTTATAGATTTGAATTCAATCCAATCTTAATTTGAAAACATTTTTTCTGAATGCTATTACTGTGTGGGACCGTCTCACATAAAATAAAATATGATAACCTTATTAACGAAAAGTGATACTCGATCTATAAAAAGTGATAATGACAATTTATTGTACAAATAAAGTATAACATTGTATAGAAAAGTGGTAATAATCTTATCAGTTTTTATCTGTCTCACACATAAGGACTTACATGAGGCGATCTCTCATATCCCACTCTAACTCGACTTATAAAGCATTAATAATACAATTATAAAATATCAATAAATATTGGACAAATATAATATTTGTAAATGTGAATTTTACAAAGTAACGAATCATTTTGTAAAAATATTAATATCATGATTACAAAATATCAACAAGCATATAATAAAATAGTATTGTCATGTCCCAAGCATAAATAGTATTGTCATGTACCAAGCATGAAGCACCCCCACTAACTCTTCTTCATTTAATGAAAAAGGCAAATCTACATACATATTAAAGTATATTAAGTAACTCTACAATGTGAACAGCATAAAATTCCATTTGTAGGAATAACATCCAAACGTCCTTTCTAATAGTAAGGCTCAAATGTAGCAATAATCACATTTGTAACAATTTGTAGCAATAAAATTCCACATGTAGTAGGGTTCTAGACATGAAAACATGGTGAATGGGGTAAAAGAAAACTGTAAAAAGATTTAATTTATCCTCTAAATTGTCCTTAAGCAACCAATATATAATATCAACTCAAACATTGGACTTCAAACTAGATAATGGGTGCAAATAAACCAGAGAGTAAGGAAAGAATAAATAATTGTATCTTACATCTCTCGTAGTTGCCTAAGATTCATAAGTTCATCAGGCAAGCTTCCAGTCAAGTTGAGGCCCTTCAAGTGGCTGCACATAAGCAATAAGCTGAACTTGTTAAATACTGACGCACCGGTTATAATATAATTAAACAAAGTAGATGCCAAAAGTTTAAGAAGAGGATGAGGCTATACATGAGGGTTACATGGCATTCAGTGGTGCAGTTGCAAGCTATACTGCTGTACACTGCTGGATTCGAAAACGTTGTATTTATAAAACCACCAGCACAAGAGCTACGATTTATTGTCCAATAATTGTTGTTTAGCTTCGACGCTATTTTTTGCAAAGCTTCAACTGAAACAAGAGTCATAGATTAAGCCTCAAGTACATTATAACACTTCTAGATTTTAACATATTGTATCGATCATCTAGTGCTATATGATAAGTCCGTTTAATGTCCACACAAATTCTTTGAAACACAAACTCCACTCTTACTCTATTTAAGAATTTGTTTGGTTGGGCCGCTTGATTTGAATTCTTCAATCTAAATGGTAATGGGTATCATTAAGGAGGTCAGCCACGATGGGATTAAAAGTGATTAAAGGGTCGGGAGTAGTTATTGAATCAATGAGAATAATTGAGGAATTTTGATCCTTTTAGATCAAACAAGCATCAACAGAGAATAAACATACCTCCATTCCCATTAACTCCCCCCAATACCCCAACCAAGCACCTCATGAGTTAAAAGAGGAGTATATAATAAAATTTGTTAAAAATAAGAGATTTTACCCACTATTTGCACTTATGCGAGCTTATTTTTCTTCTCCAGTTAAAAAAAAAGGCCAACTTGTAAGGGGGTGAGTCATAATATCACATGGAACTAATAAATAAATTAAAGGAAATTCTATCTTAATTAAACACATTTAACTCACATGTTAACTTTTAAGTTTTATGACCGAAGATGAGATTATGAAGCATATGTGATATATATATCTTAACACTGGATCAAGTAACATGTCTCCTTTGCTCAATCATTAGAATCATGCATGATAACTCTTTCATTGTTTCAATTATCAAGCAAAAATAAATTTATTATTTTCTTTACTTGGAATATAATAGATTGTTAATGATGGTTTTCAATAGACCCATGTGCATGATTCTATAAATATAAAATCTTTATTATTCGTTTCTTGCAGAATGCAGACGACTTTTCTGTCTTTTTTTTTTCTTTTTTTTTTTTTTAGGATGTTGATCGTAAATGATGGGTGAAAAGGTTTAGAAAGACGGAAATAGAGATGATGACTCAAATATTCTCCCGAAAAGGTCCGTGTTCTTGAAAAGTCAAAATATTCAACCATTAAATCTTACCAATCATATTATATTATATAGTATCTTGTGTTCTTATCTTGTGAGAACACAAATAATGGAGTTGAATAAAAATATCTTCATTGTCATTCATTACTCACTGCCTTCAAATAATAAAAATGAACATAACCCACAAATTCCAGCAAAATTGAGAATCTCTAATTAAAAAGATTTAAAAAAAAAAAGCAATTTACTCCATCCGTGTCCCGGAGAAGGTGTAATATTTTTTTTTGGCACGGAGATTAAGGAGTATAAAATTTTAATGTAGAGTAAAGTAAGAGAAATAATATTTAATGTGTAGTGGGTTGATGTATTAGTGATGTGTGTGGAGTGTATGTGGGGCTATATGAGTAATATTTTTTGTGTGAATCCTACATACTATAAAAAGGATGTGACAAAGGGACAACCAAAAAGAAAAATGTCACCATTTTAGTGGGACGAGGGAGTAATTAATAGGGGTAAATGATAAGATCAACGCATGTTGGGGGCAAGAAACTAGCAATAGAATTACTGTTCAACCCTGATATTAAACACAGGACTTTTCTTAGAAAATTAATAAATATACTAATAAAACTGGAAAAAAATGTTTAGAGAAGCAGACCTTCATCTTGAGGTAACAATTGAGCAGTGGATGTGAGAAGTAAGGCTGCAGAAACACGTGCAAGAAATAGAATTTTGAGAAACTTTGAAGCCCTTTTGGTTAATTCCATGGAAGCAACTAAGCAAGGTGAGGTTTTCAGTTGGATTCAGACAAAAAAGATATGCAGACAGAGAGGTATGAGAATAAGGGGTGAATGGAATTTTAGGCAGAGAAATGCAGTTTGCATAGAGGCAGAACAAAAGAACCTAAGATGAGAGAGGGGGCAAATCTAAGGGGGGAAGAGAGAGTGAAAGGGGTAGTTAGAGTTGTAATGGCGGGATGAGAAATGATAGCGGTTAGGTTGGGAAGAAAGATGATGGGTTATTGTGTAGTATCGACGAAAACAAACAACTGAGCAGCAAATGGGTTTTTTAGTAAATTTGTTTGACTGGGTCACATTGTCGGTTTCATGTTATTAATTTCTCAAGTGATTAGATATTCCGTTTAAATTAAAGATGTAGTTGGCGTCTGTAGTTATGTTGTTAAAAAATTACATTTTTTTTTATTTTGTTAATTTCAGAGGTTTTTATAGTATTTTTAAGTAATAAAAAAAACTCTCACCTCCGCTTCTAAGGTGTCAATTTTACTATTTTTAGCGTCCAATTCAAAGGTATCAATATCTCATATTTAGTAAAAAAAAACTCCCTCCATCTCTAAAAAGCTTTCACCCCCTTTTTTCGGCACGTAGATTAAGAAAGTGATAACTTTTAGGGGTATAATGATATTTTTATGTAATATATAAATGATAAAGTATGGCATGTAGATATATTTTTTTGTAATTAAAGTGTATGGGGAAGGGTGATTTTTTTTTACTTTTTGCTTTTTTTGGAATGTGCAAACTTTTGTGGGACAGCCCAAAATGGAAAGTGTGTCATCTGAAGGGAGACGGAGGGAGTACACAATATGGCACACCACTTCCCTCTAATACAACTACCTACTTTACATATAATAATAAACGTAAGTCCTGCAGAACCAGTGAACAATGTTGAGCTGAATGTGATCACTTCTAGTACAATATCAAGTGTTGATGAAGAGGATGAGAACCAGCTCCACAGAACTCTAAGAAATACCCTTGTTTATAAATACAAGAAGGATCACCCTTCATCGCATGTCATTGGTGAATCCTCTGCAAGTGTTCTTACCAGAAGAAAAGATAAAATGAGAGAAGTAGTGCAATCAGTTTGCATGTCTAATCTATGCAATCAGGTATGTGCTCAATATTATTTTTCTTCTGTTGAACCTAAGAATGTCTGAAGTTTTAAAAGATGAATGTTGGATTGAGGCTATGCAAGAAGAACTTGAACATTTCACTAACAATGATGTTTGAAGTCTAGTAACTAAGCCTACAAACACTAATATCATGATTTGAACTAAGTGGATTTTCAAGAATAAAACATATGAATCTGATTATATATAGTAGGAAACAAAGCTAGGCTGGTTATACAAGGATACACACAGGTTGAAGGAATAAATTTTGATGAAACATTTGCTCCTATAGTTAGAATAGAGTCCATTAGATTTCTCTTAGCGATTGCATGTTTCGTTGGAATCAAACTATTTCAAATGGATGTTAAAACTGCTTTTCTTAATGGTATATTACTTGAAGAAGCTTTTGTTGAACAACCAAAAAGTTTTGAGATCCATCTCATCCTGAGCATGTGTATAAACTGAAAAAGGTTTTGTATGGTCTAAAACAAATTCCTAGAGCATGATATGGTAGAGTTACTGACTTCTTACTTCAGTTTGGATTAATTAGAGGTGAGACTGATTGAACTCTTTTAATTAAGCATGAGTCTAAAGGTTTCTTGATTACACAAATATATGTTGATGACATCGTATTTGGATCAACATCTCAGGTTATCATGGACAACTTTGTGAAGACAATGACCACCACATTTGAAATGGGCATGGTTGGTGGCCTAAATTATTTTTTACGGCTCCAAATCAAGCAAGATGATAGTTGTATCTTTATCACAAAGTAAGTATGCTAAAAACCAGGTGACAAGATTTGGTCTTGAAAATACAAGGCCTATGAAAACCCCAATAGGAACTTCATAAAAATTGTACAGAGATGATGCTGGCCTAGATATTGACCACACTCTGTTTAGATCTATGATTGGTAGCTTACTCTACTTAACTTCGAGCAGACCTGACATCATGTGTAGTGTCTGTGTGTGTACTATACATGTACCAAGAAAATCCCAAGTAATCTCACATGAAGGTTGTTAAGAGGATCATCAAATATGTTGCTAGAATAAGTGACATGGGATTATGGTTTACTAAGGACACAAACAACTCACTGGTTGGGTATAATGATGCTGATTGGGTTGGTGATTGTGATGACATGAAGAGCACAAGCGGTGGATATTTTTACATGGGTAACAATCTTGTTTGTTGGCATAGTAAAAAGTAAAAATGCTCAATTTCCCAATTCACTATTGAGTCTGAGTACATAGCTGTTGGTACTTGTTATACTCAATTGCTTTGGCTTAAAAAATGTTAGATGACTATGTTCTTGAGACAAATACTTTTGTAATTTACTATGACAATACGAGTGCAATAAACATTTTTAAAAATCCTTTGCAGCACTCACTGGCTAAACATGCTAATATTAGACATCACTTTCAAGAGATTTAGTTAAGAAGGAGGTACTAAAGTTAGAGAATGTTTGCACTAAGAAACAACTTGCTGACATTTTCTAGAAAGCACTTGATTTCAAGGAGTTTTATTCACTTTTAGGAAATCTCTTGGACTATGCATTCCATGAATCATGCATGATTGAACTTAGTCTCAATTCTAGTACAAATTGATAAGAGTAAGCATACTCTATCGTTGTGTAAAACGTGGTGACCAAGTGCAAATTTATAATATCAAACCCAAGGGAGAAAGTTTATGTATCGTATTTGAAAGATGTTTTACTCTAGAATGACTAATCAATAAAGGGGTTATTTAATTACACTACGATTAACAACTAGAAAAGCAATTAAAGATAGAAAATGTACATATATGATAGAAGATGGATGAAGGTGAGCAATCTAAGAAGTATGTAAGGCGAGTAACATCATGGAAAAGGCTCATGCAGACTCACACACACACATGCATTAAAGGTCATCATATTATGATATTAAAGGCAATCACTTATATACCCCTAATCCCTATGACCAAGGCAATTAGGTTCTCAACTCTTTTACAAGTTTAAATCTCCTAGGATTGTCTCTTACTCTCAATTCTCTTAAGGTACTATGATTATAAGTTGGTTCCCCTCAATAGTTCAAAGAGTTTTATAAGCAATTATCACTAATGTTTTATCATGAGATTATAAGCACAAGAAGGTTATGTCTTAACTCTCCACATACTAACTAAGTCATCTCATGCAATCAATAATTCAATTAAACCACTAAGCATAATATTGGAATGACCATCCTAACACTACGAATAGAAAATTTAACCACACAAATCATACACGAAATGAGAATAAACATTCATGATAGAAAATATTCATATAATCAATTCATCAAACATGTGGTGTGCAAAATCTACATAATCCCTAACCAATCATATTGCTAGTCTCACACGAGGGCTAGCCACTACAATTCATTACGAAATCAATATAATCCATGGCTTTCTCCTCTTGATCTAAATAATGAAGAAAATCACAAATTAAAGGTTGAGAAGCCTCCCTTTCAAACTTGGCCATCTCTTCCTTCAACATGCTCAAATCTTCACTTCTTGATGTTCTTCCCTTCTTAGATTGGTGGATTTGTAGAATGGATGGATGAATTTGAGGAAATCAAAAGGAATGGATGGATGGAATGAAGATGAAGATGGAGGAATGGATCATGGATGGATGATGGACGGATGGAGAATTGTGTGTGCAGCCAAACCCTTTGATTTTCTGGTCTTTAGAGGAGTGAGATTTGGAGTATTTATACCCCCTTGGAAAGCCCTAACCTCGAATTTTGACATTTGAAAAATTTTCATGAAAATTCAACTGAGTTTCTCCGCTTCAGTCGAATTTTTGTGAATTTTCCTTTTTTTCAAATCTGCACTGTCAGAGAAACTCGACCGAATTTTTGGAAAAACTCGACCGAATTTTTATGCACTATTTTTCAAATCCATGTAGAGATGTTAAACGGGCCAGCCCTAACCCATTAGGGCTGACCCTAACGGGTTTCGGGCTAATCGGGCTTCGGGCTAAATCTGGTCTGTTTAAATGGGCTATGAAAAGGTGAACCTAACCCTAACGGGCTACGGGTTAAACGGGCCGGGCTCGCGGGTTGTACGATAAAAAATATTTAAAAAATTATAAATTATAATTTATTATAAATAATATAAAAAATTCAAAATTAACTAATACATTATTTAAAATTTGAGAGAATTAAGATTAATACATGCAAAATATTGTTAAAAGATATAAATTAAAAGAATTTGTGATAATTAAATTAATCTTAATATATTTATTCAAGTATTATTTTATTTATTAGAGAAAATTTTGGGTTAGAGTAAGAAAAAAGATAAGAAAGAGATGAAAATTAAAAGATGGTTAGAGTTTGTCCAACGATAGGTTGGGAGTAGGGTGAGATTGGGTGGTCAATGTATAGATTATGGGTGTTAAAATTAATTAAACATAATAATAATAATAATTTCCAACCCTACGGGCCGGGCCGGTTAGCCCACGGGCCAACCCTATTAGCCCACGAGTTAATCGGTTCGGGCCAAAAAGCCCGGATGTTAAACGGGCTCAAATTTCTTGGCCCTAACCCTAATTTTTTTTGGGTTAATCGGTTCGGGCCCACAGTTTACGGGCTTATTAACAACTCTAAATCCATGCAGTACGAGAACTTCGACCGAGTTTGAGAAATTCAACCGAGTTTCTTGTCAATTTTTTGGATTTTTCACTTCATCTCCTCTTTTGCTCGATTCTCCTTCCAAAACACCTATTTAACATTAATACAAATTCAAATTAGTGAATTTCATCAAATCCATCACTATTACATTAAACACCACCAAAATCAACACAAAATGAATAAAATAATAAGAAAACACACATAAAAGACATTAAAATCTAGGTGAAAATAGCGCATATCAATGATATTGCTCAAAGTGTTACGACACTCAAGACAACACCTCTGTATATTTTATCATTTTATATTAAAATTAACTGATTTGGTTGCTTATTTTCTTTATGCTATCTATATTCTGGTTTAATCTTGAGGTGCAATTCTGGACATACATAGCTGAACACACTAAGTTCATAGAAAATCAAAGCTCTAAACATGTTGAGTAACTAGGCACACGAGGCTGATAACCACGATGTCTTCTTTTATAAAGGCTATTTAGTTTCAAAAAAAGAATTGAGAACACTCTTGAGATATCACAGAGTAACCAGACACGATGTGATATTTTTTAAAGATGATATGTTTCTTGAGATTGAAAAGTGCATAAAAATCCATAAAAGGATATAATGTGTATGTGTGCCTACATAAAAAATCAACCTTGATTGATTTTTCCAGAATCTATTTAGCCTCATTAAAATGTGTTATTAAATTATTTACTTTTTCATTGCATTAAGTGATAGAAATTATGATATTTAATTTATGCATATTATTTCTTTTATTTTCGTTCATGGCAGTTATTTTCTTCTCATTCATGATTTGTGGCCATAACTACTCCTCTCTCCCACTTCTACACATGATTGTGCAGTTACTTGTTGGTGAAAATGAACCTCTTTCTCAAACTTTCATTCCTCTCTCTTTAAATGTCGATAAATGCTGATGTTAATTGATATGTTGAAGTGAATATGTGCCTCATTTATTTATTATTATTTGTTGCACTCTCTCTTTTACTTTTTCAAATCAAATTTAAACTTGTCTCATTCAATGTGTCAATGTCTTCACCTAAGCAAACCCCTCCATCTTCCTCAGCAAAACCCGAATCCATGGTGTTTATCCACTCCAAACCTTAGCAAAGTGGTCGATAACATTAATTTTGATGCTGTCTAGAATGTCATTTTGGATGCTGTCGCACCTCCACTCGGACCCGGCATCAAATCCGTTAGTCCTCAATAAATTGTTCTGGCTTAACGTGTTCCTGACTTTCAAATTAAGTCTTTACAAACCCAGTTTGCCGATTCGAACATCCCTGTTCTTCGAATCGAAGGCCCATCCTCATCTCTTCCACCTATTTCTAAATCTCAACCCTACTCTTGTTACTAAAATTTAAAAAAAAACCCTTCCTCCATGGACTGTGAACCATCTGTTCCAGTTAAAGTCTCATTCTCATCATCAACCGCTCACTCTCCTGCCCAAACTAAGCCAATGCCACCGGTGTCTTCTTCCTCATCATCACCTCCAGTCCTGATCATGGCCAAGATGACCAAGGCTGCTTTGAAAAGAAAGTCTCTGCCCTCTCGGTGGTCCCTCCACATCCAGAAGAAGTCCACTTTTGCTGCTTCCAGTGGTGAACCAAGTTCTAAAAAAGGAAAGTCTTCTATCCTTAACTTTGATTCTGAGACTGATATTGCTGATTCCACTCCTATGGAAGTAGATATTCCAGGTGAAAATTCCACTCTTGCTCAATTCTGCAAAGCCTTGAAAAATAAAAGGAAGTTCGTCGTGTTTTTCCTATTATTTCCATCCTTGAGCCAACACTTTCAGATGAACTTGATGTTGATCTAGAGAAGATCATTGATGATATTGCTATTGATGTTGCCACCATTGAGGAAACACCCATTGTTGATGCTGATGCAGATCACTCTGATCCCGATCATGAGTCATCATTGTCCTCTGATAAAGGTGCTAGCTCAAACTCTGAGGAAAAGTCTACTGTAAATGATGCACCTACACCTGATGATGAACCTAAAAATGTTGAGCCTGATGATGAACTAGCTGATGCTCCTAATGATGAAACAAAAGATGACTCAGACTATGATGTTGAAAACTTTGTGATTGAAAACTTCTACTTTGATAATTCTAAAGCCAGATACAAGAAGTTTGCAAAGAATGATGTCATTCATGAGAGAAAAATGAAAGATGTTGATCTACTACCTACAACCTAATCATGTTCTTTAAGGAGATGAGTTTATAAAAAACTCTGAGGTATTCATATTCCTTCTATAGTAATTAGGTATGTGAATTTTATGCTAACATATGACAAAGCATGTTTGATGAGACTGAAAATTTATGTATTTTGGGGTCCGATTTGATACCTCTTTGAGTGTGTGTTAGTTGCTATTATTTACACAAATCTTAATACTTTGAATAAGGTGCTTAAGAAGTATTTTGTTATGCTTTGATAAGAAAAAGGATTTAAAAAATTAGAATGAAGGGTGAACTTGTGCAACATGTCAAGAAAAGAGAGGACCATTTTCCATAATTTTTTGTATATTTTAGAAGCCTAAACTAGTCATGTGATACTTGGTTGGAAAGCCACGAAAGAGAGGGTCGTGTGGGCGCAATAATCGCTTGAATCAGAGTTCGGATAAAGAAGTTAGACTCAAAACCATGAGGTCACGGCTGCCAGTGCCAGTGAGAATTTCGAAAATACACAAAAATTACCCTTTTTTCTTATTTTCTTGGAGGCCAGGTTATTTCCTAATCTTATATGCCTTCATATTTTCCATAATTATATTTTTTCTGAATTTTCAAGATCCCATCTTATTCCATGCTCACACCTCCATCTCACCACCAAAAAAAAGTAGTGAAAAAATCACCCCAAAAATATTCCATCCTTCATCTTCATCTTCACCATCAGCCACCATCCATCCATCCACCGGA
Organism: Pogostemon cablin; assembly: GCA_023678885.1. NCBI lineage: Eukaryota > Viridiplantae > Streptophyta > Magnoliopsida > Lamiales > Lamiaceae > Pogostemon > Pogostemon cablin. The sequence goes on along the minus strand of CM042959.1, from coordinate 32,604,169 downwards.
GAAAGAGATCAAGAGTTTCTACTTAGATCAGAGACGGAGATTGTGGCAGAGATGACGATTGAAAAAGAAGAGTTCTACACTAGGGTTCTTTATTTTTCAAGCTTATTTTTTACCTTAATTAGATTCATGGTTACGGTTTATTAAATCTTTGTGATTTACCCCAGTAATCCCATGGGCTAAGTTTTCTGTTGGTAATGTTAAGGCTTTAGACAGTTTGGACTATGTGATTTGAGTGCCCTACACTTGGATTTCTTATACTGTAGATTATTTATTTCCTTATTGGAGAAGATATTTTGAGACTTCTAATTATTGTAATTTCAGTTTTGATTCCTTTGATTATTCATGATGTTAGCACTAATTGGATAGTTAATAGGATTCACTTTTTCTTCATGATAATTGTTGTTTCTTGTGCCAGTCTTAGGGGATTGACCTATAATTCCTATAATCAATTTAGAATATCAATTGCTTGGTAATACATCATTATTAGGTAATTGTTAAGGAGACAAAGGGGTTAATAATTTAGTACCTAGAAAGAAAAAGCTGAAATAGCTCAAGTACCTATAAAGGGAGTGAGAGTTAATTCTTAATCAATCATAGGTTTTCTAGCTCATTATAAGTGTGAAATCTTATCAGATCGAGGTGGTCTAACTAGGCTTAGTGATCCTTTTATAAACGTCTGCAGGTAACTAATTTGGGTTTAGAATAATCTGCCGCATAGTTAAATTATTTGCCTTAACATTACCAATTCTCTATCCTTGAATTTTTTAAAACTTTCTTTGCGTGATTTTTATTCTTTTGGAAGTATTTATTAAGTTTCTTCTTTTTATTAGTTTAATTAATATTTCCAAAAAATCCCCAGAATTTGTCTTACTATAAAATCGTCACAACTAGAATTAATTTGTAGATCTAAAACTATCGTCTAGGTTAGATATATATACTTTGTGGCACTTGCTAGATACTGCAATCGATCCCTTACACTTGAGGGTGAGATTCATATTTTCGAAAGAAAATAGCAAAAAAAGATCAGTAGCACTAGTCTTAAGTTTAGTATAATCTACTTTAGCAGTGATATCTATGATTTTTCTTCTGCTAAGATCAATGATTTTCTTGGTCCTATGCAATGCTGAAAATGTGGATGAGATTACTTATATAGATGAGGTTGTTACTTCAATTACTAAAGGTCAGTTAGTTCATTGGCCTAAAAAGTTGTTCACCCTAAGTCTAAAAAGTTTGCACTCTGTCCTGCAAAAGTTATGTGTCTATGACTGGATTCCTTCTTCAAATACCACTAAAGTGACCAATAAGCATGCTTATCTGATTTACAAGAATGGAAAGAATCTGTCTTTTTATCTTGGAGAAATCATTAATAAAAATTTGTTAAGATATGGTGGAAAGGTCTTAAAGGTTGAAAAGTTACCTTAACCTACCTTAATTTATTGTCTGTTGTTGGATCAAGGAGCTGCTAAGGGTAGAGGTGACTTCTTGTCCACAAATTTTCTAGTTTTAAGTACTTCAATCCACTTTATATTGGCCTACCTTATTTAAAGATTGTGAATCCTATGTAGCGACATGTGATAGATGTCAAAGGATAGGAAACATAAGCAAAAGAGATGATATGCCTCTTCAACCAAGCATTGTAGTAGAGATCTTCGATATATGGGGGATCTATTTTATGGGGCCTTTTTCCCCATCTAATGGATTTCTCTACATCCTTCTTGATGTCGATTATGTTTTGAAGTGGGTGAAGCGATTTCCACTAGCATGAATGATGCAAAGACAGTGTTGTCATTCTTGAAGAAATATATTTTTGCCCGCTATGGAGTTCCTAGAGCACTTGTGAGTGATGGAGGTTCACACTTCGTCAATAAGCTTATTGAAAGAGTTCTCAAGGAATATGGTGTTAAGCATAGGGTTACTACACCCTATTGATGAGCGTTTTCTTAACACACAATATTAATCCCCAAGTGTGAAGGATGCTATTGTAGCTTTGATAAGCGACCAAGTAATTATCGAACCCAAATGACGTATTATTATTAATTTAATTATATTCTAACTTATTAAGACTATTATGGCAAAATAGTTGTGTGATTAAGTAACTAATAACTAAATAATTAAAAGAACAATTAAAATAAATAAGCAGTAGAGATTGAACTAAAGTGAATAAGTGAGAAGATAGGTAGTCCTTTGGGCCATCCAGTTTTACTCATTAGTTTCCCTTCCATGTATCAATGTCCAACTCTAACTTGTGGAGTATGAAAGCATCACTAAACCATGCAAATCTACTCTATAGATACAAGTAAATTAGCATGTGACATGTGAATATCCTTGGAGCAAGAGATATAACTCACCCCCCTTTCTAGGTACTATCAGTATCAATTATTTCCCGTGCACTAAGTACACCAACCCGATATGATTTCCCTTTATAGATACTATGAAGTTATACTCTTTATCCTACTTATTAACTCGAATAAGATTCAATTAACAAGTATTTATATAAGATAGTTCTAATGAGACTTCGAAATCCTTTCACTTAGAATCATAACATGGAATCCTACTCAGCAGTGAACGCAATCAATCAATAATCAAGATATGTATTCAGACTCTACATAACAATTAATGATACACAAAATAACTCTGAGTATGAATTAAAAACGCATAATCTTATATAAAATAAACCACAAGTAGTGTTGTACGGAGTATACACACAGAAGTTCAATTAACTTATAAAACCTTCATAAACCCTAGAACTACCGAAGCGGTTCTAGCCCATGATTGATCGAAGAACAATCATGGTGGTTGGATAGATCTTACCCATAGTCTTAAAAATTACAAGATAAATTAAGATGCGAAGTAAACCCTATATGCGGGCGCCGTTGCGTCTCTCTCCATCTTGAATCTTCACTTGGTTCTCACTTGATTCGACAGATGAATCTCTCTCCATAGCCCTGTGGATGGTGGTAGGGTTTCGGATGTTGTGCAGAATGAAGGTGGTGGTGAACTCCATTTCCCTTGCGTAGGGTCTTCCTTTTATACTTGCGTACTCTCTTTACAGACCTAGGAAGGGCTTTTTAAGCTAAAACATTAACTGAAGGTGTAAAATACAGATCCAGACGTGTCCAGCATATCGGTTCAACCAAGATCCCTAGTCGAATCAGTCAAGCCTGGTCGAATCACAGGTCAAATCGACCTATACAGCACTGGCAAATAGCTAGTTCAACCCAAATGGCAAGCTGAATTGGAAGCTTTGTGGTTGAACTGCATCTGCGAAAACTTATGCTTGGTCGAACCATACTTCCGACGCCTCTCTTCACCTGGTTTGACCAGGGATGCTGGTCGAACCACTTTGTTGTTGGTCAAACCACGTCCCTGCTTGGTCGAACCGGGTGCCTTCAACACCCTTTCTTTGGTTCCAATTACTTCTAATCCGTTTTCCTTCGAAAATCCACTCAAACAGACTCAAACACACCTGATTCATGACTTTCTACAATAAAACTCGATTTATCTTGACTTAGGATCAAATCTTACATTATTATCACACGAATCAGAGCCCAAAACACATGAATTTACATACTCATCAAACTCCCAAACTAACATGTTGCTCGTCCCGAGGCAACGAAATCAAAACATAGGAGTAAGTGTAAATTTCACAAGTCCATCTAGCCAAATACAAGTTATACCTACACATGAAACTCTATCAACTTAAAAGAAGTATCACTCACATCATATATTTTATTCATGCAAAGCATCACTCAATTATAATACACTTTGGAGTACCAAGTCATCTAGCTCACAAGATAAGTGTTTACTCTTGCTCTCAAGTGTAAAAAATATACACTTTAATGGGTTAATATATACGCTTACTTCGATTCATATTTCTGCATAATCATAAGCTTGGCAAAGGTCTCAAAAATCAACTTATAATCACTTCATTACTAGGATCACAAAGGACTTGCTTTTGGGTTGTAATGCTGGCTCTTAGGTAAAGGTAAGAAAATATAGATAAATAGCTTCTTCTCTCCTTTTTATTCTCATGATCTTCGCGATTCACTTTTTCTTCTTTTTCTTGGCATCAACATCATCTTTCTCCTTTCTTCGAAGTACAAGGGTACCAATTTTGGGCACTACCCTTCTAAGCAGTCGATGTACCGATTTCAGGCACTACCCCTAACAAGATTTAACCATTTCTTTCTTTTTTACAAAGTCATGCTACTCAACCCAAATTTTCTTCCTTTCTTCTTCACATTCAAGCTAGCATTTATTTACCTCAACTCTCTACTAATGAATAGGGTATTCAAAAAGGCTCAAGTAAAGGATAAATAAAGGTTTTTTAATCAAGGCTTGCCAAAAAAAAATCTTTTAAAGGCTCAAAAGGGCTTCCAATGATTTATACAGTACATGGGAAGGTAAAATTTGGCTAAGTGACTCAAATAAATAAAAATGGCCTAAGATCATGTCCTAATAACTATCAATCATAAGTCTCACACAAAACTCCAAGCCAAGTTCTAGAATACAGTCATATGAACGATTCTCACAAGAATAAACTATCATGCATGGATGTAGCATAATTTCATAAGGCTCAAATTCTCACATGGGTAATAGATTCATAAGCACTCCTCATAGCATATAATCAAGATCAATTCGCAATGAACTCCACATGTTTATCAGGTTATACATGCTTCTCATCAACAAAATCAACACATGTAAAATACGAATGCAACATACTTAGCAAAGAACCCATCATAACAATCCAAATCAAGTATCTCCAACCAATCCATCATCAAGTATAAAGTATCACACCTCAATCCAATCTCAATATACATTCATGTCACTCACACCACAAATACCCATCATGTAAAGCCAAAAAGAGAATGGAGATGAGATGAAATAGATAAGATGAAAAACCTGGCGCCCTCTACTCCTCCAGCGCATCATCACCATCTTCGTTCCTGCGCCAATCATCGAAGTCCCTCTGTAGGGTATCCACCTTCCTATCCAGAGCTTCATAGTTATCATTCAAATCCCCTAATCTATGATCCATCACCACGTAGTTAGCTTACAGTGTGTTGTATCTCATATCAAGCGCGACATAACTAGTGGTAAGCAAGCCCAGCTGGCAGTTTGCCTCTTTCTGCTCGTTGTTCAGGTTGGCAAGATGCTCATTCATCAACCTAAATTACTCCCTGAAGTACTCATCAGGACCTCCCCAATAATATTGCTATGGCACTGCTAGAATGGGTGGTGGTGGCATCTCATGCTGCTGCTGCGGGATATCCATCTCAGGATAAACTTGATCCGCTACATCCTTTCCATGCTGCTGCTGCTGCACCCTTACTGCCCTTGCTGCCCTTCATCAACTATTCTTTACAGCTCCTGGTACATCCCGGCAGCATACATCTGAGCCACAGTCCTCCAATCACCTCTCCTCAAGCATGTGATAGATATAGCCTCGTGCGCCAACGTGTTCATCAACTTGTTATAATCATTCTGGATCATAGTCAGACCTCCTACATTGTATGGAAACATAAAAGAAAAAGGCTTAGAACCTTCGTGTACAACCAATCTCTATCCTAATGATAAGCAAATCTAGCTTTTACACACGTGCTTATGACTAGATCTGGATCCTCCGAGATAGGTGGAATGCCAGAGAAATCCATGTGGTACGACTCAGCCACATGAGTAAGCAATCCACCGATATTCACTCTTTGAAACGTTGTTTGACTATTTTTTAATACTCACGAGCAAGAATACTCGATCGTTGTAGAAGTATATCCCAAGAAATAAAATTATCAAACCACAAAGGAGTTAGGTTTGGACTAGTAAAATACGTGAGCTTATGTTTAAGTCACTTTTGTAAGGATGATTGAGGGCTTTGAGTATGATTATGAAATAAACAATTAAAGCAAGTTAACAAGAGAACAAAATAGTAAATAGGAGAAATGACAAATAAAGATAGCTAACAATAAACGGGAATAGGTGCTAAAGTTAAAGTAGGAAACGACATGGGATTAGAAACATCCAAGCACACTCAATTTATATTATCATGCAAAAGGAATTCAACTCAATAGATGTAAATTAAGGGTGATCACGATTATATCCTAAGCTCCCTTTCGGGTTACAAAGGATGTTGATCCACTAAAGACTCCCAAAAGCACTTAAGATCAAAGCCCAACATTAACCTCTTCCATCTAGGTATTAATTAACTCCCAATTCTCCCTTAGAAGGTACTAATTAGAATTAACTCTCCCTTTTTGTGTACTAAAGCTAACGAATGGATTGGTTCTCCTTATCTAGTTCAAATATCCTCTCGTTCAAATCCAAACTCGATGTCTATTCATGCATTTCTAATACTTAAGAGGGTCGTTTCCATCTCACTCTAAGTAATATACACATGAACATTATAATAGCACTTAATTATCATAAATCATCCATTGATCAACAATCCATTAAACCAATAATCATTCATGAATAACAAACCATGCCATCACAACATCAAACAAGTAAAACCCATGAATAGAAACCAACATCAATTAAGTCAAAAACCAATTTAATCCATATGATAATATAAATCTAATGTGCTCTTCATGTCCCTAAGCCCACTAGAGGGATTAGCCTAACATGATAATGGTAACAAAACACATGAATGATCCATTACACATACCCATAGTTTCAAATCCAAAAGAAATTCAAAATGAATAAGTTCTTCCCTATCAATTTCTTGAAGAGAATCTTCTATTCTTCTTGATCTCCACCTCTAGCTCTTGAATTCTTGAGGTCTTTAACACCCAAATGGAAGGGATGAAGAATGGATGAAGATGATGGTGTGAAATAAAGAAAATAGTGTGTGATCTAGGTGTGGAAATGAAACCCTTGTGTGGAATATCCAATCTCTCTTCAAATGTTGAACTTGAAGCTATTTATACCCTCTCCAAATTGGGCCACGAATTTAATATCAAATGGGCTTTTTACACACACTTACACACATTGGCAGGTGAAAATTTGGATTTTTGGCCCAAAATGACCTTACTCGAGTTGGCCTTCCCAACTCGAGTTAGCAACACGAGTCGAGTTGCTTGTACTATAACTCAAGCTAACATAGCTCGACTCGTGTTGGCTACTCGTGCACTCGCTTATTCGGTCATGTTGCGAGGCTCTGAAACTGAAAATCCCATAGAAGGCAGCTCGACTTGAGCTAGCAACTCGAGTTGCAACTTGCAACTCGAGTTAGCTCACTGTACATTTTTTGTTCATTCCCCTGCTCCTAGCTCGACTCGAGTTGCAAGTTGAGTTGGACCTTGCAACTCGAGTAAGCTCTCTGGACAATTCTTGGACCTCAACTCGACCTTCTCCCAACTCGAGTTGCAAGTCAAGTTGGACCATGCAACTCGAGTTGGGTCTCTGGACAATTCTGGATATTTTTCATACACAACAATGGTCGTGTTGGCAACTCGAGTTGCATCTTGTAACTCGAGTTGGGTCCCGGCAGCCCCATTTCTTGCTCTTTTTAGCTCCCATTCTATTTTAATCCATTTTTACCTGTTTTAAATATGTTTAAGCTCATTCACACACATTTCCATGAAAACACATAACACAACCAAATAATACATAAAATACGGATAAAATAATACGAAAAGACATAAAAAAGATACTAAAATCTAGGTGAAAATAGCGACAATCAAACGTGGAACTCCTGAATCTGTAAAGCTTCTGAATTAGATACGACCCCACATTGAACCTTACTCCATTCAACATACACCAGAGAGCATACAACTCTCCTCTAGACATGCAACTTCCTTCAGACAGGGCGAACAGTGTGTTCTCCAAAACTCGATCCATATATCTAAGAACAGGGTTCCGAATCAATGAAGCTCGAGCATCCTTGGTCATGAAATTCATATTCTCTCCAGAAATTACTCTCTAAAAATTATTTGCATTGAAGTACCCATTCTCGTTCCTAGAGATCCCCCTCGGAGTTTCAAAAAACACATTGAAGTCTTTAGCTATCCATGTTCTCATCTCGCTCCCCAGCTGAAAAGAGTACTCATAAGGAAGAGGAGTATAGCCCTTCTTGATGGTGATGGAGCCCAACACCTCCGCAGTCACACAAAAGTACGTTGGCTTTTTAAGCTCCATGAAGTGACGCATACCCACTTGATCAAACATCCACATGATATCCTCATGGATATTTATTATCATCATAGCCCCATCATCTTGGTACCTCGTTCGAGCGATCTTACCAGACATATCGCCCCATCGATCCTTAATCTACTCCTAATTTCCCATCCGAATCTTAAAATCCTTAGACAGCCTCTCCTTAAGCCTTAGCTTTCTTGTAACCTCGTCCTCACGAGATGGCCTATCTTGTCTCTTCTTCGTTCGAACTTCAGTCTCCTTTCCTTTACCTAGAAAACAATACTTCAATACCAAATGTAAACAAGAAAAGTAAACTAGACCTAGTTCAACTAACTATACATGAAACTCTACTCAAGACATCAAGTTTAAACAAGTATAGTCAATTCATATCAAGCATGCTTCCAAACATGTGTCGAAAGTTTAACAACAATGAATCATACACATACTATTTCAATTTCACTTAATCTTCAACTCTTAAATAGGAATTATCAACAATTTCATCAAACACATCACTTCCTTAAGCATGCCTCTATCAAATTCCATATTTCAACTCAAAATTCAACATGCTTCACTTCAATTCTCAAATTACTCATCAATTTTACGTAAACATTAAGGTCTAGCAACAAATTAACAATTAAAATCGGACCCATCACTTGTTCATATGAAATTTTCAACAAAAATTCAAATTGCACCATGTTTCAATCAACTTACCCACTCATAAACAAGCAGTTGAACTTCAATCCTAGGGTAATAGAGTCAAGAGAACATACCTTTCGATCTGGACATGGCTTATATGAACTAAGTACGAAAAATTCCCAAATTGGATGAAGAACCCTAGTTTTGCAACTAAATTGCTCTAAATCTGGAAGAAATCGAGTATAGGAAGGATGGAAAATGGTTTAATCGGAGTAGAATCAAGCAAAATCGAAGTTTGAAAGTGAGGGTTTTTGGTTCGGAGAGGATTCGAGTGAGGGTGGTGTGCAAAGTGTTCGAAACAGGGGCAAAAAACAAATTAAAAGGGCTACTTACCTGCACGATTCGACCAAAAGCAGGTGGTCGAACCACCTTGTCGTGGTCAAATCGGGCTTCTGGACAACTTTCCGCATGTGGTTTGACCCGAACCATGGGTCGAACCAGAGTGTCATGGTCGATCCAGCCTGTTATAAACTTTTAGGTGGCTGGTTCAACCCGAACCCGTGGTCGAATTGACCTATAACAATTTCACTAATTGTTGATTCGACCTCCACCCTTGGTCGAATGCCTGGTCGAATCGTATCATGTTGGTCGAATTGACCTGTAACGAATTCTCTGATCCGTGGTTCGACCTAGACTGCTTGGTTCGACCTATCTCCTTGGTCGAATCGAGCCCCTGTTCCTTAGAAATCTACTATTTTCATTCCCTGCAAACTTCAATCTCAAATAACGATCATTAGGTACCAAAACAAAGCAAAACTAAGCTAGAGAACCACTTATAAAATTCTAAAATTATGTGCATATACTCCGCGTATGACACAATCAATAAAAACACCACTAAATATTAGGCAAATTCAAAAAAAAATTAACACGTCAAAATCGATTAGAGTTTCAATATGCCGCAAAAAATCAACTCCCCTAACATACGTTACAAAAAAAATATTACACTCTCCGTGCTACAATGAGGTAAGTACATCACACCCCCCAAACTTAGTAGAAACTATAGTCGAAACTAAGTTTGAAAGAAGATGTAATTTCCGATGAGTAAGCACGTCAAATATAAAACTTCTTACTTACACTGATGAAATAAAACATTAAAATAGGAAGGAAAGCCCCCAACAGGCGCTCTTATTTAACGTTGGAGAGTCACAACGGTACCATTTCAATTCAAGGTATCCTCAAAGACGATGCAAGCATCCTCTGGAGACTTATGATGCTTCAATCGATGCACATTCGCCACTATGATGTCTCCGTCTTTGTCCATGATTTTAAAACTCCCCCCTCTGCAGGCTTTATGTATAATGAACGATCCCGTCCACTTTGATTTTAATTTTTCTGCAAAGAGCTTCAAACGAGAGTTAAAAAGTAATACCTCATCACCTTGCTTGAATTCCTTATATGTGATCTTCAAATCATGATATTTCTTTATTCTTTCATTGTAGATCACCGAATTCTTGTAAAGCTTGATTCCTGAACTTGTCTAGTTGATTGTTATGAGTCATCCTCAACTCTTTTTAATCCTTAAGACACAAGTTCAAGCTTCTCAATATCTAAAAAGCTTTATGTTGAATCTCTATGGGTAAGTGGCACGGCTTCCTATAGACGATTTGATATGGTGACATATCAAGCACCATCTTGTACGCAGTTCGAAACCACCCCCACAAAACATCATCGAGCTTCATAGCTCAATCCTTCATATTGGTTCCGACTACTTTCTCCAAAATTTGCTTCACTTGTTAGTTGGAGATCTCGGCTTGCCCATTAGCTTGAGGATGATAGGGTATAGTAACCCTATGCTTCACACTATAATCCTTGCGCACTCTTTTAAGAAGCTTGTTGACGAAGTGGGAACCTCCATCACTTATAAGTGCTCTAGGGACTCCATAGAGGGCAAAGATATATTTCTTCAAGAAAAACAACACAGTCTTTGAATCATTCATGCGGGTAGGAATGGCTTCCACCCACTTAGAAACATAGTCCACAGTAAGAAGGATGTAGAGGAATCCATTAATGGGAGAAATGGCCCCATAAAATCAATTCCCCATACATTGAAGATCTCTACAACAATGCTCGGCTGAAGTGGCATCTCATCTCTATTGGCAATCGATCGTTTGGCTCAGCGTGATCCGTTAGGATTTCATATAAACAATAACAGCGGAAGCAATGATTAAAGTTTACCTTTCTTCAGGGTTGATGTAGAGGATGAAGAGTTGCAGAGAACTACCTCTTGATCTTCTGCTGTATGACCCAAGTCCAATCCTGATGTTGTGTGGGCAACAATCTTCAGGATTTGTCAATCTGCTTCTCTCCCTTCTTTACGTCAAAAGATGCACAGACTTAGGGTTCCAGGAAACTGAGATGACTTATATATTGGGCTACAGCAGGGACCAGGAGGAGAAATTGGGTTGGGCCTCCATTGGGCTTAAGTATCCAAGCTTAGCCCAAAGCTTATACTTAAGTCCAATAATAATAATGTAGTCCACTAAAATATTATTACTGCACTGCCTTTCCAATCCCAAAATTACGTTATGGGCTCCTTCTTATTATGAGCCCGACAGTCTCCCCATTTTTAAGATATACAATGTCCATTAATTAATTAAATTACTGACAACTCAAATTAATTAATATCTCTTCCGAGAGTAGTACCACTCAACCTTATTATCATGTCAGAATTAATCCACTTGCAAGATTTATATGATAATCCTTATGGGCTCCCCAAGGGGACATCATCAATCTTTGTCGGACACGAATTTCTTCTACAATCAACAGCACACCATAGAGACAATACTATTTCTCAACTCACCGAGTTTGTTGATTTAATACATGTAAATCTCACCCATTGATGAATCAAAGAAATATATACTGCCTTACGTGTCGAGGTTATTGTATAGGGATTAAGAGCACGAACTTCCATAATAACTGAGATCAAGTTCTCCTATATAAACAGTACAAGTCGAATGATCTCAATCGGTCCTGCTCAATACATACAAGGTGCACTAATGCGATTCTATAGTCAAGACAAACTAACACCAAATCACACTACAACCATCCCGATAGATAGTCCCATCTATCTCGGTTGTGAGCATCAGTTTATACTTTATAAGAAAACCGATAATATGATCTTCCACGTGTTGTCGCACAACATATTATCTACAGTATAAAGTAAATGGACTTTTGTACAAACATATAAATAAACAATTTATAATATGTAAAACGTTTATCAAATGATTCTCATTTTAAATAAAATTGTTAAAACATCGTTAAATACAAAAGCTAGGCTTTTAATATACATCTAACAATATCTCACTTATGCTAAAAGACTACACTGCCATATCTGCTGACACGCATCTAATCCCCATTCCTTCTACATGCCAATCGAATGCTTTCACTGGAAGGTTCTTAGTAAAAGGATCAGCCAGGTTATCCTCCGATGCAATCTTAGCAACAACGACCTCTCCTCTTTTAACGATGTCTCATATCAGGTGGTACTTGTGCTCAATGTGTTTACTTGCCTTATAGGCTCATGGTTCCTTCGAGTTTGCTACTGCACCACTGTTATCACAATAAATTATGATCGCTTTGGGAAAATCAGAAATCACATCCAAGTCCGTTAAGAAGTTCCTAAGCCATACTGCTTCTTTAGCTGCCTCAGAGGCTGCTACATATTCAGCTTTCATGGTGGAGTCCACAACGCATTTCTACTTTATACTCCTCGGTATTATGGCTCCTCCTCCAAGAGTATACACATAACCTGAGGTGGATTTACTAGCATCCCTATCTGACTGGAAATCCAAATCAGTGTAACCCAAAAGTAATAAAGTAGCTGCTCGGCAAATCAGTACATAATCCCTAGTCCTTCGCAGGTACTTCAAAATATGCTTTACCGCAGTCCAATGCCCTTGTCCTGGATTACTTTGATACCTACTGACCATGCCCATGGCATAACAGATATCAGGCTTCGTACATAGCATAGCATACATGAGGCTTCCTACTGCTGAAGCATAAGGGATCAGCTTCATTGCCTCTATTTCCTGTTGTGTCTTTGGACACATTTCCTTAGATAGAGGTATTCAATATCTGAAAGGTAGAAAACCTTTCTTGGAATCTTGCATTGCTAAAACGAGTCAGGATTGTATCAATATATGAAGCTTGGGATAAGCACAACATTCTATTCTTCCGATCCCTTATTAATTTGATCCCAAGAATGTGTCCGGCCTCTCCTAAGTCCTTCATTTCAAATTGCTTGGACAGCCATACCCTTACGCCTGACAATACCTTTACATTGTTTCCAATGAGTAGAATATCATCCACGTAGAGTACAAGAAATGCCACTATGTTTCTGTCACACTTCTTGTACACACATGATTCATCCGGACATTGAATAAATCTATATGACTGGATTACTTCATCAAAACGGATGTTCCATGATCTTGAAGCTTGTTTCAATCCATAAATGGACTTTTTAAGCTTACACACAAGATGTTCTTTACCCTTTGCAATGAATTCTTCTGGTTGCTTCATATAGATGTTTTCCTCAAGACTTCCATTCAGGAAAGTTGTCTTGACATCCATCTGCCATACCTCATAATCTATATGAGCAGCAATAGATAAAAGAATCTGGATTGACTTAAGCATGGCCACAGGCGAGAAGGTTTCCTCATAATCTATTCATTCTTTCTGAGTATATCCTTTAGCCACAAGCCTTGCTTTAAAGGTTTCCACCTTACCGTCAGATTCTCTTTTTCTTTTATAGATCCACTTGCATCCAATAGCTTTTACACCATCGGGTGGGCCTACAAGCTCCCATACTTGATTAGAATACAAGGATTCTATTTCAGATTTCATTGCGTTTTGCCATAATTGAGCATCTTTATCTTGCAGTGCCTCGTTGTAATTCCATGGGTCAATTTCATGTTCATCAGGGACAAAGTCAGAAGACTCTCCCAATCCCATGAATCTATCCGGTTGTCTCACAACCCTCCCACTACGACGAGGCTCTGCAGGTAATTGTGTATCAGGTGTGACACGCAGTGCAGTGTCCTGTGGTATATCCTCTTGTACATTTGGTATTATGTTTGGTGTTTCCTCTCTTACTTCTTCTAGAACAATTTTACTCTTGGGTTTGTGGTTCATTACATAATCCTCGTTCCTTTAGGATATCCTACAAATAGACAAACTTCCGTACGTGACTCTAACTTATCAGTATCCGTCTTCAACACATGTGCCGGAGCACTCCAAATTTGAAAGTGTTTCAGACTAGGCTTTCGCTTAGTCCACAATTCAATGGGTATGGAAGCTACTGATTTAGAAGGTACTAAGTTAAGAATGTAAGCCGCTGTTTCTAAGGCATATCCCCAAAACAAATTAGGTAATTCTGAATAACTCATCATTGATCTTACAATTTCTATAAGAGTCATATTCCTTCTTTTCGCTATACCATTCTGCTGGGGTGTGCCCGGTGTAGATAATTGGGATTCAATCCCTTGCTCCGATAAATAATTCCTAAACTCTCCCAAGAGGTATTCGCCACCACGATCAGATCGTAATGTCTTGATATATTTTCCAAGTTGCTTTTCCACATCAGCCTTGTACTCTTTGAATTTATCAAAGCACTCAGACTTGCGGCGCATCAAATAAATATATCCGTATCTAGAATAATCATCAATAAAAGTGATGAAATATTCATAACCCCCTCTTGCCTAGATAGACATAGGACCACATAAATCAGAATGAACCAATTCCAACAGATCCTTGGCTCTATACCCCTTGCCTTAAAAGGCCTTTTTGTCATTTTTCCTTCTAAGATGGATTCGCAAGTTGGATAATTTTCTACCACTAATGAACTCAGAGGTCTATCAGCTATCAACCTTTGAATCCTACTCAAGTTAATGTGACCAAGTCTTTGATGCCAAAGATATGTTTGGTTCATTTTCGAAGGTTCTTTTCTCTTATTAGTAGATGTATCATTCGTTTCAATTTGTTGCATCGTGGGAGAAATTGGATTAAGAGTATACAAATTATCTATCAATGCACCATCACAGATAATAATTCTATCTTTCCTTATAACAACCTTGTCATTAAAAGAAACAGAATATCTATCCATAAACAATTTAGAAACCGAAATTAAATTCTTTCTAAAATGATGTACATAAAGACAATTCCTCAAAACAAGAGTTTTATTCTTATTGAAAAATAAATAAACTTCTCCCACTGCGACAGCTGCTACTCTTGTAGCATTCCCCATGAGAATGGTAATCTCCCCATTACCAAGCTGTCGGTTTTGGTGGAGCCCCTGCAAAGAATTACAGACATGGTCAGTGGCTCCCGTATCTACACACCAAGTGTCAGTAGATACAATCGCTAAACACGATTCAACAACTAGTATAAAAGACTTACCATTCATGTTTCCCTTCAGAAGAGGGCAGTCAGCGTTGTAGTGTCCCGGCTACTTGCATTTGAAGCACTTGCCTTTAGGCTTCTTGACCGCATAGTATTTGCTTTCACTTGTTCACCGGTGCTGAATTTCCTTGCTTCTTCTTATTCCTATCGCCTTTCGTCCTAGGATGAGGAGCATTTTTAGCAACATGAACCTGAGAAGGTCTACGAAACAGTTCTTTTACTGCCACAAGTTCTGTCAGAAGTTCCGCCAATGTATACAAATGTTTGTTCATATCATAGTTCAGGTGAAACTACTCAAAACTCCTAGGCAAGCTTTGGAGTATGATATCGACCTAGGTTTCCCCATCAATTTTAGCTCCAAGAACTTCCAGCTCATTGAGCTGGCCCATCTCCTAAGGACATGCTCCCTTACGGAAGTACCCTCAGCCATTTTGGTGTACATTAGAACAGACATGCCCCTCGACCTAGCAGGATGACTCTGATGCTCGAAGAGTTCCCTAAGATTATGCATCATATCATAGGCTGTGTCCATAGTTTGATGCTGAGTCTGAAGCACATTTGACATAGAAGCCAAAATATAGCACTTAGCCATCATATCAGCTTTGACCCTCCTATTATAAGCAACTCTTTGCTCTTCGGTAGAGTCATCAGTAGGTGCCGGAGGACATTCCTCAGTGAGAACAAAGATATAATCTTCAGCAGTTAAAACAATATACATGTTCCGTTTCCAGTCAACATAATTAGTGCCAGTAAGTTTGTGCTCTTTAAGTATAACAGAAAGTGAGTTGAGTGCCATTTGAAAATCCTGAGAATCATAAATAATTAAATAGATCAAATACTTTGAATTTATCAATTTATATTGAATCCCTCAAAACAATATAAAATAAAATTCACCAATATCTCAAGCACCGTGAATTTGCATGTCACGTTAGTGTGGACGTATACAAACCCGAACATTTACAAGAGAAGGTTTTACCCATTAATTTCATTTATCAACCTAACTTTATAATAAAATAATTAATAGTCGGTTCCTTTTTAGCCATGCAAATAATAACAGTGACTCTGTTGGGGAGGATACTTATTATTTACACCTAAGTGTACACCATTATTTGACCCCAAGTCCATTGCGCAAGCTTATGTGCCTTACAGTTGGAGAAGTACACACGTGCTTGGATAACTTCCTACGATCATCATAAAGAAGTTTGTACCAGTGATCCGTGAATAAACTCATCCGTTGTGGAGAAAAGCCTATTGCTAACATGCAGGTTTACTCACATCACTTACAAACCAATAATGGAGGCCATGGGAATATTTACCAATTCCGTCTCCCACTTAGTTATTTAAACACCGAAGATTTTTAACATGCATATAATATTTAATAATAAAATATACATTTTAGTATGCTTCTATTTTAAGTAATTTAAAAAAAATAAATCACATAGAACATGCCACATATATAACAATTAATCGTCAAAATAAAATAATTAAATCAGTTATATATATTAGGAATTAAGTGTATGAAAAGAGGAGTCAAGGGAATGGGCCCAGCAAGCCCAACTGCACAAATTCCACAAGGAGAGCCCAGCAGCCCATTAAGATGGCCCAAGGAGAAACTGTAGAAACTTAGCCCACATATCACGTGAGATGCAACTGCAGTTCCCACCCAGCCGAGTCCAACTCTCCCAGCGCCAACGTTCACCGCCACAACTTGGTGCCGCTACTCTCGGCAGTGGTGCCGTCAGCCTTCCAAAAACGTGCAGCCAGCCATACACGCGTCTCCAGTAACAACATCAGACCTTGCCGCAAGGTTGTCCATCTATGTCGGTAGCAGCTCTCCATACGGTGCCTTCTCACAACTAAGGAGACCCGGTCGGCACATCCTTCTGATGTGCTTGGAAACACCAGTGTTGAAAGCGAGAAGCCTCCCGTCAGTTGTCATCAGGTATGCCTCTGCAAAATCGACTCCAGTGCTTTCCCACCAAGTGGTGACGACAGGCACTTTTCCAGCCATCATCACGACTCATCAAGGATGCAGCCACAGGCCATTTTAATTGACAAACGCTCAGCAGTTCACATCAACGCCATCGACAAGAATCAAGGGAATAGACCCACTCTGAGGTTACACCAGATTCACCTGGAGCAACAGTCTGCAGCGCCGACCACCAGGTCCACCATCACGCCATCTACTCCAACTACCGGCTGCCCTGAACTCCACTGTAGATGGTGCAGCGAACCATGCCGCCTTGTTCAGCCCAACTGCCTCTTCTAAAATCGTCATCAGTGTCGATTCTGCCGCATCGTGTGAGCATGCCGTGCGACTAAATGCACGAGTCCTTGTGCTCATCACACGGCAATTGCTTTCCATTGCATGATCACACGGCACACAGCGTGCGAGCCCCAACCTTGTCGTGCAAGGAAAAACCACATTTGCTCACCTTCTGTCGTCCACCAGTCATCTTCCATTGTTCAGCCCAGCCTCTGTCTAGCGTGTTTCTCCCGACAAGGCCGCTGCAACTTTACATCGATCTTTCACCAGGCCCATCGCGATCGCAAAACAGCAGTCCAGACTTTCCACCAACGATATCGCACAGTAGAGTGACAATCGTGTGTGTGTGGTCTGCGTGTACAATCAACAAGATAATACGCCAATAACATCGACAAAGCACATAGGATTTAAGGAAAATTCACACATATAAAACCCTAATTTCATGCTTTCTATGTGACAATAAACACACGTATGGAACATACCTTAACCTAACGTATCACGTTTCACCATGAAACCAACGCTCTGATACCAATTGTTGGCAATCGATCATTTGGCTCAGCATGATCCGTTAGGAATTCATGTAAACAATAACAGCAGAAACAATGATTAAAGTTTACCTTTCTTCAGGGTTGATGTAGAGGATGAATAGTTGCAGAGAACTACCTCTTGATCTTCTGTTGTATGACCCAAGTCCAATCCTGATGTTGTGTGGGCAACAATCTTCAGGATTTCTCAATCTGCTTATCTCCATTCTTTACATCAAAAGAGGTGCAGGCTTAGGGTTCCAGGAAACTGAGATGACTTATATATTGGGCTACAGTAGGGACTAGGAGGAGAAATTGGGTTGGTCCTCCATTGGGCTTAAGTATCAAAGCTTAGCCCAAAGCTTATACTTAAGTCCAATAATAATAATATAATCCACTAAAATATTATTACTGCACTGTCTTTCCATTCCCAAAATTACGTTATGGGCTCCTTCTTATTATGAGCCCGACAGTCTCCCCATGTTTAAGATATACAATGTCCATTAATTAATTAAGTTACTGACAACTCAAATTAATTAATATCTCTTCCGAGAATAGTACCACTCAACCTTATTATCATGCTGGAATTAATCCACTTGCAAGATTTACATGATAATCCTTATGAGTTCCTCAAGTGGACATCATCAACCTATGGACATGGATTCCTTCTACAATCAACAGCACACCATAGAGACAATATTATTTCTCAATTCACCGAGTTTGTTGATTTAATACATGTAAATCTCACCCATTGATGAATTAAAGAAATATATACTGTCTTACGTGTCGAGGTTATTGTATAGGGATTAAGAGCACGAACATCTATAATAACTGAGATCAAGTTCTCCTATATAGACAGTACAAGTCGAATGATCTCAAGCGGTTCTGCTCAATACACACAAGGTGCACTAATGTGATTCTATAGTCAAGACAAACTAACACCAAATCACACTACAACTATCCCGATAGATAGTCCCCGTCTATCTTGGTTGTGAGCATCTGTTTATACTTTATAAGAAAACCGATAATATGATCTTCCACGTGTTATCGCACAACATATTATCTACAGTATAAAGTAAATGGACTTTTACATAAACATATAAATAAACAATTTATAATATGCAAAATGTTAGATCAAATGATTCTCGTTTCAAATAAAATTGTTAAAACATCGTTCAATACAAAAGCTAGGCTTTTAGTATACAATCTAACAATCTCTTCTACTTATGTTTCCTATCCGTTGACATCTATCGCATGTCGCTACATAGGATTCACAGTCTCTTTAAACAAAGTAGGCCAATAAATAGCAGATTGAAGTACCTTAGCTGCCATCTTTTGGCCACCGAAATGCCCTCCGTTAGGTTGTGCATGGCAAAAATCAAGGGCACTCTCCATCTCCATCTCGGGCACACACCTTCGGACTATAGAATCCGTACAGATCTTGTAGATAAATGGATCATACCATATGAAAGTCTCAACATTCCTCTTAAACTTCGTAAGTTGATACCTGTTGAGATCTCTTGGAATTTCTCCTATGGCAATGTAGTTGACATAATCCGCCTACCATGGATCTATTCCTTGAGTAGCAACTGCACACGCTCTTTCCGCTCCTTCAGCAAACACCGCCATGATCTTCTCATCGAGAAACATCTCCTCTATGTATTCAAAAGAATCATCACAATGCTCCCTTGTCTCCAACCTTGATAGGTGATCCGCCAGAATATTCTTCGTACCTTTCTTATCTCGGATTTCCATATCAAATTCCTACAGAAGAAGGATCCATCTAATGATCCTTGGCTTTGCTTCCTTTTTCTCCATCAAGTACTAGATCGCAGAATGATCCGTGTACACAATGGTCTTCATGCCAACTAAATACTGTTGAAACTTATTGAATGCATACACCACAGCTAGAAACTCCCTTTCAGTTACAGTATAGTTCTTTTGTGCTGCATTAAAAGTCTTACTCGCATAGTAGATGGTGCAAAACTTCTTCTCATTCATCTGCCCAAGCACCACTCCAAGTGCTTGATCACTTGCATCATACATAAGTACAAATGGTTGAGTCCAACCTGGTGTGATCAAGATAGGTGCAGTAATTAGTGCCTCCTTCAAAACCAGAAAAGCTGTTAGACATTCATCATCAAACATGAAAGGAACATCCTTTTCAAGTAAGTTAGACAATGGTTTGGAGTATTTTGAGAAGTCTTTGATAAATATCCTATAAAATCATGTGTGTCCAAGGAATAACCGCACTCCCTTTTCATTAGTAGGTGGTGGAAGCTTCTCAATCGCCACCACCTTTACTCTATCCACCTGCAATTCCTTAGCCAAAATATAGTGTCCAAGAACAATCTCATCTCTAACCATGAAGTGACACTTCTCCCAATTCAAGACAAGATTAGTTTCTTGACATCTCTTCAAAATAGTAGATAAGTTAGAAAAACAAATATCAAAGGAGGAACCAAACACAGAAAAATCATCCATAAAAATCTCCATGATCTTTTCTATTAACCCATAAAATATGGCCATCATGCAGTGCTAAAATGTAGCAGGTGCATTACACAATCCAAATGTATCTTTCTAAAGGCAAAAGTTCCACAGGGGCAAGTAAAAGTAGTCTTTTCCTGGTCTTCTGGTGCAATCATGATTTGATTATACCCCGAGTACCCATCTAAGAAATAATAAAACTCATACCCTGCAAGACGATCAAGCATTTGATCCATGAAAGGAAGAGGGAAGTGGTCTTTGCATGTATTTTTATTCAGTTTCCTGTAGTTAGTACACACACGCCATCCCGTAGGAATCCTAATAGCTAGAGTCTCTCCATCATCGGCTTTCACAATAGTCATGTCCCCCTTTTTAACTACAACATGGAATGGACTCACATGGGGACTATCACTAATTGAATATATAATTCCTGCATCTAGCTATATTAGGATTTGCTTCCTAATCACTTCTTGAATAGCGGGATTAACTCTCCGCTAATTCTGAATGCTACTCTTAGCCTCATCTAACAATCTTATTTTATGGATGCAATATGATGGACTAATACCTTTCAAATCATCAAGAGACCAACCAATTGAAGACTTATACTTCCTAAGCACATCTAATAACTCATCGAGTTGATCAACATTTAGAGAAGAAGATACAATTACCAAGTATGTTTCATTGTCACCTAGATAGGCATACTTCAAATGTTCCGGTAACGGTTTCAACTCTTCCTTCTTTTCTTCTTTTGTTGTGCTTTCTCTATCCAAAGGCAAGTATTTTCTAGTCCACTTCACCTCTTTAAACTTGGTCCTTTTTGATTCATATCTGTCATCACCCAAAGTAAGTAGGTTTTCCAGAAAATCAATACATACCTCATTGGAGAGCTCGTCTAGCTCGGTGGTGGGAAAAGTAAGAGACTCCGCTAAGCATATCTCCAAAGGATCCTTCGACAGGATCAAAGACATATCTTCTTTCACGATCTCCTCCACCACATGATGCTATTACACTGCGTCTCCATTGGCATCTTTATTGCTTTATCAAGGTTGAACAAAACCTCTTCTTTACCCATGCACAGACTTAGCTCACACTTTTGAACATTAATCATAGCTCCAGCCATGGCAAGGAATGGTCTTCCTAAGATAAGGGGAACATTATCCTTGTCATCCTCCATCTCGAGTACAAGAAAGTCCACAAGAAAGACTAGTTTCTCTACTTTCACTAGAACGTCTTCAATCATCCCTTTTGGAAAAGTCATAGACCTATTCGCCAATTGTAGAGCAACTGTTGTGGGAGTTAACTCCCCCAAACTAAGCCTTTGAAATATTGACAAGGACATCAAATTGATGCTTGCCCCTAGATCGCACAAGGCTCGTCGTGTCGGCCCCTCAAAACTAGGCTTCCCTTCTTCGACCTTAGCTCCCGAATCAATACCACTAGGAGGTTGTACTACTGTATTAGGATCTCTTCATGAAAACTCCGGCCTCCTTGGTTGTTGATAATTACCCGAGGGACCACGATTATTGTAGTTTCCCTGGTAATTCCGGTTTTCTTGATTTTGGAACCTCGTTCCTTGAATACTTGACCCATGGCATAGTTCGCCTCTTCCAATTCCTCTTGGCTAGCTCCTTCATTACAAACATTCTGCTGCATCATTGGTATTCGCTAAGCTATATCAGTTATCTGCTTTTGCTGAGACTCAAGTAACTTGTTGATACTAGCCAAACTAGAGACGATCTCATCTTCTCTACTTAACATAATCATAGTGTGCTCAACATGTGCTACTTTTCCAAGAACATAAGTGCCTCTTACTCTATCAGTTGGCCAATCTCTTGAATTCATTGAAATATCCTCAAAGAGCTTTTTGGCTTCTACGGATAACTTCGTAAGCAATGCTCCATTAGAAGAATTATCAAGTAACACTCGAGAATCACAGTCCAAACCATTGTAGAAAATACTGATGTATTGAGCTTTAGAAAGCCTATGCTGTGGACACTTTCGAAGCATGTCCTTGAATCTGTCTCATGCCTCATGAAATTTCTCATTACCTTGGATGGCAAATTGATTGATTTCTTATTTCATCTTAAACACCTTTGAAGGTGGCATGTATCACTCCAAGAATTTCAATTTCAATTTCTCCCAGGTATAGCATTCAGCAGCATTAAGATTATCGTACCAATCTCTTGCTTTTTCATTTAGCAAGAACTTAAACAAGATGATCCTACTCTCATCTTCGTGAGCTCCTAGATCTTTTTGTGTACTTGCATACCCTAGGAACTTATTCAGATATTGCTGAGGATCTTCAAAAGTTCCCCCAGAGAAGGGACTCCTTTCAATCATGCTGATCAGAGAAGAGTGAAGATCAAAATCAGCTCCGGCCCTCTTGCTCCTAACAGCCCCACATTGCCTCCTCCGTTGTTCTTAAAGACTTCACGGATGGCAAGAATATCTGGATTCGCCGCAATATTGACTGCTTCTGCTTCCAAGTTAAATTCGGTTGCAGCTTCAGTTCTTTATGGATTAAGATCGTCAATTTCAACTTCTATATTACGAGCCTCCGTTAGTTCTACGTTCTTATTCTTCTTCTTCTTCTCCTTCTTCTTCCTTGACGATGCTCCAATATCCGGATTATAAGGTTCTAAATCTCCTACCTTTGATCTAGTGAGCATACACCTAAGAAAAATAAGCGTTAGAAAATAAAGACAAGAATAATATAGTCTCAATTAAACTAGAAATAATAAACTAATAATTAATGCCGTCCCCGGCAACGGCGCCAAGAACTTGATGAGCGTTTCCTCAACACACAATATTAATCCCCAAGTGTGAAGGATGTTATTGTAGCTTTGATAAGTAACCAAGTGATTATCGAACCCAAAGGACTTATTATTATTAATTTAATTATATTCTAACTTATTAAGACTATTATGGCAAAATAGTTGTGTGATCAAGTAACCAATAACTAAATAATTAAAAGAACAATTAAAATAAATAAGAAGTAGAGATTGAACGAAAGTGAATAAGTGAGAAGATAGGTAGTCCTTCGGGCCATCCAATTTTACTCATTAATTTTCCTTTCATGTATCAATGTCCGACTCTGCCTTGTGGAGTATGGAAGCATCACTAAACCATGCAAATCTACTCTATAGACACAAGTAAATAAGCGTGTGACACTTGTGAATATCCTTGGAGAGATATAACTCACCCCCTTTCTAAGTACTATCAGTATCAATTATTTCCCGTGCACTAAGTACTCTAACCCGATATGATCTCCCTTTATAGGTACTATACTCTTTATCCTACTTATTATCCCGAATAAGATTCAATTAACAAGTATTTATATAAGATAGTTCTAATGAGACTTCGGAATCCCTTCACTTAGAATCATAACATGGAATCCTGCTCAGCAGTGAACGCACTCAATCAATAATCAAGATATGTATTCAGACTCTACATAACAATTAATGATGCACAAAATAACTCTGAGTATGAATTAAAATTGCATAATCTTATATAAAATAAACCACAAGTAGTGTTGTACGGAGTATACACACGGAAGTTCAATTAACTTATAAAACCTTTATAAACCTTAGAACTACCGAAACGGTTCTAGCCCATGATTGATCGAAGAACAATCATGTTGTTTGGATAGATCTTACCCATAGTCTTGAAAATTATAAGATAAATTAAGATGTGAAGTAAACCCTAGATGCGGGTGCCGTCACGTCTCTCTCTGTCTTGAATCTTTACTTGGTTCTCACTTGATTCGACAGACGAATCTCTCTCCACAGCTTCATGGATGGTGGTAGGGTTTCGGATATTGTGTAGAATAAAGGTAGTGGTAAACTCCCTTTCCCTTGCGTAGAGTCTTCCTTTTATATTTGCGAGCTCTCCTTATGGACCTAGGATGGGCTTTTTGAGCGAAAACATGCATTGAATGTGTAAAAATATGGATCCAGACGTGTTCAAGGCATCGATTCGACCAAAACCCCTGGTCGAATCGATCAAGACTGGTCGAATCACAGGTCGAATCGACCTGTACAGCACTGGTAGATAGTCGGTTCGACCTGAATGGCAGGCTAAATTGGAAGCTTCGTGGTCGAACTACATCTGCGAAAACTTATGCTTTTAGTTCAACCATGGTTCGACCACTGTGCTTGGTCGAACCACAGTGTTGTGGTCGAACCATACTTCTGACGCCTCTCTTCACCTGGTTCGACCAGGGATACTGGTCGAACTACTTTGTTGTTAGTCGAATCATGTCCCTGCTTTGTCAAACTGGGTGCCTTCAATACCCTTTCTCCGATTCCGATTACTTCTAATCCATTTTCCTTCGAAAATCCACTCAAACGGACTCAAACATACCTGATTCATGACTTTCTACAATACAACTCGATTTATCTTGACTTAAGGTCAAATCTTACATCATTATCACACGAATCAGAGCCCAAAACACGTGAATTTACACACTCATCACCTATCATCCTCAAGCGAATGGGCAAGCCAAAGTCTCTAATCGTCAAGTGAAGCAAATCCTAGAGAAGGTTGTTGGAACCAATAGAAAAGATTGGGTAATGAAGCTCGATGATGTTTTATGAGGTTCTGAATGGCATAGAAGACTGTGTTAGACATGTCACCTTATCATATTGTTTATGAAAAGCCGTGCCACTTACCAATAGAGATTTAACATAAGTCTTTTTGGGCCGTGAGGAGTTTGAACTTATCTATTAAGGAGGTAAAGGAGTTGAGGATGACTCACATCAATCAATGGGATGAGTTTAGGAATCAAGCTTTCAAGAGCTCGATTATTTACAAGGAGAGAATGCAGTAGTGGCATGACTCGAAGATCACTTTTAAGGAGTTCAAGCAAAGAGATGAGATATTACTCTTTAACTCTCGATTGAAGCTTTTTGCAGAAAAATTGAAATTAAAGTGGATGAGACCATTCATTATCCATAGAGCCTGCGGGGGGGGGGGGTTTTGAGATCATGGACAAAGATGGAGACATCATAGTGGCGAATTGGCAACGATTGAAGCACTTTAAGTCGTCGGATGATGCTTGCATTATTTTTAACAATACCTTGCATTGAAGTGGTACCGTCGTGACTCTCCGACGTTAAACATGATCATCTATTGAGGGCTTACCCTCCCGTTTTATTGTTTATTTTATTTCGTGTGAGTAAGAAATTTTTATATTTAAGGTGCTTACTAATCGGCAATTACATCTCTTTGCAAACATAGTTTCGACTAAGTTTTGGGGGTGTGATGTTCTTACCACATCGTAACACCAAGAGTATGATCTTTCTTTGTAATGTTTGCTAGGGGAGTTGATTTTTTGCATTATATTAAAACTTTAACCAGTTATGATGTATTGATTTTTTTACAATTTGCCTAGTGTTCAGTGGTTTTATATTTTATTTAGTAGTGTGAGCGGAGTTATATATGATTTAAAGAGTCTAACTAGTGGTTCTCTAGTTATAGTTTTGGCTTGATATGATGCTTAATGTTGTTTTAGAGTATGAGTTTTGCAAGGGATGAAGGAAATCACAAAAAATTGAGTGTCGGAGAGCCTCTCAACCAAAACTTTCTCCGCTCGACCAAGCACTAAGGTCAAGCAGTGGTCGAGCGACAACCCCGATGTCTGGTTCAGAGTTATCAGCTTACAGAGTGGTCGCTCGACCAATGAGGAGGTCGCTCAACTTGATAGGTAAATTGAGTGGTGGTCGAGTGGGAGTGCGAGAATGGTTTCAGCTTATAGAGACATCGCTCGACCCGAGCGAAGAAGAAAATTCGCCAATATAAGGTCAGTTTCAGCATGCGCTCGACCATTTTGTCACCATCCTCTCTCGAGCACTCATTCCGAACTGTAAGATTTTCACTCCATACCCTTAGTACACTCTTCTTTACCTAAAACACACACATTCCACATTAATTTTGGGAGATTCAAGTTCAATTTAGGGCTTTTTCTTCTCAACTTTTAGTTTTTGTTCTTCGTCGCTCATACACATCCATGGATGGCGATAAAGGTATGTTTTCTAGACTCATTACCCTTGAATTGGATTGTTATATACTTAGTTTTAGTTGGGTAAAGGTTCAAGCATGCTTTTGATTTGGATTGAATTTGAATTTTAGGTGTTTTTGTTGAAATTTTACATTAGTTTGCATGAGTTCAATATTACGTTGGATTGATGGAATTTTGTGAATTGATGATGCATATGATACGGCTCGTTGATTTTTAGTGATGATTATGAGTAATTGGAATTGTGGAATTGTTGAATGCTTAGGAATTAAGTTTAATTGTGAATATTTTTTAATTAAATCCTAAGTATGTTGGTATTTGTTTGAGTATAGTGAATTCTTTGGTGTTACTTAAGACATTCAATTGGATTCCTTCATGATAGAACTTGTGAGGTTTATTATTTCAATTTATGAATACTTGTGAAGTTGTGGAGAAGTTGAGTTTGAATTGATTATGCATATGATTTGAAGTCTTGAGTAGAGTCTATGTGATAGATAGTCCTAGGAATGGTATATTTGTTTCTATGCCTACGCTTGGTATTGAATTATAATTTTTGTAGGAAAAGGCATAGCATCCTCGTCTAAGAGAAAGGGATCAGGAGCACCAAAGAAAGGGGAGACGGCTAAGAGGCTTAAGAAAGATTGCTCGGACTCGTTATCAGGACGATCAAGCCATGTGGAGATGAATATAATCAATGACATAAGGTGGATGTTCAACCAAGTAGGAATCAACGGTTTCATAGATCTGAAGAGGGGGGCCTATTTCCATATCACAGCTGAGATGTTGTGTACGCTGGAGGTGATTCGTGGAGAGCACTTTCTTTTGGAGAGTTCTTGGTTTCAGATTGGAGGGGAGCTTCATTTCATGTATATGTCTGAATTTAATAGAGCATTTGGATGCCTGGAGAATGTATCAAAGCAAGAGGATGAAGGATTTACTGATGATGATTTTTGGAGATCGATTATGGGTTTGCAAGGAGTTATGACCCTCAAAGATCGAGGGTTATTTTCATTCGCAATCCGGTAATCGCATACATGGATAGGATCCTCGAAAACACCATATTTGCCCGAGCTGAATGAGGGTGTATTCCGAGAGGAGAGATGTGTGTTCTCTGGTGCATGTTGAACATAGTCCAATTCAACCTTGGTGTGTAACTATTTCAGCAGCTACATTGGTTTACTTCACACACGTTTCAGAAGGTCAATATAGGGGGGCTGATTACTCTGATTGCGGAGCACTATAACGTGGATTTTTCAAGATATAGGCCTGTCCTAGGTGATCCGGATTTGATTATGTCACGTGTGTGCGAATGAACTTGGCTCGAAGGGAGGATGGTGTACGGATGTTCATTCATGGAACTAACCCTATTTCCTTCAAGATGCTCTTCTCTCTCATTGATCTCACTACTGTTCAGATCAATACGAACTTATTGATGAACACTCCTCCTCATATCGCGATCTCTACCACCTATTGTGCGAAAGGAGATTGGCGAACATTGGCTCAGATGCATTTAGACTGGGTCTATCTGGACCTTGATATAATTCTGGTAGGAGAGCCGGAGGAGTTCGATGAGGATGAGCCACAGCAACAGCCGCAGTAGCCGTTTGAGCAGCCAATTCCTGAGGTACATATGGAGACGATTCATGATTTTCCTGAGATGTGAGTTTGTTCGATGCAGCCATCGGAACCGTAGTAGCAACAGTTGTATGATTTTTGGCAGGCTCAGGATCGCTTTTATAGAGAGCAATTCCAAATGATGCATGAGCACTTTGTCACTTTGAATACCAACCAGCAACAGACGAACCGCCAACTTGCTTTGGCGAATATGAACTATACTGCGCTCAACCTCAGGTATGAAGCTATGGATAGAAGATTGGGAGATCTATATGAGAATTACGAGGCTTTGGACAGGAAGGTCAATACCTTGCAGAGGAATTTTGACGGTTGGCGCAATGATAATGATAATGATGATGATGATGCTCCGAAGGAGTAATGTGCACCAGGTTTTTTCCTTTATCCATTTCCTCTCATCTCCCTTCTATTTTTCACTTGACAGGGTGGGTTTTGAGTGAGTGATTGAGTTGGGTTATTTGAGATTGATGCGTGAGTGGCATGTACTTGATATTGATTATATTGATGGTATGGTGGATACTTGTACATTGATGATGATTTGATGGATTGAGTAGATATATTGACTCTTTTATATCCATGTGCACTTGTATATGATATATGTTGATTTTGTTGATGAGAGGCATGTATGTTTGATTACTTGTGATTTATGTAAGAATTGATATTGATTGCCTACTTTGAAGAGTGCTTAGGAAATCTATTACCCATGTGAGAATTTGGGCATATTAATCTTGCTACATGAATGCATGATAGTTTATTCTGAAAAGTTTCGTTTATATGTTCGTATTCTAGAACTTGGCTTGGAGTCTTGTGTGAGATTTATGATTGTTAGATACTAAGACATGGTCTTAGGCCATCATTGTTAATTGAACCACTTAGCCAAATTTTACCTATCCTTATAATGTACACATTATTGGAAGCCCTATTGAGCCTTTAAAAGCTTTTTTCTTTGGCAAGCCTGATTAGCCATAATTTAGTGGGCATGACCAATTAAAGAAATTATCGAACCACAGGGAGGAAGGTACTAGAGTTTAAGCGATCTCAAGTTTATCGTGATTTTATAAGGACGACGGAAGAGAGAATATGATGCAAATGAATGCAGTTATGCTAAAGCAAGAAATAAGGATAAAATGAATGCAAAGATAAGATGGTTCCAAATGATGCAAGAATGAGATTAACAACAATCATGGCATAGATAATTAAGTAATCATGCAATTAATTCTAATCTCTCATGGACAAGGTATAGAAGCGATCACTAATTCCACCTAAACTCTCTCTCGAGATGGATAGGATGTAGGCCCTCAACAAGGCTCCCAAACGCACATAGGATCGAGACAATAGCAAACACCTCCCACTAGGTATTAATTACTCTATGAGTTCCCTAATTAGGTACTAAATCATAAGCAATATTCCCTTTTAAGGTACTATGAATTCACTAATTGTTTGGGTCTCCTCATTTAATCAACCAACCTCTCGATTAAGCTAATCAAATGTTCTATCAAAGGGTTCTAAATCTAGAAGGATATCTCTATCTCATTCTAAATTAATGCACATGAAGTGTATGATGAAATGATTCAATGAACTATCCTAAACACATAATTGATTTCTCAATCTAATCACATGCCCATGACAATTAATCACACAAATCATCATATACATCAAGCAATCAACAATCAATGATAGAAATAACACAAAGCCCATTCAAGATTAAAATCAATTTGCATAAAAAACTAAATTATCCAACACCAATCATGGAGCTAATCTCACAAAGGAGATTAGCCTCTCATATCCATAAGAAAATTAACATAGACATTAAGATCCTTACAAAACATGATCAATCTATAAAGAAATGCACAAAAATTAGAATTAGATTCTCCCTTTGAAGTGCTTCAATGGAGATCTCCTTCTTCTTCTTGTGATCTCACTCTCCCTTGCTTCCTTGATCACTTGGATGGTGAATTTGATGGAGGGGATCAAGTGTAGATGGGTGGATGAAGAATGGATGAAGATGATGGTGGAAAATGGAAGAAATGGTGTGTGAGGTGTGTGTGGAAGAGGTGGAAATCGGATTCTCTCCATAAAATCTGAATGGAGGGGTATTTATACTCCTTGACAAGCTTCTAGAAGGATTCTGAATTTTTCTGATCCCTGACACGACACGAGTCGTGTGGCGCAACGCGGCCATAAGGTGCCCGTGTTGCGTGAACTGATGCTCCCGCACGGCCATCGCTTACAGGCCCGTGTTGGCTACACGGGTCGTGTGCTGCAACACGACCAAGTGGTGGTCGTGTTGGATAAATAAATGTCGTCGCACGGCCATTCTGGACAGGCCCGTGTTAGCAACACGAGTCGTGTGCTGCGACACGACTCGTGCTCCCGACACGGCCAGTCGTGTTGCTGCTGCCCTGTTTCCTTCACTGTTTTGGCTCGTTCTCCCTCGTTTCAACTCCAAAATCTAGGTGAAAATATCACTCATCACACCCCCAAACTTAAAGTGTTGTGCATCCCCGCACAACGAAAATGATAAACCAAGGAGAGTGATTTTTACCTAGGAAAAGACTAAACGAACATAAGTAACAACACATCATTAGCAACAAGAATTACAAATTATGCTAAGGCATCCTACAACATTAAACTCATAACATGAAAAATTAATAAGTTCAATCTAAAGAGAATAAAAGTATAATATAGTCCCTTTTAGTCCAAGCCTCACATAGGTTATAAATTTCACTCAACACTCTTTAAAGTAGGTAAATCAACACTCATCAATCGATTGGCTCGACTCGCTATAAGCTTGCTCGTGGACTACATTCACAAACCACCAAAGTTTTCATTAGTGATCAAAAAGGTCTTTTATTAAGGATGTAATGATAGGCTCTTTGGTAGGGTAGGAAGAGTATGGATAATAGTGACTAACAAATGTAAGTAATCGAATAGATGATCAACTTCCTCAACTTCTCCACTCTTCTTTCTTCCTTTCTCAACTTTGGTAATCACAAGCACTAATCATCAACTTTTCTTAGATTTTTAGGTTCGTTTAATGCATGCTTCCTTCTTTGAACTTTTAAGTACTTGAGCATATTGTTATTGCTTTGCTCATTTTCTTGTTTTGAGGTTGCATGTCCATTCTTTCTTGTGCTCTTTTTTATCCTTTTTCTTGCTTGTTTACCATTTCCCTTTTTTTCTTTTACTTCCTTATCAAACCTTTCTAGTTACCATCTCCTCAATCACCCACACAAATGGTATATATGTAAGGCTTAAGTGGGTAATCATGGCTTGTAATGTGCTTATATCACAATAAATAGGCTTTAAGGCTCAAAGTGGTTGACTAGGGATGATTTTCATGGTAGGGAAATATATGGTAATGACTATAATAACAAGGATGACCTTAGATCATGTCACTAATCTCCACAAATCGGGCTCGTTCCTATAGTCCTTGAGCAAGTTCTAGCTTATCAAACACAACCAATCCACTCATGAAGAAAATACCATGTATGCACGGTTGAGGTTCAAATACTCACAAGCTTATGCATTGGACCTTAAGAAACTTATTACACCACATTCATCTCAAAATTGAACAAGTTAAATAAAACATGTCACAATTCGAAAGTGTAGAGATTCTTAATCATAACTTGTCATCACTTATTACCACAACATATCATCACTCATATTCAAAAATGACTCACGACATTCCAAAAACAATCCATCAAACACTCCCTAAACAAGAATAAAAATGCACACGAAACATAAAATAAAGACTCAACAAACAAGAAATAACTAAAAACACATAACATGCAAGAATAAAAATCACCATCATAAAACAATGAAGCACACATTCATAACATCCATAATCAATTAAGCTCACAATCATCCCAACCTTTATTGAAAAGGAAATCCTAACTTACGAAAAGCAAACATCCCAAAACATAACAAATTAAGTAGCATGCTAATCACATCAATACAAATTAAATCAAATTATGCTAAGCACGTAAAAGTGGTAGGGTGTAGAATGAACTCCCTCAATAAGCATTTGATAGTGGAAGTTGTTAGCTCCGAGCTCAATTCGTGCTTCCAATACCCTTCATACATGCTCAACAAAACCATTAGCTCAACAATTTCATTAAAAATATGGACTATCATGCACTTCAACACGACCAATCATACCAAAATCAAACCAAACTCATGAGAAAAATTTTAAAATTTTAGCTCAAAAATACGAAAAGTATATGCTTTCAAGACAAAGTATGTCACACCACGCCATATCCCCCCAAACTTAAATTGAAACAAGAGTTTCGAGGTAAGTTTGCAAAAAGTGGTGTGACTTACTATCACATTTCAAATCAAGCACTCTTCGTGTCTTCAATACGCGTATTCCTCACAAGCACAATCAACCTACATGCCAAAAATACAAGAAATAACAAACCCACAATCCTTATTGAAAGCATTAAATAAAGCAATAAAGATAATGATGGGTTGCCTCCCATCGAGCGCTAAGTTTAATGTCTTCAAGCCGGACGATAGTCTTTAGCTCATGGTGGTCTTGAATAGTCCTTAGGCACTATCATAGGTTTCTTCTTGAAGTAGTGCCTTGTGCTCTCCCGTTCAACCACTAGAACGGTTCCCTTCTTGTTAAATAGCTCAAGCAATTGTTCTCCGAAGGCGTTCTTCACAAGAAATGGCCATTTCCACTTGTTCCACTTCTTCCATGGAGCTCTATGTGAATTTTGAACTTCAACCACATCCCCCGGTAAGAATTCGGGCATTGACAAGTGTTGGTGCCCTCTTGCAACCTTTTTCCTACAATCACCAAATAAATTTTTATCAATGAAATCATGGAAGTTCTTAAGAGAATTTGAAATTTCAATAGAATGAGAAGGTTTTGGCTTGTGGGGAGTAGAATCCATGATCTTAGTTTCCGGAGGTTTCTTTTCTTCCATAATGGCATGAATCTCTTTTTGATTTTGAATCTTGACTTTCTCTACCATCTCTTCAAGAGACTCGACAAATCTATCGAATTCCCCCTTCAACTCTTCTTTCAACTCTTTAGCTTTCACCCACTTAGGCATCCTTTCTCTCTTTTCCTTCATAACCTCATCAACCCCCAAACTATCCTCTTTTCGATTTTTAATGGCCATGCATAGATTCGTTCCGGAGGTAGAAGGCTTGTTGTTCTCAACGGTGGATACAACTTGACTAACTTGGTGCTCAATGGAATCCAATCTAGCACCGAATGCTACTATTGCACTTGTCACCATTTCACACCAATTTCTCATTCGATCCATCCACGCTTCATTATACTTACTCTCCTTCTCTATGCGCTCCATAATCTTTTCGATCGACTCATCTCTAAGCTTCTCTCTATAGTCAAGTTGGGCGAAATAAGAGGTGTTGGAGTCTTGAAAATTTTCCCATAGTTGTGGTTGATTTCCTTCTTGATTTCTAGAAAAATTTCCTTGAAAACCATCTTCCACACCTTGAGGGTATACTTGATTATGCATTTGATGAGGAACTCCAAAATTCTCATAACCTTGTTGTTGGAATTGCATATCTTGTACTCCGTAATCCGGTTGCAAATTAGGCTCCCAATTTGGCATTTGAAATCCTTGAAAATTTCCTTGTGTGTTCATAGCGGAATGAACACTTCTATTCACCATATCTCGAAGAATATCCATGTAGCTCATATTTTTGGGGTTGCTCTCCTTCTTCTTCCTTCTCAAGGTATGCACCTATAAAAGAAAGAAAAATTAGAACAAAATTTTTCAAAGCAAATATAAGATGCAAAAATAATAAAAAATGTCCTTATTAAGACCACTCTAAACAATCCTTCGTCAAACTACTAGAGACCGTTACCTCCCCGGCAACGGCGCCATTTGATTAGCCATAATTTAGTGGGCATGACCAATTAAAGAAATTATCGAACCACAGGGAGGAATGTACTAGAGTTTAAGCGATCTCAAGTTTATCGTGATTTTATAAGGGCGACGGAAGAGAGAATATGATGCAAATGAATGCAGTTATGCTAAAGCAAGAAATAAGGATAAAATGAATGCAAAGATAAGATGGTTCCAAATGATGCAAGGATGAGATTAATAACAATCATGGCATAGATAATTAAGTAATCATGCAATTAATTCTAATCTCTCATGGACAAGGTATAGAAGCGATCACTAATTCCACCTAAACTCTCTCTCGAGATGGATAGGATGTAGGCCCTCAACAAGGCTCCCAAACGCACATAGGATCGAGACAATAGCAAACACCTCCCACTAGGTACTAATTACTCTATGAGTTCCCTAATTAGGTACTAAATCATAAGCAATATTCCCTTTTAAGGTACTATGAATTCACTAATTGTTTGGGTCTCCTCATTTAATCAACCAACCTCTCGATTAAGCTAATCAAATGTTCTATCAAAGGGTTCTAAATCTAGAAGGATATCTCTATCTCATTCTAAATTAATGCACATGAAGTGTATGATGAAATGATTCAATGAACTATCCTAAACACATAATTGATTTCTCAATCTAATCACATGCCCATGACAATTAATCACACAAATCATCATATACATCAAGCAATCAACAATCAATGATAGAAATAACACAAAGCCCATTCAAGATTAAAATCAATTTGCATAAAAAACTAAATTATCCAACACCAATCATGGAGCTAATCTCACAAAGGAGATTAACCTCTCATATCCATAAGAAAATTAACATAGACATTAAGATCCTTACAAAACATCATCAATCTATAAAGAAATGCACAAAAATTAGAATTAGATTCCCCCTTTGAAGTGCTTCAATTGAGATCTCCTTCTTCTTCTTGTGATCTCACTCTCCCTTGCTTCCTTGATCACTTGGATGGTGAATTTGATGGAGGGGATCAAGTGTAGATGGGTGGATGAAGAATGGATGAAGATGATAGTGGAAAATGGAAGAAATGGTGTGTGAGGTGTGTGTGGAAGAGGTGGAAATCGGATTCTCTCCATAAAATCTGAATGGAGGGGTATTTATACTCCTTGACAAGCTTCTAGAAGGATTCTGAATTTTTCTGATCCCTGACACGACACGAGTCGTGTGGAGCAACACGGCCATAAGGTGCCCATGTTGCGTGAACTGATGCTCCCGCACGGCCATCGCTTACAGGCCCGTGTTGGCTACACGGGTCGTGTGCTGCAACACGAGTCGAGCTCCGCAACACGACCAAGTGGTGGTCGTGTTGGATAAATAGATGTCGCCGCACGGCCATTCTGGACAGGCCCGTGTTAGCAACACGAGTCGTGTGCTGCGACACTACTCGTGCTCCCGACACGGCCAGTCGTGTTGCTGCTGCCCTGTTTCCTTCACTGTTTTGGCTCGTTCTCTCTCGTTTCAACTCCAAATTAAGATTCGCTTTTTCCTACATCTTCCTTATCATATCTAGCATCCAATAAAAAGTGAAAATTATAGGTTTAAGCTCATTCACACATATTTCCATAAAAACACAAAACACAACCAAATAGTACATAAAATACGGGAAAAAAAATACGAAAACACATATAAAAAGACACTAAAATCTGGGTGAAAATATCACTCATCAAAGCCTTTGATAAAAACCCCTTTATTTTACCTTTACTTGAGACTTTTAAATATCCTATTTATTAGTAGAGAGGTGAGGTGAACAAATTGTTGGTTATGAACTTGAAGAAGGAAAGGAAGGAAATTGGTGTAGTGATGAAAGTAAAGAAATTCATGGTTGAATCTTATTTGGGGATTAGTGCATGAAATCGGTACCCCGACTGCTTAGAAAGGTAGTGCCCGAAATTGGTACCCTTGTATTTTAAGAAAGAAAGATGTTGATTCAAAGTGAAGAAGGAGAAAAGAAGTATCGAAAAGAAGATGAGAGTGAATATGGAGAAGAAGAATGAAGTTGTTTGATGAAAAGTTAAACTCCAAGGTAATTCTCTACTAGTGAATTAGTCACTTTATCTATCTCATTCCTTTACCAAAGAGCCAACATTACAACCCAAGAACAAGTCCTTTGAGATCTTAATATTGAAATAATTATGGATTGCTTTTTGAGACCTTTGCCAAGCTTATGTTTACACGAATGTATGAACTGATTTTGAGCGTATATTAACCCTTTAAGTGTACATCTTTTATACTTGAGAGCGAGAGTAAACACTTACATAGTGAGTTAGATGACTTTGCACTCATAAAAGTATTGTGATTAATTGATGTTTTTGCATGGATGAAATGTATGATGATTGCATGTTTTGAAATGAAATTACATGTATTATTATAAGTTGTGTATGTATGAGGATCTTGTGAATCACACTCTCTTGCCTTTGTTTTAATTTCGTTGCCTCGGGACGAGCAACATGGAAGTTGGGGGTTTGATGAGAGTGATAATTCACGTGTTTTGAGCTCTAATTTACGTGAAAATTGGGTATGATTTGGTCTATAATCAAGGAAAATCGGGTAGTTTATGAAAAAGTCGTGAATCAGATGCTACTGAGGCTGTTTGAGCATATTTATATAGGAAAAAAGGTCAGAAGTGCTCAGAATTAAAAAATATGATTTCGAGACATCGCTCGACCAGAAGAAGAGCCGCTCGACCAAGCCTTGTTGGTCAAGCGACAGTGGAGTTGCTCGAGTGGCCAGGACAGAGCTTCAGCTTACAAAGAAGCCGCTCGACCAAGCCAATTCTGGTCGAGCGGGGACATGCCGATCTTTTTTGGTAATTCCGACTCTTGTGCGTGTTTTAGCATATTCTCCAAGAAAAAGCTCAGTAAAGGTCCATAGGGAGGGTTTACAATTATAAAAAGGGAAGCATATCACATCAAGAACAGAGTTAGATTACACAGCCATCCGACACCACATCCAAACCCTAACTCCATCCGCAGAAGTTGTAGAGAGAGATTCGTGCAGCAAATCAAGTGAGAACCAAGTGAAGATTCAAGACGGAGCGAGAAGCGATGCCGCCCACATCTAGGGTTTAATTCGCAACATAATCTTTCTGTAATTTTCAAGACTATGGGTAAGATCTATCCAAATACCATGAGCGTTCTCCGAAATGACATGGGCTAGAACCGCTTTGGTAGTTTTAGGGTTTATGAAGGTTTTATCTAGTTAATTGTACTTTCGTGTGTATACTCCGTACAACATTACTTGTGCATTTATTTTATATAAGACTATGCATTTTTAATTCATACTCAAAGTTGTTTTGTGCATCATTAACTGTTATGTAGAGTCTGAATACATATCTTGGTTATTGATTGAGTGCATTCACTGCTGAGCAGGATTCTATGTTATGATTCTAAGTGAGGAAACTCCAAACCTTCATTAGAACTATCTTATATAAATACTTATTAATTGAATTGAATTCGGGTTAGTAAGTAGGATAAAGAGGATAATTTTATAGTACCTATAAAGGGAGATCATATCGGGTTAGAGTACTTAGTGCACGGGAAATAATTGATACTGATAGTACATAGAAAGGGGGTGAAGTTATATCTCTTGCTTCAAGATTATTCGCACGTGTTACACGCTTATCTACTTGTGTCTATAGAGTAGGTTAGCATGGCTTAGTGATGTGTCCATTGTCCACAAGGCAGAATCGGACATTGACATACATAAGGGAGATTAATTAGTGAAACTAGATGGCCCGAAGAGCTACCTATCTTCTCACTTGTTTAACTCTCGTTTATTTTCTACTGTCTCTATTTTTATTATTATTTAATTATTTCGGTTACTAGATTAATAACCATTCTACAATCAAATTGCGAAATAATAGTTTTCTTTAATTTAGATAATAATAAATTGATAATCATCCGTCCTTTGGCTTCGATAATATAACTTGGTCGCTTATCTAAACTACAATCACATCCTTCATACTTGGGGATTATTGTGTGTTGAGAAAACGCTCATCACGCTTCAAAGTAAATACTTATGAATCCAAAGGGGGTCCATGGTTGAAACAGACCAAAATGTGAGAATAAGGAGAATGTGAATTAACATTAATACGTTCACGCTGCTGTCTCAGTATACACTAAGGAAGAGTAGTTCAAAGACCTTGTGTCTACTAAACCACCGTATACTCGATAGTGTTAGACTATGAAAGGTTCAAAGTCCCAAACTACCTATTCGGAGATATTAATGTCTTACGAGGACTGGATTGTATGTCTACATTGCATGGACACAAAATTCTATTCATGTGAAGGATTGTTGGGGAATTTAATTGGTTTAGTAAGGATTAATTAATAAATTAATCACTAATTAAATAATAATAAAAGTGAGTAAAATTAGTTTTGAAGAGAATTAAATATAATATATTGGGTATTTTGGGCCTTAATCCTCTCCAGTAGACACAACATGTGGTACATTGTATCTGGGCAGTAAAAGGTTGTATGTGAACCAGAATCAACAACAATTCAGTTGTGAGCATAAACAATGACAATTCTCTGTGTGTGAACACAATCTGTAACAAATCAAGCAATTCTATCATATAGGAGTGGTCACTGAAGCCTATAAATAGGGTCATTCTGCACTCATTCCATATAGAAGAGAATTAGAAGACGCTACGCCACATCCAAAGCATCTGCATACAAAAGCACTTGCATCCTAGTACGATCCAGTTCTCCATTCTCTCTTAGTTCGCTGGAGTTCCTGTGATAGCAGTGCTATTTTTTCAGAAATGAGAAGTTATTTTACCTTTGGAGAAGATCCGCCAAGACCAGAGCACTACCGGAGCATGTTTCTTCTTGCGGGAAGACTACTTGACTTGACTTCTCCATCAACCGGAGATGTTCAAGATCCAAGATCTAGATCTGTAAGAAAGGTTTATAATTCTCCTTTTTATTTTTCTATTCATTGCAACAATGATTGATTGATGTATCATATTAAGCAACAAGAATCAATGGTTGTCCTGTACGAGCTTTCATAATAAGTCCTATACAAAAAGGTTATCATATATGCATGTGTTGAGTGATTGTAGAATTGGAAATTGAAAAATTAAGTATTTTATTGAGAACTCACATAATATTTTACAATATCACTTACAAATTCACTACACTCAAAACTCTATCTATTAAGCTACAACTCTCTCGCTCTCTCTCTCTCTCTCTCTATCTCTCTCATACTCATATTTATGAGTGCAAAAGTGAATTGAGTAAAGCCAGAAATAAGATCAGCTCAACTCTCTCTCATACGTACTCATATTTTAATAATGAGTGTAGTAAATTGAATAAAGCTAGAAATGAGATTAGCGGCAACGGAGCGCGGATCTGGCGCTCCAGCTCCATGGCTGGAGTCTCTGCCAAGTGTTAGCAATCAATATTGAGCCAACAGTCGCTACAACAACCACATACATTGGTGCATAGCCAATTTTTTACCCAATTATCATTCCAAACAATAAACTTACCAAAAAGTCGTTACACGTTTATTTTCTCTCTCCTCCATTCGAACAAAGTATCAAATTTCTGTATTGTTGTAGGTTTCAGGGGTGAATAACATAAATTTTGAATTCAGATTATCTTTGTGTCAGTTTCCATTTATTCCTGAAAATACATTTATTTTTTTGTAGTGGTTGTTGGTCGAAGGATGAAATGAATATTTCACCAGCAAGAATTAAAATTAGTTTTAGACATCCCACGGAGTGGTGGGAAGCGTAAACCTTCATACGGGGGTTAGTGAGTGTCGGGTCGATGATTTTCACAGGCCGTGTGAATTAGAGAAATCTACTGCCAAATATAGTATTATACAGGATAAGACATCTAGCATATCTTCGTAACCCATACAAAACGAGATGTGAATGTTAATGACAAGTTCATTCTTATTAATTCTTTCTACACATTGATAACATGCACATTAAGATTCAATCTTACACTAAATCTAGTTTATAAAATTTTTACAAATCAAACTAGTACGGACCTATCTTTAGGATTGTCCCCTCCTCAAAATCTTGTTGCTCATATACTCTTATTTATTTCATTATTTTTTTTTTCGTCTTTTTTTTTCTTATATTTAATTTTAAATGTATAATTATAATTTCACCTTTATGATTTAAGTATATTTATCTTAATGATTTAGGATATATTTTACTCCTATAGTTTATTACTAGGATTTTCCCAATCCAATACTCACGTCATGTGTCACAAGAGAGCCTCCACATTTATCTTACATATGGAGTGTAACAAATATTGTTTTTTTATCAACTTTAATAAATTAGTATTGGTGTTTTTTTATGGATCGTTGTTTCAAGTCTTACTCCTGTCGAACTTCTTATGTCGGGATACGGATCAAATAATAAGTATTCGTTTTAGGTGGATTAAGGGCTACTGCTCAATCAATTAATTATATAATACCATTGACCCTATGCGTATTATCAATATCTCTACGTGTGATTCGATGAGACATAAAATTTTTTCTATTTATTTTTATAGCAAGAAAGTGAAATGATTGAAATATCTATTTCTTTATTCATCATTGGGTTAAAAAAAGTATTGATTTATATTAAATTTTAATTAATAGTAATTAATTATGATTCGATAATATTATACTCTAATCTTAAAATAAATATATGTATTTATCTATATTAAATTTTAATTAATAATTAAAATAATTTAGATTAATTCTAATGACAGACACATCATTAAAATTAAAGTCTACTTTAGTATTTTAAAAATTAAAAATTCATATGTAGGATTAGTGTTAATTATGATATTATAATTGTAATTTCACTCTTATAGTTTACGGCATATTTCACTTTTAGGATTTAGGGCATATTTTACTCTTATAGTTTATTATTCATAATTATGATTTAGTGTTAATTATAAGGGTACAATTGTAATTTTACCCTTTGATAAGTCGTAATTTTACCTCATTATTTTAAATGAATTCATATATATTTTATGTGAGTTGTGGTTTATTAAATTCTAATTACGACTTATTTTTGTTTTATACACTTGATCTTTAATTATTTTATTTCTTATTGAAACAGGCCAAAAATGAGAGAAATTGTACAGTCACATTAATTTATTTTGTGACTATTATAATTATTTTTATTGCATGAAATTAAATATTTGACCAAGCCAATTAAAAATGGATCTGATTTGGAGAGCATAAGGAAAACTTACCAGAGGATGAAAGGGTACAATGAACCTGGACACTCTTCAGAAAGGAATGTCAAAGAAAATAATTAATGGTTCCTATCAATCAAGTTTTTGGGATCTTTAAAAAGACCACCACGAATCATCATCATCCCACGCAAGAACGCTACGGCATATTGACGCCAAAAGGCAGCCACTGGAGGAGAGAGTTCCACCACGAAGAATATCGGTGTTATCGGTTTCATCTTTTTAATTTAGTTTTTAATATGTAATTTAGTTTTCTAGTTCAAGGGTTTTGAACCTCCCGTAGAATGTTTATTTAATTGTTTAAAATTTTACTTTGCCTCTTTTATATAAATTTATTCTATTGCATGCATTGAACCGTTTTAAAGTATTTTGATGGTTATTTTAGACTGGTCAACTAGTTTAATTATTTAAATATTTATTACTATTTCATGATCCATGATCCGTAATTGTTGTGAGGAATGAATTTATTAGAAAAATAGAGAGAGTCCCTCTAGACGTAATGGAATTTAGGTTGTATGATTCTTAGCCGGTTTTCATAGCCTAATAAGTCTAATATTTGGTGTCTTAATGCATTGTTGAGTTCGAATCCATAGGGTCACTCGAGAATAGATCAATTTGTTGGTCGTACCCTGAATTGTTAAACATAAGAACATTTCCGATTTAATTTGGTCGTACTATTAGCCTAGGGATTTGAGTTTGTATAACTGTTGGCATGTTTAATTCTTGCAATTTTATGAATTAGGATATGGGAGGGGATTAAATCCTTGGATTAGATTTGTTATTTTATTTGTTGTCTTATTTTATATTTTTTGCACTTTTAATTATTTACGTTCTTATGTTTATTATTAAATTAATCTAACCCCCCACGCCACGGTTACTTTTATGAAAGTACATTACTACATTTTCAGTGGGTTCGACCCGTACTTACCTTACTACATTTTTAGTGGGTTTATTCGAAAATTTATAAATCTTACAGCACACCACCCTTATAGTTTAATACATATTTTACCCTTAGGATTTAGGGTTTAGGATATAATTGTAATTTCTTCCTTATGATTTAAGGTATATTTTACAACTAAGGTTTAGAGTTTTAAGATTTAGGATTATTAATTCCAAAAGTATAATTATAATTTCATCCTTGTTGTTTGTACATATTTTACTCTTCGGGTTTAAAATATCATTTTATTTTTAACTTTGTAGCTTAGGGTATATTTTACTCTAAATTTTAAGGGTTAATTTTAATGGTATTATTGTAAAACATCCATGTGGTTTATGACACATTTTACTCCTAAGGTTAAGGACTTAGGTTATACTCCCTCCGGCTACTTACAAGGTAACCGTTGTTGTTTGCACGTGGACAATTCTAAGGTCTTTATTTATTTTTTGCATGAGGATTAAGGAGTATTATTATTATAGATAAAGTGGGTAGTTGTATTAGAGATAAGTGGTGGGTCATATTGTGTACTTTCTTTACTAAATAGAAGAAATTGATACCTTTGAAGTGGACGCCAGGAGTAGTGAAATGGATACCTTGTAAGTGGCCGGAGGTAGTATTTTCTTTTAAATATAATAGAAATTTTTTTTTAAAAAAAAGCATTAGCTGAGTTAAAAATAGATGGTTAATAAGTTAAAAGGGTTCCATGTTATACCTTATATATTATTGAACTGGTTTACTCTACCCCTCGTATTGTAACAAGAGTGTATATTGGATGCACCGGGT
The DNA here is from genome assembly GCA_023678885.1 of Pogostemon cablin. NCBI lineage: Eukaryota > Viridiplantae > Streptophyta > Magnoliopsida > Lamiales > Lamiaceae > Pogostemon > Pogostemon cablin. The sequence goes on along the minus strand of CM042959.1, from coordinate 32,561,188 downwards.
GCAAGGGTGTACCCATATGTATATGTCTTTTTATTCTATTTTGTATACATATTATTCTATTTTGTATACGTGTTTTGTAATAATTGTATGTATGTCTTTTTATTCTATTTTGTATACATATTATTCTATTTTGTATACGTGTTTTGTAATAATTGTATATTTTTTTCACATTAAGATTCATTAAAAAAAACTAACATCCATATGTGTATAACTTTTTATTGAATATTATATACAAATTTTCATTAAAAAAATTAACAATTAAATTGTATACATTTTTACTCTTAATTGTATATGTTTTTGTTTATATTTGTATATGGTTGCACCCTATCTTTAGGTGAACCGAGTGCACACTATAAATTGGCTTGTAACAAATATGCTATCATGTTAGTGGTATAAGATCACTTTATAATTTCATGTTATAAGATCACATTTTACAAATTATATTACTTTTACAAACTCGATTAACATGTGAGAATGTGACTTGATGATAATAGTGTCATGTAAATAACAATTAAACAGTCAATTCTGTTATTTGGTCAATATACGAAGTCACGACCCGGAGGAGGTGGGAAAGCCAGGGGCAGGGGGGTTTCCTTCTCTTTATCCACATTCAATCCAATCAATTAAAAATTGTAAAATTCCTAACAGCCATAATTGAAAATTCAAACGTAAAACATCGTAATCAAATAATTGAGCAAGTGGCCTTTAGGCTCTATACTACATTAATGAGCTGTCAGGGTACAGTAATAGTTGTAGGTAATCTTCGTGTGATCCCATCACTTTTTTACGGTGAAATTAAATTATTCTAAATTTTAATGATTATAATAATAATTTTATTTTTTTATACTAATATTTTGGTTAACAGTTTTGATAACCTATTTCACCCAGATATTTATCTATGGTTCCATCTTTCATAATGATATAGAATGTGTGTGCGCGCGCATCTCAGCATGGTTAAATCTTCATGAAAGAGGTAATTGTAATTCAATTTTACATGGTAAAAAAAAATTGTGCAATCTCATCTTATAAGATGAGTTATATGAGAGGAATAAAAATTACTTATTTCATCTCAATAAACTTTTCACTTTTTTCTTTTTAATATATATTTCATTATACTCTTCATTCTTAAAAAATAATAAAAGTGTCAAAACAAATAACCTTTCAGTAAATCATATTTTCAAAAATATCACTTTCACCTAATTCATATAACTTATTTTATTATTCCCTCCGGGCACTTGAAAGGTAACCGTTTGATGTTTGCACGTGGACAATATTAAGGTCTTTATTTGCATTTTGCACGTGGATTAAGGAGTATTATTATTATAGGTAAAGTAGGTAGTTGTATTAGAGGGAAGTGGTGGGTCATATTGTGTACTTTCTTTACTAAATAAATGAAATTAATACCTTTGAAGCGGACGCCAGAAATAGTGAAACGAGCACCTTGTAAGTGGCCGGAGGTAGTATTTATTTATTACTTAAAAATATTATAATACTCCTAAAAATCATTAAAATTGGTAAAAAAAAAACTTTTCTTTATTTATATATATATATATATATATATATATATATATATAACAACTACTCCCTCCGTCCTACTCAAATGGTATCTTTTTTCCATTTTGATCATCACACCCAAAGGATCTCCTTTCCTTTTTTTTACATACATAGGACCCACTCATCCCCTCTAATACAATTAAAATATGGGGTCCATACTCCCACTAATACAACTACCCACTACAAATTAAATAATAATACTCCTTAATTCACGTGCAAAAAAGCAAAAGGCACCCTTTGGACGGGACGGAGAGAGTAAATAAATATAATAAAAAGTGATAAATAATCAAAAAAAGGTATACCTCTTTTTACGTAAAACGGTTTCATCATTGTATGGTCTTATATATTACTTCCTCTGTCCCATTAAAGTCGTGACATTTTCTTTGGACACGTAGATTAAGGAGTATAATATTTTAATGTAAAGTGAAGTGAGAGAAATAATATTTAGTGTGTAGTTGGTAAGTGTATTAGTAGTGTGTGTGGAGTATGTGTGGGCCAATGTGAATATGTTAATATTTTTTGTGTGGGTCCCATATACTTTAAAAGGAATGTAACAATTTCTATGGGATAACCCGAAAAGGAAAATGTCACAACTTTTGTGGGACGGAGGGAGTACTTCTCTTTTTGACATTATATTTAGCAAATTTTATCCTTTATTTATCCTTTAAAAATATTACTCCCTCCATTAGCTCCAAAAAGTATTACTTCCTCCGTCCGGTTCTAAGGTGTCTATTTATTTTTTGCACGTGGATTAAGGAGTATTATTATTATATATATAAAGTGGTAGTTGTATTAGAGGGAAGTGGTGAGTCATATTGTATACTTTTTTACTAAATAGGAGAAATGAATACCTTTGAACCGGATGCCAAAAATAGTAAAATTGACATCTTAAAAATGGACGGAATATTTATTTTTTTCACGTAGTGAGTAATTTTATTAGTTATATGTGTTGTCTTTTCTTTCCAAAAAAGCAAAATTCATATCTTTGGAACGATTGTTCCAAATGACAAAATAATTGATTTGAGGCAGATGGAAATTACTCTTAGAAAAATCTATCCTCCCGTTCTAATGCACATTTTTCATTTTGAGGTGCCTAGTTATTTAGATCTTACCTATATTTTAAATTTTATTTTATTCATCAATCTCAACAACTTTATTTACCTTTTTATATTTTATTCATAATTTCCAACAACTTAATTTATTTACTTTTTCTCTTTAAATTACTCTCTCTGATCTCCTTTCAAATTGCATACTTTCAATTTTTTGTTGTTCCACAAAAGTTTGCATATTCTTAAAAGAGCAAAAAGTCAAAACAATTTTATTTACAAAAAAACTATTCTTACCTGACACACCTAACATACTCTAGTATTTATTTATTATAAAAAAAATACTCCCTCAGTCCCAAGAATACATTCACACTTTCTATTCTGGTTACTCCCAAGAATACTTTCACACCCTAAAAATTGAAACAATACACGATATTAATAACCTTACAATACTACAATATTAAAATATCACATTCTTTTTACACACAATCTAGTCAAAATCAGCTATATCATACACTTTATTATATTCACTTACCCAAAATACCTACTCTCTTTCTTACATCACTATAACAAAAAGTTACTTTTCTTAAACTTCATGCCACTATATAGATGAATGTATTCCTGGAATGGAGGGAGTATCATAATACCTTTAAAAGTTACTCCCTCCGTCCCAACTTCAACTTCACACTTTCCGTTTTGGTCCGTCCCAAATTCAACTTCACACTTCCATAAAAGGAAAAAACAACAAACTAATATTCCTCTAACATACTTTAATTTCAAATTTGTCATCACCTTTTTAACACACATAACATACTTTATCATTTATTTATTACCCAAAAATACAATACTACCCTCAAAAGTAAGTCAAAAAGTGACTTTTCTTAAACTTCGTATATACAGTAAACGTGAACTTGAATTTGGGACGGAGGGAGTATTATTTTTCTTTATCTCCATACGGGAAAGGGATTCAATTGAAAGGAGATATTGGTAGGATTATCAACTTACTCATATTTTTTATTACATTATATATAAAACAACATTTTTGAATATATGTGCCTATACAAACGAACATCACGTATTTTTTCTTACTTTATATAAAAAACAACATTTTTGAATCTATGTGCCTGTACAAACGAACATAACTACGTGTACTATGTGGAACGGATGGAGTATAAATTTGTCAAAGTGTAACTTTACTCAATCTCGGTAAAAGAAAGCAAGCATTTACAATTTAGAGGGGCGGGAAAAGTATTAAAGTGTGAACAGATTTAAACAAAATAACCCGAGTTGCCCCGATCGACTCTTTTGAATTTTCGGGAGCTTTAGACAAGTGAAAGGGCACTGAAGCTCTTGTGATGTCAAAGTCATGCAATGTCTTTTGCTTAATATTTTAATAAACTGCTTTGTCTTAATTGGAGAATTAAGTGTATTCCACGCAATGAAAAGTGTGAATCCATGCATGCACTTATACTATTGCTTCGTTGAACACACACGTACACACCACCACATTCCTTGTTTTTTTTTTTTATTTATTTATAAAGAAAAAGCTAAATATTATTGATTAGAAGTAATACTAATAAGAAAAAAAAAATCAAAAGTTGTATCTATACTTCCTGTGAATGGTAAAACTCCTATCAAATTCTAGAAGTTCTTAACAAAGTTCGTGATGTAAGTAATTGACTGGTTAATAGTTATAGACACCGTCTAACAGTTGATTGATATACTTTTTTTCAAAATTAATTATCAGTACTCTTTTAATATTTTTATTTTTATACTAAATAACAAATTATCAATTTTCATTATTTAGGTATTTTTTTTTATAGAAAAGGATATACTTCAAGTTCTTATTTGTCATGGATTTCATGAGACGGTGGATCTTACACATGTTTTCGCTTTAAATATTTATTATTCTCTCTATAATTATTTACACTGTTTTTTTTATGGAAAATTAGAAATTTTATTTCTAGTTATACTGTTTTTTTTCCTCATATATAAAAAGATATGATATTTTAATAGTTAGTAGGTAGATTTTTATTTATTTTTATCTTTTTACACTTAACTTTAATTTGAATTGATAACAAATTATATAATATTAAGAAGAAAGAGTTATTGAAAGGTGCAGATATTCAGAAGTTGAACGAAGATATTAGCTATTAGAAGCGTACTGTAGAAAATTATATGATAAAAAGGAGACGATGGTGGTGATTAGTCTGGTATGTCTTTTATTTTGGACTTTACTTTTGTTGCTATATCTACTGTATTTTTAATGTAACATGTGGGTAAATGCCGTGCCTTTTTAAGTAATAAAATTTATTTTTCTGATTCCAAAAATAAATAAATAAATAACAAATCATGTAATATTATATAATTTTGAGGGTACAAATTGGTTTTTATGTGTGACTCCACCCGATAAAGAAAAAATATATACCTTAGAGTAAAGCTGTTAATTTGAGTTAAACTCAATTGGTCAACCCGCCCCGCCACGCAAAAATCCACTAGTAATCCACCTCAAAAAAAGCCCACCCCATACAAATTAATTAATAAATAGGTTGTGGTGGATTGTGGGTTAACCCGCCCCAACCCACTAACCCATCATCAACCCACAATATTTAATTTACCCCCTTATCCCACTCTCCCCACCCCCTTCCCCCACCCCACCAAAATTAATTCCTCCCTATCCACCACGCACACCCCCACCCCCAACCCTTAGAGGTGGGTAAAATCAGTATACCAAAAATATTGATATCGTACCGAAAAATTCAGTATGAATTTTTCCATATCGATATTTAATTTTTTACATATTGATTTTTGACATACCAAAATTTAATTCTATGCCGATATCATATCGATATTTATGCCATATCAATTTATACCAAAAATTTAATGTAAACTTTCTTATTAAAAAATCGGTACACAGAAAAAACCAATACACCGAATCATACCGATTTTCTTAATTTTAATTAAAATAAAATTTAATAATAAAATATTCTAACACATTTTATATTACAATTAATAGACATGATAATTATTTAGATAATATTTATATCAACTAATAACTTATTAAAATTTATTTATATAAAGTTTTTTATTTTTTCTTATATATTTTAATATTAAGTGTAATATATTTTTATACAAAGTATTAGAGTATATTTTTATATTTAGTATATATGAATAAATGAGATGTATAATTATACATTTATAATTTCATAATAAAATTTATATTTCATTATTAGATAAAATTGTATTTAAATTAAATATTAAACTCAATACATAGGTAATTTGTTAACAAAATTATGTCTATAAATTTTAATAATAAAAAATATACTATATATAATTAAATTTTTAAAAAATAAATACCAAAATTTTTGGTATTTACGGTATACCGTACTAATAACAAATATCGAAATTATTTTTGGTATATCGAAATAACAAAAATTTTGAAATATGTTATTGATATCGTACCGAAATTTTTGGTACGACAACCATAACGTATTGAAATTTTTGATATATCTAAAGTTTGATATTTTTTGGTAATTTTCGATACGACAAGCTCGATATACCGAATTTTTGATATCTTTTCCAAACCCAAAAAATTGATAAATCAAAATTTTGATAAATTAAATTGCATACAAATATCGTACATAATTTATATCGATATCGATTTTTCGATAAATACCGATTAATATCGATATTTTGGCATATCATTTCATATCGAAAAATTAAAAATAAGCAGGTAGCGGTTGTTGGCGTACGATCATTTGGTTAATGTGAATCATTTTCTAACAAGCAGCGAAAGCAAGTAAACACGAAACGTATTATCTTTCACCAGGGTATGTTGGAGAAGATGAATTCTCGTCGGTAGCCTGCGCAGTCTCACGAGAATGGCCATAACTTACTCATCCGATCTCCGATTGGGATGATCTATGCTCTCAGACGATTCTCTTTTTTGTGGCTTTCCGTCAGTATATTACACGTTTGATTTTAAGGTCTATGTGATTTTATAAAAATTGTACAACATGATGGACAGCAGTAGCAAACGACCTTCCGGTCTTCTGCTGTATTCCCAAGTCCAATCTCGATGTCTTGTGGGCGACGATCCTCGAGATCTTCTCAATCTACTGTTCACTCTCTATCTCACGTATGTTAGGCGCAGAGAATTAGGTTTAGAACAGTTGAGATGACTTATATATGGGGGACCAGGAGGCGAAATTAGAGTTGGGCCTCCATTGGGCTTAAGTATCCAATAATAATAATATATACCACTAAAATATTATTATTGCACTATCATTCTAATCCCAAAATTACATTTGGGCTCTTCTTATTATGAGTCCGTTAGTCTCCACATGTTTAAGATATTCAATGTCCATTAATTAATTAAGTTACTGACAACTCCATTAATTAATATCTCATCCAAGAGTAGTACCACTCAACCTCATTATCATGCCGGAATAAATCCATCTACAGGGTTTACATGATAATCTTTATGAGCTCCTTAAGGGGACATCATCAACCTATGACGGACACGGATTCCTTCTACAATCAACAGCACACCATAGAAATAGCACTACTTCCCAACTCACCGAGTTTGTTGATTTAATTACATGTAAATCTCACCCATTGATGAATCAAAGAAATACATACTGCCCTACGTGTTGAGGTTATTGTATAGGGATTAAGAGGATGAACATCCATAATAACTGAGATCAAGTTCTCCTATAAGTCAGTATAAGTTGAACGATCTCAAGCGGTCCTGCTTAATACACACAAAGTGCACTAATGTGATTCTATAGCCAGGACAAGCTAATACCAAACCACACTACAATCATCCCGATAGAGAGTCCCCGTCTATCTCGGTTGTGAGCATCTGTTTATACTTTATAAGGAAATCGATAATATGATATTCCGCGTGTTGTCGCACAATATATTATCTACAGTATAAAGTAAGTAGACTTATTGCATCATGCATATAAATAAATTATAAGACGCGATCATTTAATCATATAATTATCATTTCAAATTAATTATTATAACATTGTTCATACACAAAGCTAGACTTTTAGTATGCAATCCAACAGCGGGAATCGAACCCGCATCATTAGCTTTGAAGGCTAGGGGTTATAGTTGACGTTCAATTCTTTGATTTGAACGTCTCTAATTCAAAATCGAACATGAAATTTTGGTTTCATTCGGCTCCTTTATGAAATATTAATAAATTCGTATATTTAAGATGTGAAAAATTATACCCATAACACTTACATCAGCTTTTTGTTTGAATTTGTGGCAGGTTACTCGCGAGTTTGGATGGAATGGGGCGGGTTGGATTAATGGATTTAGCTATTTGATAGTTCAAGTGGTATGTGCAATAACCGAAAAAATAAATTCTATCATGATGAAGGCAAAAATAACATGATTTGGTGTTTTTAGCTGGATTGTAAAATACAAACAACATCTAAGAAAGAAGATACAATGGGCAATAATGCGCTTACAGATTTAAAGAAAAAATCTATTTTGCACACTTTATAAGAAAAAATACAAAAATGCCCAAAATGACAAAAATCCCCTTGACTCAATACTTTTTAAAAAGTTGACTCGATATTAACATTTTTTGAAAATTAATAAAAAGTCAGTATCGAGTCAAGGGGATTTTTGTCATTTTGGGCATTTTTGTATTTTTCCTTAAAAAGTGTGCAAAACGATTTTTTTTTTAAATCTGGGTATTACACGATTGTACCCAAAAAAGAATGTGATAATGGCAAAAAGTAGCCACTCTTGGGTAAAAGTAATTTTTAGTAGCCACAAGTCTTAAAAAGAATTTATTCTAGCCACTTTTTTTGGAACAGACCAAAATGCCCTTGAAAGGGACCAACTGATCACGTGCTTGAGGAATCAGATTCCACCTTTTTTGACTAAAAGTACAAAAAGTACAATTGAGGAATCCAATTCCTCTCTTTTTCTGTAAAAAGTGCCAAAGTACAACCTAGTACTATATGTAGGCATGTGCTCCCTCATATGCTTACAAATTTGTACCCAGTAATATATAATGACCATCCAACCTGTGCTCCATCATACACATATATTCATTCATTTCATTTCTCTAGTTTTTTTTTCGAGCTTTGAGCATTTGGGGAGCAAATATTTTTCTAGTTTGTTAGAGGTGTGAGAATTTGGGGAGCAAGTATACAAGGTATGTTTAAAATTGTTATTACAGCTATGAATGCATTAATTTGATAATTTTTACACGCCTCATGAGTTGTATTTATTTATTCAACGTTGTTTAATAGGAAAAAATGTAGGCTGAATAGAATAAGTTTAGGAAAAAATTTATCCACTTGAAATTTTATCCTTATTTTTCAGAAAAAACTGGTAGGCTGAATAGATAAATTTTTGTAGGCCGAATAGAACAACCTTATGGGCCCAATAAAAGAAACGTAGGCTGAATAGAAGAAAAATTATCCACGAAATCTTATTCCATTTTTCAAAAATACGAGTAGGCCGAATAGAAAAAGTTCTCTAGGCCGAATAGGACAATCCTATTGGCCGAATAGAAGATAGTAGGCCGAATAGAAGAAAATTTATCCTAGAAATCTTGTCATATTTTTCAAAAATAGGAGTTAGCCGAATAGAACAAGTATTGTAGGCCGAATAGAACAACCTTATGGGCCGAATAGAAAAAATCTTGGCTGAATAGAAGAAGAATTCATCCACGAAATTTTGCCTTTTTTTCAGAAAAAAGGTAGACCGAATAGAGCAAGTTATGTTGGTCGAATAGAATAAACTTATGGGCCGAATAAAAGAAACCTTGGCCGATAGAAGAAAAATTTATCCACGAAATTTTGCCATATTTTTCAAAAAACAAGTAGGCCGAATAGAATACAAAAATGGGCTGAATAGAATATTTGCAACTAAATTTCTATTGTTTTAATGTTGACATCAATTACGTTTTCTTGAAAAAAATATGCAGATGAGCTATAAAAAAGTTGGGTTGTCTTAGGGTGGATTTTGGGATGGGTTACTATACAAAAGTGGACAGGTGAACTGGTTATCCTTGCGGGATGACAATCTGTATTATAATAGTTTTATAATGGAAATTCATAACATAGTACAAGCTGATTTGAGTTACTGGGGTAATGAAGTTCATTCTCTGGTTGAGTACGATGGCTGAATGTCTAAATATAAGATAAAGAATGATGCACGTGTGGAAGAAGTTTTCAACTGTATTGATGTAGGAATGGTGTACGTGACACTCCGGCGTATCGCGGGCAATGATGCACAAGGTTCAAGGATTAGTTTGGCTTCAAGATCGGGTTATGATGATGGAAGTGCTGGTCCGAGCAATGATCCACGAATGAGGACATAGTCTAGTTCTAGGCCTACATTTGATTTGAATGAGGAGTATTGTCCGGTGTCAGAGCTCCAGTGGTCTGGTTTTAGAGAATCTCTAGATGTTGAAGCTGATGACAACGTTGGTGAGGGTGAGGATGATGTTGAAGATGATAATGATGATGTTGAAATGAGAAATAATGATAATGAAGATGAAATAAACGAAGATGATAATAATCAGTCTTCTAGCGAAAGTGATGAAGGTGCTGAAGAGAGAAAAATCAAATTATATGAAAAAATCTGTGATTACATACATCGTAGAGGCGGCCCTAGCTTTTTAGAGCCAATTAATCGCGACTTGCCCCATTCTGAAATGCAGGTAGAAGATTTTCATAGTTATCCGCCGACCACACGTCCTTAGTTGATTCTAGGTATCATATGAAAACTTTATTTTTTGAGAATACAACTAAACTAATTTTCTAACTGAAACTGATGCACCTGTGATGTTCATAGGCATTCCCGATGAAGCTGACAGAGAAGATCATATGTCTGGTCCTAATTTTGATACATCTGGCGTCCTTCACGAGAAAAGTGCATTTGATTCAAAGGAGAAATTGCAGATAGACGTGGGAATGTATAACTTGCAGCACGGAGTGGAGACCCATATTAAAAGATCTAGCACGACCAGGTACAACGTTGAATGTAAGCTGAAGGGTAGAACAAGTTGTCAATTTGCGATGCACTCAAGATTGAGCTATGGGCTGTGGGGAGTATGTAAATTTATTCCACATCATGGTTGTTTAAATGATCCGGACAGGTCCGCTCCTACACAGGTGTCATCCAAGGTAATCGGGCAATATTGTACTGGAGCTTCATCCTCGAACAGCGGCGCACCTCCTCCTTTGATGGATGCCCCTAATCCCCATGTACGTAGACAGAAAAATGTGGCATATGTGGAGAAACTGGACATACTCGTCTACGGTGTCCTTCTCATATCAACCAGTAGATTATAATTGTTATTTTATTTAGATGGAGTATTAATTAAAGACATTTCAACAGAATTGCGCTGGTGCTATTTTTGATAATTTCAGGTTTCTTCTGCCAAATTTGACGTGTGTCCCAAGTAAAATATAAAGCCATAACATATAAACGGTTATCAAAATGAATTATTTTTAATCAACTACACTGCATGTCAAAGTATCATTACTGAACTTCAAAATAAAGGATATTTTCTGTCACATTAGACACATGTACATCATACTGTGGGAATAATGGTGCCTAGGCGAAAGATTTGGAATGCAATATGTCTCCGGTAACGGATGACGTAGTCAGGGTCATTCCAGTTGAAGTCCCTCGATAAAAACCCCTCTATGGTTCTGAGACATTCATCTCCGCAGTTGGAGGAGTCATCCTATCAGAAACAATACTCCAACCGACCTGGAGTCACTTTCATATAATAGGGAACTTGTCCACCTTGATACATCTCCTGCATCAGCACTGGAATGATCCGTCTGAATGGTAAAGTCTCCACTATCCGCTGCTCCTTCATGTCGGGCTCGGCATCCCATCTATGTCGGAATAAGTCAAAACAGTAGAATTTCATGTCTTTTGTAAGCACGGCACAGACGTAGTAGTACGGGCCCGTATAGAGTATGATCATTATCTGCCATGGATATATGAGCAATCCATATATTAGATGCGAAACAGGTGTATAAAATTAGTAATATATGTATTAAACGTATAAACAGCTGTAATACCACGGCACATTCTGTCCATCGCCTCGACCCCGACCACACGGGAAGTCTTCCTGCTGCATACTCTCGAAGATCTATCAACAGGTCATCAGGGATGTTGGCGTATGTCATTCTATCATCTTTGTACACACTTGTGTATGCATCCCATACGGATTTTACTCGAGTCTTTCAGGCAATTGAATGTATAACATCAGATTCACCAATACAGAGGACATTAATTCATAAATTATGAATATGTTTATTACTTACAGAGAATTGTGTGTCCAAAATGCAGTAACGGGCCATCTCGCGTGGAACGTGTACGCCTTAGGTCATCGGTCGCTCGGACAATAAGCGGAGGTAAGCATCCAGGTGCTGAAATGTAGTCAATTTTATAACGTAATAATGTTAAGTAATTAAGATCTTAAGTATACACATCAGCATGGTTTAAATCACCTTTTCGTCTAACCAAATGCTGGGGTCCTCAAGCTCACGGAAAAAAACATAGCTTACTCCATACCCAATTCCAACGTCAATCCTGTTTCAAGAAGCATTAAACAATAAGCAAATATAGTTAAATTAATCGATGAAAACCCCAAGAGAGTGAGTTAACACTTACAGATGTTGGTTATTTTTTAATCGCTCATACGTCTGCCTCATGCGCTGATCCTCAATTGTTGTGAATGGTGACTGTAATGCCACACTTGGCTTTCTGGCTCGAGTGGTGCGTATCAAACCAGCATCAGCGATACCCGGTGTTAGAGCCACGGCACTCCCAGGTTCAACAACACTGGGAGGGAGAGATCTAACCCCTGTCCTCGAGCTAGATGGCTCGTATTCAGACCTGTCGCGTGTAATATCAGCACAGAGGTGCCTAAACTCCTGCGTCATCGCAACTCGAAAGTAATGCTGGGTTTGATGCTCAGACACAATTTGGCATGCCAGCTGGTGTAATAACTCATCCTGCTGATCCAGCCTACGAAAGACACTTTTTTTGAATTCCTGATCATATCTGTGGTCGTCACCCATCCTACTCCCACTAAACACTGAGGGCTCATCCACTCCAGTATCAAAGTGACACTATATATCATACTCATGCACAGCTCGATCATATTAGTTAGGAGTGGAGGACAGAGGAATATGATGCGTGGAATGATACGAACTGGGATAATCGAACCACGTATCCCCTGATTCATATCCACCTTGGTCAGGGCTAGAAGTATAGGTGGTCGGTATGCAGAAGGATCCCAGTTAGACTGCCAAGCTGAATGATCCGCCGTGCCTCTGCCCTGCCACTGATCCTCATGAGCCACACGGGCATAATACTGCTGATTTCAGGGATCACTTGTAGGATCGTAGGCCTCCACCATGGTCTGCTGGTCCAGATATGATAATGTAGGATGTCGGACGACCTTTCATTTGGGATTTGAAAAGGCCTTGGTGTACAGCCTCATGATTAAACCATCCAAAGGATCATCCTCTATGCCAATCCAATAGGTCATACTCTCATCGCCGAGCACCCTCGGAAAACCAATCACTTCAGGATTCTAATTCAAAAAAGCCAAAGATTTAGATACAATATCACTAATTTATCTGTAACAAAATTCCTTAACGATTCATAATAATTGAGATTTTATACCTGAGAAAACTGCTGCCTATCAACCCTTTTTATCGTACGAAAAACCCATCGCAAGCAAAGTGGCATCCTATTCACCCTAGCAGGTGGGACATCCTTATATGGTACAGCAAGGGCATGTATGCGCTCATACGCCGAACCTGACAAAGTAAACTAATATTGTTAGATTATTACTGTTGCTAAAACTGAAAATACACGGTGATAAGATAAATGTAAAGTTAAGTGACTACTATAACGCGTACCATGAGCGCAAATGTGCACCCGTAAAAGTGGTATCTGTACTTGCTGGGGTTTGCTCACGTAGGAAGTTTGGACAAAATGTTATCCATGAAGTGCAGTAAAATCATGTAACTGACCTGGCCCCAAGGGAATAAATCTCATCTGCGATTCTCCTCTACTAGCACCCATACCCAATTGTCTATACTGACCTTGATAACGTCCGATCCAAGAAGAAAATAGTAGAGCAATAGCACCTTAGCAATCTTAACCACGTTCTCGGGGATAGCATCAAACCTAATACCTTGAAAATCAAGGGCAATCTCACTTACTAATGGTCTTCGGCGTTGCCCATAACACGTATCGTAAACCCCACCAGCTGGGATATTATACGATATGTCTGGATCAAACCCCACTCGATCCCGGAAGTAGAGTCCCATAATCCTCATGAACTCTACCCTACTAAATCTAAGGCACTCGTTACCAACCTGAAAAAATCTAGCTGTTAAATCACCCCCACTAAGCACAATCTCCAGTGTCATCAGACCGTGGAGATTAGCATGCGCGTTCCAATTGTCGTTAAGATCCCAAAATGACCAAAACATGACCTCTTGAACATCTCTTCGGCATTACCCCTAATCTTTGTTAACTTTTCTCGTATCATTCCCATAACTGTTGTCGATTTGCAGTAATTATGTATACTATAGTTTTGCCCATGCATACTTGGATGCTTCCAAGCTCCCTGCACAAGTAATATTTTTTGTTAAATAATTTGAAACACACATCATATCTATCTACTCTAACAAAATTCAACCAACTTACTTAATTGAGTAAATAGTCATAATTAAAAAAAATAAATAACAATAAGGTCATTGCATCAACTGAACAAATAATAAGGCACACTGAATATCATTTGTTCTATTCGGCCTACAGTTCCTTCTATTCGACCTGCACTTTGTTCTATTCGGCCCATCACATCTGTTCTATTCGGCCTACGTCAATTATTGTTCTATTTGGCCTAGAATTATTCTATTCGGCCTACATTATTGTTCTATTCGGCCTACCACAATTGTTCTATTCGGCCTACGTACGTCTGTGAAAACTGTAATTTGTTCTATTCGTCTAACAGTTATTCTATTCGGCCTAGAGTATTGTTCTATTCGGCCTATCACATATGCTCTATTCGGCCAAGGTCAGTACTATCACATTATTCCTATAACACTTTGTTCTATTCGGCCTACACTTGTTCTATTCGGCCTATACTATTTTTCTATTCGGCCTATCAAAATGCTCTATTCGGCCTACATACAGTCAGTGCTAACATTATTCATATTACAATTTGTTCTATTCGGCCTATACTTGTTCTATTCGGCCTATCACAGATTCATTATTCGGCCTACACAGTTTTTTTAAATATTAAAAAAAAAACACTCCCACTGCGGTCCTACATTCTAAAATGATGTATACACAATTACGTCACATTCTACAAAAGTACATTTCTACCATTTTAACATAAACAAAACCACAAAATGCAGGAAACATTATACACAATTAACTCTCATTTTACACATGTAAATTTGCACAATGAACAGAACCACAATATGTAGGCAAACATTGGAGAACAATTACTACAAACTCTAAAATTAAATGAAATAAAACCACAGAATGTAGGAAATATTATACACAATTAACTCACATATTACAAAGCAAATAAAACTGATTTTATACATACTCGAAAATTCGCCATTTTCATATTTCACCGGAATCCACCCTCGTAGGGAAACATCTGTTCCGGCCGATGGATAATGGGGACCGCAAATAGAAAAGAGAGATTGAGAAAGGGGGACCGCAAATAGGTGGACTGTGTTGTGCTTTGGGATGAAAATGAGAGAAGAAGAGAGTGGATTTTAGACAAAAAGGAGAGACAAAGAGAGAGAGAAGTTTGGACGAAAATGAGAGAGAAAATGACGTTAATTATGCCACACCAACCCCCATTTAATGCCCCATCCAAATTTTAAATTTTAAATGTGTTCTCATCCACCCCATTTACTGCAGTCAAAACTGATATAATCATGACCCAATTATTTTTATCCTTTATCTGATAGTTATGGAAGTATTTTAGGGAGTTCACTAAATAATTGCTAGTAAAAATTATTTTTAAGAGAGATGACTGTTTAAAATGATACTTAGTCAATAGTAACTATTTAAAATTTGTACCCAAAAAATCACTTGATTATGAGGAATAGTGCGAAATATCATTAATCATTACTGATTAATTAGTTACTCATGACACTGTTGGGCCTACTCAAACTAAGCCGTCCAATCCATTTACCAACCAATTCTTAATCCACATCATCCATATAAATATCTAGCCGGGTCTGCGTGTAATAATAGTAATAAATAAAATAAAATAAAATAAAAGTAGAGAAAAAGAGAGACATGACCATATGATCACATATGGTCAACTGTAGTTGTAATATGGATTTTATAGCATGTGGACAAGATTAGCTGGCGACCAAGTCTTCACATCTATCACCTTCTACTAATTCTACCTACGTACATATACACTTAGTTACCGTACATCGTAGTCATCATTTTCCTTTCTATTTTTTTTTAAAATTTTATTTTCTAGAGTTGAATATTTTTATATTAGAATTGGTTTTTGCATTTCTTAATTAGGCATTAATGCTCACCCACTAGTTTGACAAAAGCTAGCTAGCAATGCCCTTTTTAAGTGATATTTAGTTTGAAATCATGTGGGATTTGAAAATTATAAATAGTGTGTTCTATATTTATTTTGGATTCTGAGTATGATAAGTTTTAACTTTATATCAAATCAATGTATTAATTTATTTAAAAAGTTAAATGAGAGAGGAGAGATAAAGAGAGAAAATGTATTAATTGAAGAGAGAGAATGTAGTAGGTATATATAGGGGAGATTTTTAAAATTTAAATGTGAATTTTAAAAAATCAAAACTTGAATTTAAAATTCGAAAACGAACCTAACCTTACTATCTAGTAGTAAACGCGTAAATACTAGTAGTAGTACATTTATTTATTTGAAATATAATTAGGAAAGTAATTTTCCTTAGAATATTGCAACTAGCTACTTGCATTTATTTATTTGAAATAATTAAAAAAAAGTATTTCCCCTAGAATATTGCAACTAGCTAGCTGCTTGCTCCCAATTTATGCACAATTATTTGCATACACAATTCACTAGACCAGTCCCTGTATTTTGAACACCCCATCTACTTCCAAACCCCCACCCCCCCTACATTAAAGATATATGCATATATAGCCATTGATTTATTCCAAAATCTTGATTCTTCTTAAACTGCTTAAATGTTATCTTCAAGAATTCTTACAGTCATTTGGTTTGTGGGTTTTGCATGTGTAGCTGCAGTTTTGCCTCCTGATGAATGTATGCTCTATGTTAATAAACACACACTCCATTTGCATAATGTTCTTATCTCCGTCTCGCTAAACTTTTCATTGATTTTGGTTGTTCAGTGCTATCGTTGGAGGCGATTGCAAGGACTTTAGGGAAGAGGGATTGGAATTTCAAGGTGGATCCATGCAGCGGGTCATCGGGTTGGGTGACTCCGAATCCGGTTAAAGGGAATGAAAATGCAGTAACTTGTGACTGCAGCTTCGTCAATGGTACCTGTCATGTGGTTAGCATGTAAGTAGATATTAATGCCCTAACCTAACTGTCATTAGTACCTATTAAAGGAATTTTTTCAATACAAACATAAAAGATACATAAACTATCAATTAGAGACCCGGAAGATTTTTGTTATCAATTCAGGATTCAAAAGATATGAAACTATCCATACATGACCTAAAATCATATAATTAATAAAAATAAAATAATAAAAATAGATTAAATTTCATGGTTTTAGGTCTTGTATTGATAGTTTCATATCTTTCGAGTCCTAAATTGATAGCAAAAATCTTTCAGGTCCATAATTGATAGTTTACCTATCTTTCAAGTTCTTTATTGAAAAAACTCCCTTCTGGAATCATCATTATTCATTAAATAGCCGGACTGCTTTTTTTTTTAAACTCACTTATTTAATGGTTACAACTTTACAAGATAAAACTATGATCAATGTCAACTAGTAATTGACAAATGGTTATTTTGTGCAGAAATTTATGAAAAGTTGTTTTTAGATAGATTTTTAAAGGGTAATAGTATACTAGGTAATAAATAAATTATTAAGTATGATATATGTGTTAGATGAGAATGATAAATTTGTAATTAAGGTGTATGTTTAAAATTAAGGATGATGTGATTTTTTATTTTATTTTTTGAAAAAAAAACTTCGGACCTAGAATTATTTAATTCTTAGTTTATTTATTCATCCAAATTACTATTAATCTCAGATGGAGTATTTAGTCTAGCTCATCAATTCATTTAAATTAAATGGTTCGATTCGGCTTAACGGATCTATGAACTTACACATTAATTACTCTCTCTCCATTTCACAATAAAAATCGTAGTTACTTAGAGAAGTAATTTTTAAAAAAAATTGATTTTTCACTTATATTTAAAAATAATTTAATATTTTTAAATAATACTCACACAATCATAATAATGTTTTAAAATTTCAAATGACATTTGTTAAATGCTTAAATATTTTAATCGCTCCAAGTTGTAACATCGATCTGGCATCTACTCTTAAAAGTCCACATCTCTATACATCACTATTAAAAGTCCAACTCTTTTTATTTTAGAGAAATAAAAGGGATAGGAGTGCAGAAATTTATTTTTTCGTTTTAAAAAGGGGAAAAGGTCAATTTGGACCCTCTCAAACTTGCCCCCTAACTAAATTTTTGTTCATCAAAACCCTATATCTATTCTATTTGATCATCAAAGCCCTTCATCTATCCCAATGGGATCAAATTACCCATTTTTCATAAAAATTAAATATTAAAATAATTATTTTTTCAATCCCGTAATTAATTAGGGTAATTTGCGTTAAGAAACAGATAAAACCACAATGATTTATAATATAAAAAATAGATCACTCTCCGTCGCCGCCGCTTCTTGCTACTTTCTCTCACCAGATCTCCAACAAAATCCACCAATCGCCGCCCTCGTGGCCGCCCCGCCGGCTTTGGGGAACAAGCACAAGCCTCTGGACATCATCATTCGGGATACCCCAAAGCTTTCCGATCCCACATTCTTGAAGTCTTCTCCGAGAAAACGACGTTGTGGAAATGTCTACGCGTACGAGCAGATGTGGGAGAGGAGTTTGCGTCTTCAGCGGCGGCGCACCATCACCAACGTCACTCTACGCCAACCGGGGGGCCCGAGGGTCACGCTGCAAGGTCGCTTCGAAATACTCTTCGTTTCCGGTACGGTTCTTCCACCGCACATGTCGCCGAGTGTGGGTGGGCTGACGATGTTTCTGTCTGGTGGGCAGGGGCGGCTCGTCGGGGCGCCGTTGATGGCTTATGGGCACAAATTATGTTGGTTGAATCATTATTTGTTTCATCTGTTTTTAATTCAAATTAATTAGGGGAGAGAATTTTTTTTTTTTGCTATTTAATTTTTCAGGAGAAGGAGTAATTTGATATCAATAAAATAAATTAAGGGTTTAAGTGAACAAAAACTTAGTTAAGAGGCCAAATTGATCCCATGGAACAAAATGAGGGTCCAAGTTGGACCTTTTCCCTTTTATAAAGTGTAAGCAAGGAAAGGAAAAAAATATTTTTTAGCTA
Source organism: Pogostemon cablin (assembly GCA_023678885.1). Classification (NCBI taxonomy): domain Eukaryota; kingdom Viridiplantae; phylum Streptophyta; class Magnoliopsida; order Lamiales; family Lamiaceae; genus Pogostemon; species Pogostemon cablin. Next base: position 32,541,953 of record CM042959.1, on the reverse strand, counting down.
ACGGAATTTATCAATGAAATTCAATCCGTTGGTAATTATCAATGGATTAGCAATTAAAATGATATTTTTCTATTAGCAATGAACAACGGATTTATTCACTATTTTACCAATGAAATTTAATCTGTTGGTAAGTACCAAATTAGCAAATGAATCTTTATATAAGGGCAAAAGCTCCTGCGCCCCGGGGGGACACGGGGATACGGTCTGTGTCCCCATGTGAACACAACACTTCCCCTCCCTATTCTATTTAAACCTATGTATTGCTAGGGAGTTTAAATTGTAAAGGGGCACGAAAATTGCAAAGGGACACGGATCTAAATCTTTGTGCCCGGGCGCACAAGAGACTCACTCTTATATAAATTAACAATAGATTACCAACAGAATTATTTACCAACAGAATTGATTTTTTGTTACTAAAAATTTACTAACCACTACTTTACCAATGGATTCCGTTGCTAACCCGTTGATAAACCAATTTAACAATGTAATTAACGCTTTTATCAACGGAATATTCAGTTGGTAAAAAAACAGTAGTGGTTGAAAAATGGATACTGGATGGCTCTTTTAATTTTCTTTTCTATTTATTTTTCTTTATTTATTTATTAATTATTATTGTTATTATTATTTACTGAAACTATGATAGTTTTTAGTGACCTAATTGTTTCTTTTTTTTTTCACTCTGCACAAAATTCATCTATCAATTCGGCCCTTTCTTTCTTTTTTTTTTAAAGAGAGAATATATCAGCAGAGACCATTTTAATTTTTTCATAATTAGGTATTATATATTATTTCTCAGATTTTATTAATTTTTTATATATTAGGAATTGTTAATTAAACATTTCACTTGACAATTAATTTTTATTTATCAATAATGTGATAAAACTTTTTATTAAAATATTTTAAATTTTAATTCGTCTCACCAAATGAATTCGTCAGACAATCTTACACAAAATTTTGCCTTATTATATTTATCATACACAAGCTCAAATGATATGTAAATTGATACTTGAAACAACCGATTCAATAACCAGAAATTCATTATTCAAAATCCATAATCATAAATCTCCCAAAATATTAATACAATTCGTTCTAATCTTATCTAATCTAACTAACATGCACTAATTTGTAAATACTCTATTTCATTACTCAACAACCAAACTTCACAAAATCCATAAATTTTTTGGCAAAAATTTGTGAGAGCGTATCATGAAATCTTTAGTATACTAAAGGAAGGTTATGATTTGATGAGTTGTCAACTTGAGAGTAATTTAGGGATGACTTGGCATTTTCTTAGAATTTTGAATTTATTTTGCTAAACTTGCTAAGAAAGAGTTGAGTATTAACCAATTAAATTATTTCACTTTTTTTTATCTTATTTAAAAGTTAACTTAAAACTTTAAATGTTTTTTATTTTTAAATCGATTTTATATAAAAATTATATCAAATTAATCGTCTTCTCATGATCTTCAATTTGACATCCATATTACCAATATAATATAATTTAAGAAATAGATTCTTAAATTTAATAATAATTTTTTTATTAAAGATAAATTTTAATTAAAATTTATTAATAAATAAAATATTTTTAAATAGTAAGAAATTATTTATTCTATTTTTAACTTTATTGTAAGCAAAATATTTGTATAACATAAAAAAATGGATAAAATATGAATATATGAAATTAATAAATAAATGTATACACAAATAAAAAACTCTTATTATCAATCATCATTTACTTTTATAAAAATATTTATGCTCAATAAATGAGAATATGTTAATTTAATAGTGTTATAATATATATATATATATATATATATATATATATATATATATATATATATATATATAGTAAACATTTAATAAACTATTTAGAATAATAAGATTTATATACTTATATATATATATATATAATATTATTATTAATATATTTTATTATTATATATAAGAATACAAGGCCAAGAAACTATTTAGTAAACCACCAAAATAATTTAATTTCTTTTATTGTGAATTTTAATTTATTAATATAGGTGCAAGACTTCCAAAAGAAGACAATTGCAAAACTTCCAAAAGAAGATTGTGCAAGACTTCCACAAGAAGACATGTACAAAACTTCTACAAGAAGATTAATACTTGACTATATATAAGTGGTAATGGGCAAAGTATTATTGAGTCTCAAGGTAGGTTTGTGAATATGGTTGCCCATGTCGATTGCGGACTAAATATGGGGGCCGACGGCAATGTGGAGGAGCCGGCACTACTTAATGATCTCTCGAAGTCGTCGATTTATATTGGGGTCGGCGGCAATAGTGGAGGAGCCGACACTACTTAATGATCATCATCGATTTATTTCGTAGATTTGGTGGTCGCTTCGTCAATTGATCATTGGGAGATCTCTTATTATAAGACTAGGAGTTTCTTCATCATCAACCCCTCTTCATCAATTTATAGTTATTTGAAATTCTCATATAGCATTAGAAAAGTAGTTATTTGAAATTCTCATATAGAATTAGAAAATGTAAACAAAATATTGCAATGATAATTAAGAAAAAATTGCATATTTTAAAGATCGATAGATATCATGGTGAAATTAATAAAATAAAAGATAAATTTTTTTTTATCAATCATATATGATAAAGAAAAAGATACATATTTTAAAGATTGATAGTATGATAGAGAAAAAGATATATATTTTAAAAATCGATAAAGATACATATTTTAAAGATTGATAGTTAAAAAAAATAGCAATACGATACGTGATATATAGAAAAATATACATATAACAAAAATTAGAGAAAAATATACATATAAAAAAATAGCAATAGAGTAGAATGAAAAAATGGATGATTGTAAATTTAAAATTTGATAGTAAAAAAAAATAGCAAGACATGAAAAAAAGAAAAAGACATATAAAAAAAATAGAGAAAATATATATATATATATATATATATATATATATATATATATATATATATATATATATACTATATACTAAAGGAGGGTTTTGGATTTATTATATGGTATCATGTGAGTAATTTAGGTGATGTGTCATTTTTATAGATTTTTGAATTTTTTTTAATAATAAACTTGCTTAGGAAGGAAGATAATGTAGTTACTTTATTTTAAATAACCAATCAAAATATTTCATTTTTCTTTATCTTATTTAAAAATTTACCTAAAACTTTAAGTGTTTTAAATTTTTTATTTTTAAATAGAATTTATATAAAATTATATCAAATTAATTGTCTTTTCATGATCTTTAATTTGACATCCATATTACTAATAATATATGATTGGAGAAATAGATTTTTAAATTTAATAATAATTTTTATATTGTAAAATATTCTTTAATAAAATATATTAATAAATAAAATATTTTTAGAAGAGTAAGAAATTATTTAATAGATTTAATCTATTTATCCTTAGAATTTTAAGTTTAATAAATTTAGTTTATTATAGAATTCTAAATGAGGAATTTCATGAAAAAATAAATCTTAGTTTAATATTAATTAATTTTCATAATTTTTTTATTGTTAATTATTTATTTTATATTTATTTTATTATTTTTAATAATTAATTTTAATTATACAATAATTTATAATTATTATATACATTTATTGATTTTATTTATTAAATGATAATAGTTAGGGATGATAATGAAATGGGCATTTTAAGTATCTATTCTATCCAAATCTTAATAGGGCACGTATGGGTAATTGTAAACGGGTTTGAGACGGATACAAATAGTTGTGAAAATCACATTAGGGTTTGTAACGAGTACGGATAATACCGCAATACCCTCGGGTACTATAAAAAAATATATTAAATCAATGATTGTGCTATTTTATGAACAACTTATGGTATAAATGACAGTGATAACAATTTATATCGAAATTAATAATATTTTATGGCGAAAGTGATAAGTATTATAAAAAGTGTAAAATGATTTCACGTGAAGCGGTTTCATGCCAGACCTATCATATTACATATTAATGAATAAAAGAATTTATAAAGTTTGTTAATAATTTTTTCCAGATTTTTACTTAATTTTTTAATAAATTACTGAATATAAAAAAATATATACAAATGTATATACCCTAAACTCTAAAACCCTAAACCCTAAATTTAGGGTTTATGGTTTTAGAGTTTAGGGTTTAGGGTTCTTAATAAATATTAAGAAATACATATATACATTAGTATTGAATAAAATTAATATAGATGGGTGTACGCGTGTATTCGAATGCATGAGATAATTCATTATTATTTTAAATATTCGTTTTGTCATTTTGATCTTTCCCATTACAAAGTACTATTAATTTCTTTTTATATAAATGAGATATATATACAAAATTATATTAAAGATATGGGTGCACAACATGTCCCGAGAACACACAAATTTTTGCCTTATTATAATCCTTATTCTACCAATAAAGTTAGATAATTTTATTAAGGTTAGGTCTTGCGTGAGACCATCTCAAATGAGGTCATTTTTCACTTTTTAAAATAGTTATCATTCTCGCTATAAAACATTATCACTTTGGCTATAAAATGTTATCACTTTTTATTTATACTATAAACTGTTCATGAAATAGTATTATCACATTTCATTAGTTTACTATCACTTTCCTATATAAAAGTTATCAATTTCTCACCGTTTCACATAAGCCCTTATGTGAGACGGTCTCACGCAAGTCTTTGTCTTTTATTAATATAAATTATAACTTTTAATATTTTTCAATTTCATTAATATGTTTTAAAAATAATAATTTAATAATCCCGCGTAACGTGTTACGCGGGTTTCGTACTAGTTACTTTTATAAAACGAATAAAACTACTCCCTCCATCTTATTAAAGTTGTTATATTTTTTTTGGCACAGATATGAAGGAGTATGATATTTTAATGAATAGTGAGTTGAAAATATAATATTTTAATGTGTAGTGGGTAGGTATATTAGTAGTGTGTGTGGGCTCCATGTGAATATGTTAATATTTTTGTGTGGGTCCCATATACTTGAAAAGGAAATGTAACAACTTTTGTGGGAGAACCCAAAAAGAAAAATGTCACAATTTCTGTGGGACGGAGGAAGTAATATTTAATAAAAAAGTGATACTCAATAGGTTAAAAGTGATAATAATACAATAAACTATTTTATAAATAATTATAATATAAATAAAAAGTAATACTCCCTCCGTCCCAGGTATTTTTACCCGTTTGTACGGGAACGGAGATTAAGACGTTTTATTTTTTTAATATATAATGTAAGAGAAAGTAGGGATAAATTAGTAATTTAAAAAGAAAAGGTGAATAAAGTTATTGGGAATGATGAATAAAGTGTAAAAAAGTAATTAAAATTGTTGGGATTATAAAAAGTATGTAATAAAATATTATGTATTTTTGCCAAAAATTGAATGGGTAAAAATACGTGGGACACCCCAAAATGGAAAGTGGGTAAAAATACGTGGGACGGAAGGAGTAATATATTAAAAAAAAGTAATAACATCTCCAAATATAGTAATAATTAATAAAAATAGAGTAAAATGAAATCAGCATGAGACAATCTCACCTGCCCCAAAGTTAGGTTTATTTATTTTCATTATTAAAATTCTAGAATTCTTGAAATTACATCAAAATTATGGATGTGTAGGATGTGGGTTATTTTGGAAAAGTAGAAATAATGTGGAGTAGTATTTAAAGATATAGGGTGCAACCTAATTAAGAACAATGGATGGTGAAAGGCGGACCAACTAAGTGGCGCACGTGGCCCCCCTCAAAATCTGAAAATATTTACTATATACTTCGTCCGTTTTAAAGATATTGACACACTTTTCTTTTTAGATTGTCCTATAGAAATTGACATATTTCCTTTTTAAAAATATGAGACCTACAAAAAAATAATTTATTTATTTACATGGACCTACACACACATCACACTCACCACTAATACAACTACCCACTACAAATTAAATATTATTTCTCTCACTCCACTTTACATTAAATTATTATATTTCTTAATATCCGTGCCAAAAAAAATGTGTCAATATTTCTTGGACGAAAGAAGTATATAAACAATTATTAATATAGATGGCATTAGCCTAGTGGAATAAAGCATTTTTGTGTATGCAATGGTCGCAGCTTCAATTCTAAGGAGGGAAGGTGTTTATATTTTTCATCTTATTCTTTTAAAATACTATACTATTTAGTTATTCTTTTGATAATATTATTTTAATAATTTTATTTCTTTTAAAATACTATACTACTTAGTTATTCTTTTGATAATATTATTTCTTTTTATGCAAATTATTTATAAATTAATTGTTACCTTACTAAATATTCTTTTTGATATATTCTTTCTTTATTCATCTTATTTTAATACTCTCTTTTATTTCATTTATGTGCATTTTTCCGCTTTCTAAATATTTATTTATCATAATGTGTTTTAATCAATGCCTAAATTATTATCTTTTGATGAGATCAACTATTTCATTTTCATCTTTTATTCCACTTGTTAGATATTTATTTATCTTGTGTTTTAATCAATGCCTAAATTACTTAATGTGTGCAAGAGTTTAATGATTATTTATTAGGATTTAGTATTTTAATAGAAACAACTTATGAAACACGTAGTGAAATACCATTGTGGAATAATGATTTCGTACTGTTAAAAATCAATTAAGTTAGTGAAAAAATATTTTTTATTAAATTTTATATCTACAATATATATATATGTTGTGTATCCTTTTATGGAGGAAGAATTCTTAAGTGATTGTGGCCCTGATCGAAATTCCTGAGCTCACCACTGGATGGAATAAAATCTCAAGTATGATTTTAGTGGAAATGGAAAAAAAAAGAACTGAATCTGAATATTAAGTACTCTGTTTTGTTTGGAGACTTTCTCAATTGATTAATAAAAAATGGTTAGTAATAATTGTTTTGTCGTTTCTGGTGTAATAGAAAGTAGCTTGTAATTTGTACTATTTTATTTAAGATAAATCTCATATCCTAAAAGTAATAATATTCATTTAGAAAAATAAAAAATAAAACCAAGAAAATGGTTGATGTCCAAACATGAACCTTATTCAACCGAACAACATTGGAACGTTTGCTTGAATAAGCTAGCTGAACTTCTTTAATTGGTTGATTTCCAATCATTTTTAATTTTTTTTTTAATAAACCGCCGATTTTTCTCAAATTGAACTATCACTTGCGTTGCATATGATATATTCCGGCAAAAATTAAACAAAAATGAATAGCTATAAATTAAATTGGGCAAATATTAGTATACAATCTCCAATTGATATACAACATTCTTCCTTCACTTTCAGTGTGTGTTTTTCTCTTTTTTTTTAAATTATTGCTGTACATTACTATTTTTTTTAATTTTAGGGATATAATTGTAATTTTATCCTTGTTGTTTAGGGTATAATTATCCCCTAGGGTTTAGGGTTTAAGATATAATTGTAATTTTACCCTTGTGGTTTAGTGTATAATTATCCCCTAGGGTTTAGGGTATAATTGTAATTTTACCCTTGTGGTTTAGGGTATAATTATCCCTTAGGGTTTAGGGTACAATTGTAATTTTACCCTTGTGGTTTAGGGTATAATTATCCCCTAGGATTTAGGATATAATTGTAATTTTATCCTTGTAGTTTAGGGTATAATTATCCCTTAGGGTTTAGGGTATAATAGTCATTTAAATAAAAATTTAAAAATAAAATAAAAAACAACATTAATGAAGGAACAGTAATTAATTAAGAAGGGTGTGAACCAAGGTTGTATTGAATTGGTACAACCGGTTGCACCCAGTCCCTCTCATTAAATTGATATACAAATATTTATTTTAAAATAGAATTCAAAAGTACCTAATAGTTACGAGACAAAATTTTAAGATATTGACAGAATTTTAAGTCGGTTTGCGAATAAAACGCAGAATTTTGAAAGCCCAGAGTCTTAACGGATCAGTCCCTCGGGAGCTGGTGCGACTCCCTTTCCTCAGAGAGATGTTAGTCTACCTCCTCTCTCTCACACGCACACCCACACGCCCTGTGCTTAACTGTCAAGTTTGAATTTGCAGTGACTTGACTCGGAACTACCTCAACGGCACCATACCTCCAGAATGGAGTTCCATGCAGCTCGTAAACATGTAAGCGCTATTTTCTGTATATCTGTTTGCCTTGCGATTTACAATCTGTGGATGTTTGGTGAATCAATTGAAGCAGGATTCGGTTCTCAATTTCGTACTTATTTTGATGTCTAATGCAGTTCTCTGCTTGGAAATCGTGTTACGGGTTCAATACCCAAAGAAATTGCCAACATCACCACTCTCGAACAACTGTAAAGCTTTTTTCTACTGACAATTTTGTGCATTTTTTACATTGATCGAGTAAGCAGATTTCTTATTTAGACGTTTTATTAAATTGAAGGGTATTGGAGTTCAATCAGTTGTCTGGATCTATTCCTCCACAGTTTGGAGATCTTCCTCGAATTCAAAGATTGTAAGTCTCAGTGATTTGGCCAACTTTAATTCTGCTTTTATTTCTCCAATTTGATGGCGATCATTAAGATGTTGATGTCTTATTATAAATTAAGTATAATTTACTCTATGTTATTGTGTGAAGGCTATTCACTTCGAACAATTTAAGCGGGGAGATACCCGCAAGTCTAGCAAAATTGACTACACTGACGGACGTGTAAGAGTCTTCTCATTTCTTTCTCTTGAAAGTGATATTATTGCTTCTTGTTAACTATTTGGCTCGATGGACCTCACATATTAATGTCATTTGGATGCAGTCGTATCAGTGACAACAAATTCGAAGGAAGCATACCAAACTTTATCCAGAACTGGACTAATATGGAAAAATTGTAAGAGTTGATCAATATTGATGTTTGTATTTTATTGTTTAGCTTTGTTTTTCATCAATGCTGAGCTTCAAACTTGAATATGTCAGAGTGATCCAGGCTAGTGGTCTCTCTGGGCCAATCCCTGCTGGTATTGCTTCCTTAACTAAATTGACTGACCTGTGAGTATAGATTATTATAATTTTTATAGCCTTGTTGAAATTATCACAGTTATATTTCTTTGAGAAAGAGAAAATGTTTTAATGATATACATTGTAATTGTCAGGAGAATTAGTGACTTGAATGGGAATGATTCAGCTTTTCCACCTCTTAGTAACATAGGAAAGCTGAAGACACTGTGAGTGTGCTAACTGTTTTTGCTCTATCATAATAATAATGCATTGTTTACGTGTGAATGAATTCTGTTATGCAGGATATTGAGAAGCTGCAATATTGCAGGGCAGTTGCCAAGTTATATTGGGGAGATAACTGGATTGAAAGTCTTGTAAGTACCTCATTCTGCTCATTTTCTCGGCAATATGTTCTTCATTCATTTAGTATGACATTGATAATGTGTTATCTACCTGCATTTACTCTTTAGCTTAACTCTCATCCCATTTTCCTATTGTTGCACACATATATATATTTTTTTTGTTGGGATCATTATATATCAAAGTACTTCAATGGAGCTAATTAAATATTAATCTATTGATAGTCAAATGCAAGTATTAGTTGCCTACAATCTTTCAATGGTTACAATAACAATTTGGTGGGATTTCACTTATGGAACATGTGATGACTGGATTGAAAGTCTTGTTAGTAACCTCCTCATTCTGCTCATTTTCTCTGCAATATGTTCTTTGGAACTTAAAAACATTCCTTTAGGATGACGTTTATAATGTGTTATCTTCGTTTATAATGTCAAATCATAATTTGTTTTACATTTCATGTGCAGAGATCTGAGTTTCAACAAATTAACTGGGCCAATTCCTGAAAGTTTCCAGGGTCTATCAAACACGGATTACATGTAAGTAATTCAACTGGAGACCAACCTTAGTGGCATTTTTTATTGGACTTTCATGATTTATAAGCTATAACTAAACTGGAAAGCATAAATAAGTTGAGCAAACCAAGGAAGTTTCATAGAGAGCTTTTCAATCTCCAATTTGGTTAAATGGACGAGTAAAATCATAAAAGCACTTATATGTGTTAAATTTGACTTGTTTTGGAAGTGGTGATGAGGTTGAACGAAACACCTAAGCTATTTTGGGAAATAACCTTGAAGAGCATGCATAATCCATCAAGTTGGCTTGTTTTTACAATTTTCCCCTGGTTTTTTCTACGGTATGGTACTTAATGAATAGTGATGATTAGTACTACTAATGATTATTTTAGCTTTCGTCAAATGACATGAATGTTTTATTGGTCTCTTTGCTTTGAGGTTTATGAGTGATGGAGTTTACAAACTTCTTTTCATCTCAATTATGTTGCGCCTACTGGTTAAATGACCATGTAATTTACTTTAAGCCTACAATCTACTTAGTTCAACAGTTCATCTCAAATCTATAGGGATATGATCTCTTTGTACAAATCTTCCAACATAAATCCAATAATTTAAAACTTTTTCCTTTGTGGTTCTGGGTAAAGGTTAAGAGCGATCCAAATGCTTAACCAGAGTAATATCATGAGCTGTGAGATAAGATGTTGAGATCGCTAACTGAAGATTTTCATTTTTCAGCTATCTAACTGGTAATTCCCTAAATGGAGCTCTTCCAGCTTGGATGCTAAAAGATGGTGACAACATGTAAGGTTCCCTTTGTTGTTTTTTTGTACGTCTCTTAGTTACCACATGAGGCCATGCATTCATTGTTTTCTTTTAAGCTCAATTTGTTGAAATATGTCAATTTCAATGCAGAGACCTCTCTTACAACAACCTCACATCTGAAAGTTCAGTAACAAGTTGTCAAACACGTAGCTTGTAAGATTACCAATATTTACATTTAAGTGGATCTACAATTTTTTTGTATTTCCTAGTCTGACTTCAATAACGCCAATTCTTTTCAGAAACTTGTTTGCTAGCTCAAAAGGCAATACCACGTAAGTTCTGGTTTTGTATATTCTCACATTCATAACTCCATTTCTAGTATAATATGAATCTGACCTGTAGTAAATCTAACATTATCTTGGCAGTGGTACTGTTTCCTGCCTAAGGAGCAGTTGCGACCGAAGTAAGTGGTTCTTCAATATCGTAGTTTTGACCTTGATTGTTTACCAATAAATATCTATAAGAGCAGATGTTTAGTTATAGTCCATATGTAGGTGCTCATATTTCTTTTTGAGGTTATGAACAAGTAATGCAGTGTCAGCTAATTTTTCATTTTCATTTGAACTATTCTGAAAGCACTGCAGACTAGCACTGTTTCTTACATATCCTTTTTGTCCATCTGTCATGAAATTTTGCCAATATAATAAGCTAAACTAAACTAAGACTCTACGAATTGATCTTTTCAACCTTTTTGTTGAAGGAAAATTGTAAATTTTTTTTTTTGTTTTTACCTTAGGGTACTACTCGCTCCACATTAACTGTGGGGGAAAACAAGACGTGGATGATAATGGAAACACGTATGATGATGATACGGATTCTGGTGGGGCTTCAAGTTTTTTTCGGAGCAGGACAAACTGGGGTTTTAGCAGCACTGGTCACTTCTTGGATGATGATCGCCCCAGAGATTCACTCCCCTGGGAGAACAGTTCAAGCATCACTGGGCCGAATCCCAAGCTATACAGAGATGCGCGCCTTTCTCCCTTGTCATTGACTTATTATGGATTTTGCATGATCAATGGCAATTACACAGTAAACCTTCACTTTGCGGAGATTATGTTTACTGAAGATAGAACATATAGTAGCCTCGGAAGGCGTCTATTTGATGTTTACATTCAGGTACTTGTTTAACCTTTACTTTTATTGACCCATGTTGAAGTTTCTCCGTAAAGTAGGGTCCATTATGGAATGAAGTTGATACACGTTCTTTCGAATGATGATTTATTCAAGACAAATGAGTTCAGTTTAACCATATTTTTAATGGTTTCGAAACAAATATTTTAGGGAAAGCTGGTGCTGAAGGATTTCAACATTGAAAATGAGGCAGGTGGAGTTAACAAGGGAGTTATAAAGAACTTCACTGCAGTTGTTACTGATAATAACTTGGAGATCCGTTTCTATTGGGCTGGGAAAGGGACAACTGGTATTCCTTATAGAGGAGTTTATGGACCTCTCATTTCAGCCATATCTGTTGATCCTGGTGAGTTACAAATTCTGTCTGGTTTGGAATCAGTAGGTATGGTAGACGGAAGATGATGGAAAATTTCATAATGTGGCCACTCAGTTTTCATGCCTTTATCTCATGCTGATGCCAAAATTTTCTGATGTATTATTATATTCATTCTAACTTCATTGCAGCTTTGAGCATCTTATTTCACTTTTACTAAATAACCATATTGAGATTGTTTCTGATCTGAAATTTGTTCAGATTTTCCACCTCCCTCCGAAAGTGGAAGCAGCATTTCTGGAGGTGCTGTAGCTGGAATCGTGATAGGAGTCCTTTTCATAGTCTTTTTGGTTCTGGGCCTTCTTTGGTGGAAGGGTTGTCTGGGACGAAAAAACTCGATGTATAATGGTATGAAATTAGCCAACAAAACCATGCTTGCCTGTACTTCAGAGTTCCACTTGTGAAAATGTATTTTTTGTGTTATACTCTATTTTTAATGAATACAGTAATTTTAGTATCAGATTACATGATGAGCTTATTGTAAATGAAATGTAAAATAGAAAGAGCTTGCTGTTTTCTCAAATATTTTCAATGACTGTGCTTTTGCAGATCTGAAGGGTCTAGACCTTCACACTGGATCATTTACTTTAAGACAAATAAAAGCTGCCACAAACAATTTTGATCCTGCTAATAAGATTGGAGAAGGTGGTTTTGGTCCTGTATATAAGGTAACTTTAAAGACAAAATAAAGATATGGTTGAATGGTATGTTGTCATCTTGCTGATACTATTTGATTTTGTTTTGATGTTGAATATTTTTTTTTGAAGGGTGTTCTGTTAGATGGCACAATCATTGCTGTGAAGCAGCTCTCTTCCAAATCAAAGCAGGGTAACCGAGAGTTCGTGAACGAGATAGGCATGATTTCTGCTTTACAACACCCTCATCTTGTTAAGCTGTATGGATGCTGCATTGAAGCCAACCAGTTGTTGCTTGTGTATGAGTACTTGGAAAATAATAGCCTCGCTCGTGCACTATGGGGTATGATTTATGAGAATCTTATCTTCTGCATGACCATTCATTCCTTGGCTTGCATTATATCATGCTAACTGTTTGCAGGTCCAGAAGAACAGCAGCTGGTTATGGATTGGCCAACAAGGCACAAGATCTCCATTGGTATAGCAAGAGGTTTGGCTTATCTCCACGAAGAATCAAGGCTAAAAATTGTCCATCGTGACATCAAGGCTACGAACGTGCTACTTGATAAGAATCTAGTCCCTAAAATATCCGACTTTGGACTTGCTAAGCTCAATGAAGAAGATAACACTCATATAAGCACCCGTGTTGCTGGAACTTTGTGAGTATTCACTCCTACTAATCTATGATTCTGTTGATCCTTACAGAAAAAACTATGTTGTCTAAGGCATCTTTCCCCTTCATTAATGTCTGTGTTTTCTGATTATTATTTATATATAATTACCACTCCACCAAAGGATGCATGTCTTAACTATTTTAATCTGCCATTGATCTCGGAGATTTCTTGCTCTGTCCCTCACTAAAAGACTCTTGACATGATCGTGATTTTACAGCGGGTATATGGCTCCAGAATACGCAATGCGTGGCTATTTGACAGACAAAGCAGATGTATACAGCTTCGGGGTTGTTCTTCTGGAAATTGTGAACGGAAGGAGCAACACGAGCATGAAGACCAAGGATGAATGCTTCTATCTTCTTGACTATGTAAGACACATTATCATTGTTCTTAGAGTGCCTACAAAACAAAAAAATGAGAGCATTTTTCTATGCTTTTTTTTTTATTGAATAACTTGTGAACTTTCTTGCCTTAGGCTAATTCCTTGAAGCAGAGCGGAAATTTGATGGAACTAGTCGACCCGAGACTAGAAAATTTCAACAAAGAAGAAGTGATGATGGCTATCAGCGTGGGATTCCTTTGCACGAATGTGGTAGCTGCAGAAAGGCCAACCATGTCGGCTGTGGTGAGCATGCTCGAGGGAAGAGGAGGCATTCAACAGTTAGTTTCAGGCTCGAGTGTCTCCGTGAATAAGATGAAACCTACGGAAATGAAGGAGGGCGCGGTTCGTGCCCAGAGCATATCGATGGATGTGCCGTGGACAGGTTCCTCGTCGTCCACCACTGCGGATCTCTATCCAATCACCATGGATACAGATTACTGGGAGAAGAGAGATCCATAAATGCAACTCTTATGTTTCTTCCTTTGACTTCATATTTTGTTCTGTTTTTTTTTCCCCATTTTTTTCTCTTCCATACACACACTCCAAATATGCAAAATACATGTTCAAGCGTTTTCTCACATTACGTTGTAAAATGTTTCGAGTTGGCTGTCATTAGTTGCATTATTTTGTAAAAAGATTCGAGTTGGTTGAGTTATGAGCTCACCCGCTCCTGTGAAGGCAAACTAAATATGATTTTAAATTTTCAAAAAGTGAGGCTGTATTTGTTTTGGGTTTTAAAAGCTAGGATTTGGTTTTGGATTTTATCAAAATCAATAGCTTACGTAACTGTTTCAGAGTCACTTATTATCTAGGAAATCTTATTTGTTAGATTAATCTTAATTAATTTCAATCATTGAATCATCTAAACAATATAGGATAAATATGAATGGATGAAATTAACACGGATCAGTTGGGCTATTATTGTCAATTTTGAATAATTAAAAATGTTCAAAGATCAATTAACTTTTTTATATATAAGGTAGTATATTATTTAGAATTTAAGTTGGAATATATTATTTTGGTCTAATGAAATGTAATAAATGTATTAATTATTTTGCTTTCTTATAAAGTAAGCAAAAGCTCCTGTGCCTCAATCAGAACACAACAATAAAGTATCCCAACCCTCTTCTTTCATATTCTATTTAACCATATGTATTACTAGGAGTTTAAATTGAGTTTGGGGACATGAAACACGGTGTCCCCGGGCATAGGAGCCTCACTCATAAAGTAATATTAATTATAATATAATTGTTAATTTATTTTTAATTTATTATTATTAATCTAACAAAATATATATAAAAAATAGGCAAAAACTTGTATACAACCTCCAATTGGTATAACCCCCTGTACAACCTCCTTCCTTCACCTTCAGTGTGTGTTTTCCTCACTTTAAAAAAAAACTGTTGTGTTTTATTATTTTTTTATTTTTTATTTAATTTTAGGGATATAATTACAATTTTACCCTTGTGGTTTAGGGTATAATTTATCCTTAGGGTTTAGGGTATAATTGTAATTTTACCCTTGTGGTTTAGGGTATAATTTATCCCCTAGGTTTAGGGTTTAGGGTATAATTGTAATTTTACCCTTGTGGTTTAGGGTATAATTTATTCCTAGGGTTTAGGGTATAATTATAATTTTACCCCTTGTGGTTTAGGGTATAATTTATCCCTAGGGTTTAGGGTTTAGGATATAATAGTCATTTAAATAAAATAAATTTAAAAATAAAATAAAAAACAACATTAATGAAGGAGCAAGAATTAATTAAGAATGGTGGGGACCAAGGTTGTACCAATTCAATTAGTACAACCGGTTGTACCCTATTCACTCTCTAAAAAATATATGTTGTATGTGTTTATAATTATTAGTAGATAATTATATTTATAATTTTAATAACTAGATTCTTCGATAGTTATATTTAAATACTAATAAATTATAAATACGTATATTTTAAATAACAAATATATTTATTTTGTTAAATTAATAATTATAGTATATATTAATTTAAGCTACTATAAATAATTTTTAAAAAGATTATGTATTTTTTTATATTTTTTATTTTAATATTACATATATAATCTTTCTATTTTTATTTTTTTAATATTATATGTTAACATTTATTATTATATTACAATTATATATCTCCAAAATATTTATTTTTAACTAGAAGAAATAATTACTGATAGGTACACACTTTGTACCCCTAATTACTACTAGATACATTGATTTAAAATAATTATTATTTAATACAAAATATTAAAGTAAAATACCAAATATACCCCTAAACCCATATACCTTTAAAACACTAACCCCAACCTCCACCCACCACCGGACCACCGCTGCCGCTGCCGGACCGCCGCCGCCGCCGGTGGAGCTCCGGCGGCCGGTCGTCGGAAAATCTGTTCGTCAGGAAAAAAAAAAAAAAAAAAAAAAAAACTGGTCGCCGGAAAGCTGCCGCGCCGCCGCCGCCGGAAAAACTGTTCGTCCAAAAAAAAAAAAGAAAAAAAAAAAACTGGTCGCCGGAAAAACTGCCGCCGCCGGAAAAGCTGCCGGACCGCCGCCGCCGGACCACCACATTTTTTTGCTGCACACACTTTTTTTTTCCTGCACACACTTTTTTTGCTGCACACACTTTGCTGCACATGAACTTTTGCTGCACACAATATTTATGTGCAGCACATTAATAGGGGTAATATTGGAATATCACTATATATTTTTGTACCTAGTAGTAATACTTTTGTATGTTTGTATCTCATAGTAATTTAGGGTTTTTTTGTGTACCTAGTAGTAATCCTCCCTAACTAGAAAATATTTGATAAGTCTATATTTAATTAATTATTTCAAGAAAATAATTATTTAAATATTATAATATATTGAGATTTAGTGAGCTATTAAACGAGTAGAGCAAGCCCGACTAGTGGTACTCGTGCTCGGATCGAGTAGTTATCGATCCGAGCTCGAGCTTGGCTTGTTAAATAAATAAGCTTAAGAACGAGATCGAGCTCGCTCGAGTAATTTTAGAGCCGAATCGAACTTGATTGATCTCGTTAAGTAAATCGAGTTGAGTTTATCGAGGCTTATCGAGCTGATTTTTAATGAATATATCTTATATTAATTATTTAATATTTATTATATTATTAAATAAAATTATTTATTATTAAAATACTTGAGCCTTGTCGAGTCGAGTTGAGCTGAGCTCTCTAGCAGCTTGTTCATTTTAACAGCTCTAAGATCCACCTCTTTTTTATATATAATTTTTAAAAATTAAATTACACTCCTTCCATTTCATTATAAGATTACATTTAAAAATTAATTACTCTAACAGCATGATTGGTATAACGTAATGAAATGAGAATGGAATGAACATTCCTTATTTGATTCTCATTTATACGTTTGGTATGGATTTAAGAATGGGAATACTAATTCCTTATGGAATGTGTATTCCATATAAATGGGAATCATCATTCCTCCCCACCCCCATGGGTTTACCCATTCCTTTCTTAAATAGAATCAAAATATTATTTTTGGGTCACTTACTAGTGGATACATAAAATAATGCATAATTGCTATAAACTACATGACTCAAAGCACTAATACTCATAACTACACAATTATGATTGTGATACTATAAATACCCATATGTGTTTGCACAATTTGTTTGCACAATTTTATTTTTGCACATTTTAAGTTCTGGCGGAGGTCAGCGGCGGTCCGGCGGAGGTACGACGATCGGCCGCCGGAGGTCTGGCAGTGGGTGGGTGGGTGAGGGGTATAGTTTGCACAATTTATTTTGCACAATTTTGTTTTGCACAATTTGGTTTGCACAATTTGGTTTTGCACAATTTGGTTTTTGCATATTTTGTTTTGCATAATTCGTTTTGCACATTTTTTATTAAATTGTGCAAAATAACCTAAGTCGTCTTTTACACGTATCCAACTCCACATAAAAAATTGCGCAAAATTGATTTTTGTACAATGATTTTGCACATTTCTTAACCTAAGTCTTTTTTTACACGTATCCCGACTCCACATAGAAAATTATACAAATTTGATTAAATTGTGCAAATATTTTATGTTGAATTAATAACCAGGTCACAATTTTTTTTCAAGTAGTTGTACCTTCTTCCCTATTCATTTTAATTGTTTGCTGCCGAATAAACAATTTTGAAGACATTCAACTAAAATTAATATTAGAGTAAAATTACACATACAACGAAATCATAAAACAGAGAAAAAAATAGAATTTACTACTTCCAATTTCTTCAGGATATTGTCAATTTGTCAAATTGAGGTAACAAATGCCCAAGCATTAAGTTTTTCTGTACCTATACCTGTATGCACAAAATTAAAATCAAACTACAGAAATGCAAGAAAGACCACATCAAATCCTATCTTACTGAAAGAAAATTGCAGCTGCTACTAACAGGGAAGGTGGGAAGCGGATCATCTCGTATTCTACGAGGCAGAGCTCGATTATGAAGAAGGAGAGCAGCTCAAGCCTCTTGTCGGATTGAGCAGCCTTGAAGAACCTTCTCATGAACACGTATGGAGTCAGAAGCAAGAGATTGAAATGCAAGGTGTTGACCATCAACTTTTATGGAGTCGAAAGAAAGAGATTGAACTTCAAGGTGTTAACCATCAACTTCTCCAAATCTAGGACTCCTTGTCTGCAGTAAGCTCGGTCAGAGATCTGTATAAGATCCTCCACGACAGGGACATACACTTCTTCGTATTTGCAAGCTATAAGCATAGCAGTGACACCTACTAGCTGCAATTTATTTCTAACCACTGACTGAAGAGCTAAGAATCTATCGATGAGATTCACAGTTAAGTATAACGTCTCCTCCATCAACTCGAACTTGTAATTGAGGTTCATTACAAGTCCATCAGCCCAACTAAATTTATAAATTAGAAATCCAATGAAACACATCCTCTCTTATCAGGTCTTATCCCCTCTCGTCTTTCCACTCCACCGATCCCATAGCTTCCATGGCTGCTTCCTCAGCCACCTTCCTCTCCGCCGCCTTATCTAATATTACCCTCAATCCTCACTGCCGAACAAGCTCAATTTTCTCATCTCCCTACTTCCATTTCTCCAGCTTAAAATCCCCCTTCTCTCTCTTCTCCAAAACCACAAATGAGATCCCTCCTCTAAAAGCCATAAATCATAAATCAGAATTTCAATATTTCTAGTACATTTAACAGCTAGTTACTCATGATGCATCGATAATTATAGATTTGAAAGCACAAAAGAGTGGCAGCAGCTAAAAGCATAAACAATCAGTCCAAAGCCTCAGAAAAAATTATCAACCAAATGAAATTACTAATTCATACCTGATGGTAAGATGGAGGGGGCAAGCTTATGATATGTACGAAGCAAATAAGCAGATGAAGCCTTATCGAAGGAAAACAACATGGAGGCCATAGCGAACCCAGTGGTAGTAGAGCACCACGCCGATAAATATGAAGGCCAAATATCAGAGCACTGCACCGATGAACATGGAGGCCAGAGCGAACGATGGCAAGGGTTGGAAATTGCCTTGGGCTAGGCAGTGACGACGACTGGAAGGTTGCGTCTGAGATGGTCACGTACCATCGGAGGGTCAAGCGGGCCAGCCGCTGCTACCCGTGAAGTGGACGGTGACGGCTCGTAGAGGAATCACCGATGACTAATTTATCGCGATTGACCGTCGATGGGATGGGAACGGCTGTGAAGCACATCGAAGGTGTGAAGTCGCGTCGGCGGAGAGATTCTTCTGGTGTTGAGAAGAGAAAATCAGATCAGCTTTTCCACACTCTGGAGTCCGGAAGCATTTCTACTGCGGAGGTTTCTTCGGATTCCGAGGCGAAGGTGGTGGCTCTGCAGTTCATCATCAGCTCCACAGCCATCGCCGGTTGAATTCTAGGAATTTAATTTTTTCCCTTTTGTTATTTATGAATATAGCATAAAGGCAGTGAAGAAGGAAAAATAGATGAATTGAGGAATAAGATTGATATATAAGGAGGAGAGAGAGAATCGGCAATGATAGGGATGTGGAAAGATCATGAAAGATGTAGTGCCATGGTTGGAGGTTGGATGCGGCAGCCATGGATTGAAGAAAACCCAGATCGGGTTTTTTCTGGCATCTAAGCATGAACTCCACATGATATTTGGAATGTGAGTTTGTGTTGGAGGGTAATTTTGTCCATCCTTTGTTAAATTGTGTATCTGATTGTATTTTCTTTTTTTCAAGCTTATTAACATTTATGAATAATTTTTTTTATTTATATTACATCTCTTTTTATATAATTAAAAAAATAAAAAATAAAATAAAAAATTTTCATTTAACATGTAATTTTCATAATAATAAATTATGTATAAAAATATTAAAATTATTTAACATCTAATTAAAAAATTCTTATATCTTAATATTAATTATAAAAAAATAAATTTAAATTATTTAAAATATGAAAAATATATAATTAATTAAAATTTTATTTTAAATAAAAATTATTAAATTTATATTTTAAAATATAATACAAATTTTAAATTGAATACCCATATGTAATATTAAATAAAAATTTAAATTTATTTATGTAAATAATTTTTTAAATTACCTGTAATTTTTTTTATTTATATTTTAAATATAATAATTTTTTATTAATTTTTAATCTCATAATTTTTTAATAGTATACTTTTTAAAATATTTTAAATTTATTGAGATTTAAATTAATTTAAAATAAAATAAAATAAAATACAAATAGTGAAATTTGAATTTTTTTCTGTTACTTGAGCTATTCCTAGTCAATATCAATCATGAAAATAATTATATTTTGTCATTCCTTTTCTATCTTCATTCCATTCATAAGTTCATTCAATTCCATCTTAGTTCCATTCATTCATACCAATCTAACCGTAAATATTTTGTATTTAATTACCACTAGTAATTGAACCCGTGCGTTGCATGAGATGTGTTATTTTTAGGGCAACAACTTCTCTTAATTTTATGATGTTTGAACCGAATAATATTTAGTTGAATTTTGTCTCACCTAATATTTTAATATTATAGTATAATATTGTTATGGGAGAAACACTTATAAAATCTTGTGAGCATGTTAAGTTTATAAATTCGTATAAGTTTACTAATATCTTTTGCAATGAGATTAAAATGCAGAATTTAGCAATTTAAAATGCAACAATAATTTTTTTTATAAAATTATAAGATCAGATTCTATATTAATAATTTATAAACATCAATCAATTAATGAAATATTTTACTGTTAATTAACTCAACCAAACTTCTATTGCAAATAATTTAAAAGACTCATCTAAAGTTTCGTGTAAACAATCATTTAATTATTTTAATAGGTGGCTGAGATTTGTTTGAAAATTTTAATATATTCAAATAATATATTTAATATTATTCAATTTTTAATAAATATTATCATATTTTCTGATTTGAAAAAAATCATAATTATAATTATATAATTATTTTAATGGGTGGCTGAAATTTGATTGAAAATTTTGAATATATTCAAATAATATATTTAATATTATTTAAATTTTAATAAATAATATCTTATTTTTTGATTTGAAAAAGTCATAACTATAATTATTTAATTATTTTAATAGGTGACTGAGATTTGTTTGAGAAATAAATAGTAAGGATTTATATTAAATTATTTCCTGATTTGAAAAAATCATAATTATAATTATTTAATTATTTTAATGGGTTGCTGAGATTTGTTTTAGAAATAGATGGTCATGATTTGGCCATCTGTAAACATTATGCCATAAACTCTAAACCCTTTGATGGTTAGAATTGTATTTATATTTAATATTATTAATTTTTTAATAAATAAAATTTTATTTTCTAATTTGAAAAATCATAATTATAATTGTTTAATTATTTTAATGGGTGGCTGAAATTTATTTAAAAAATAAATGGTCAGGATTGGATTTATAAAAAATATCTTATTTTCTAATATGAAAAAGTCATAATTATAATTATTTAATTATTTTAATAGGTGACTGAGATTTGTTTAAGAAATAGATGGTTAGGATTTTGCCCTCTGGAAACATTATATCATAAACCCTAAAACCCTAAACCCTTTGATGGTTAGGATTGAATTTATATTTAATATTATTAATTTTTAATAAATAATATTTTATTTTTTAATTTGAAAAAGTCATAATTATAATTATTTAATTATTTTAATGGGTGACTGAGATTTGTTTAAGAAATAGATGGTAATGATTTTGCCCTCTATAAACATTATGACATAAACCCTAAACCCTAATCCCTAAACCCTAAAACCCTAAAACCCTAAACTCTAAACTCTAAACCCTTTGATGGTTAAGATTGGATTTATATTTAATATTATTAATTTTTTAATAAATAATATTTTATTTTCTAATTTTAAAAAGTTATAATTATAATTATTTAATTATTTTAATGGGTGGTTGATATTGTTTAAGAAATAAATGGTCAGGATTGAATTTATAATAATATCTTATTTTCTAATTTAAAAAAGTCATAATTATAATTATTTTATTATTTTAATGGATGACTGAGATTTGTTTAAGAAAAAGATGGTCAAGATTAGATAGAAAATAAATAATAACAACGTAACGAATATTCATAATTATAATTATTTAATTATTTTAATAGGAGGTTGAGATTTGTTTAAGAAATAGATAGTCAGGATTTTGCCCTCTGGAAACATTATGACATAAACTCTGAAACCCTAAACCCTAATCCCTAAATCCTAAAACCCTACAACCTTAAACCCTAAGAGGGTTGCTGTTCCGATGGACTTCGCGACGGATCTTGAAGTAGCTCCGACCGATCATTGTTGTGCTGCCAGTTTGCATTTTGCAACGGAAGTCAGCCCCTTTACTAATTTGAATTTGGACATCCCTACTGCCTTGAAATCCATGTGGGTAGGTGATAAAGTGGGGCAAGTAATGGACAGCTCATCACATGGTGGTCCTGGTAAGTTTTTAGTAAGTGACACTTGTCCTTCTTATCCCAATAATTCAAATTTCTTTCCTCAAAATATCCCTTATTCCCCTGCCACATGGAAAAGTCTTCCAAAACCTTTGTACTTTTAAGGAAAAACTTATAGAAACCTAATCCCCTCAATCCCCCACCACATCACATCCTTGTCCTTCCCCCTCCTTGAGCCCTTCAAACTCTACAGTCCCTCTTCCGGCCAAAAACAAGTCACTTTTTCGGCCAACCCCATCCCAAACGGATAAGTTGTTGGAATCCTCCACTTCTCTCTCCCAACCGCGTAATACTCACCCCATCCATTCAACCATACAACCAGCAAACCCCTCCTTCTTCTCCGTCCGTTCAACTGGCCTTAACCCTCCAGAAATAACTCAGCCGCCCCGGAATTTATCCTTGGGAGCATCATCGTCTCATCCCCTTCTCCTCCTACACTTTGTTCCCGATCCTCCTCATTCTAGCCAGCCCCCTCCACTAACCCTTCCGAACACTTCTCAAAATCCTCACCAGCTTACTAATCCCTCCTCCTCTCCTGTCAACCCTCCATCAGAACAAGCACAATCCTTCCACCACCTCCCTTCGCAACACAATCGTACTCCTAATCCAATTCACACTCTGAAATTTATCCCCAACAGAACTGGGTGTTGCGGTAATTCCAGATGATTTGTTAGATAATGAGAATGATGAATGGAATTACACACTCATCGGTTGCTTTGCGAGATATCCGGGGTTCCAGGCAGTCAAGGATATCATTAGAAAATGGATAGTGGAAGTTAAAGTCTTCAGTCATGATAGTGGGTGAATTATTTTCAAACTGAACAATGAAGAAGATGCCCAAAAAGTGATCCAGAATGGACCCTATGAAGGGAATATTAAGTACTTCATGTTGAGCAGGATGCCGGAAGACTTCTAATTCGATGAAGCGGGTCTCTCAATTGTACCGGTATGGATCAAACTCCCATCACTTCCTCTAAAATATTGGGCATCAGAACGTCTGAGCATTATAGCTTTGGCTGTTGGAGAGCCCGTTATGATGGATTATTACACCACCAATAAAGAGCGGGTCTCCTTTGCTCGTGTACTGATTCATGTCAACGCCTCAAAGCCCTTACCGAATGAAATCTGGGTAAAAAATCGAAGGGGAGGATTTCGACAGCAAGTGGAATATGAATTTTACCTAAAATTCTGCACAGCGTGCAACTCTCTCGGGCACCATGCCCATGAATGCAATCGTGGAGAAAGATGCCGGGAACCAGAAATAGGAAACGAAGATGGCAGGTTCCTCCGGGGGCAAGAAGTGGAACAGAAACAGGAACAGAAAGAGATGGCATCGGCCCAATCCCCTTAATCCCCTTAACCCTAACCCCAGGCCTGATAATAACCAAAGGCCCATTCCTAATCAGTATGGCCCAAATCCCAACTATCCCACTTCTAACCCAAATCCCAACCCTAACCCCAAGCCCAATTACCGATATTTTAAACCCCAATCCAACTCCAAGTTAAATAATAAGCCCAAGTCTCCTAGACCTTCCAATCCTTTAATTCCAAACCCCAACATCAATCCCAATCCAACCTCTAATCATCCTCAGCCCAATACCTCCAACCAGTTTGACATCCTCTCTCATCTTGAATCTGTTAAACACCAGAGGATCTCTCCAATTATTTCCACTCTGCCCATAACCAATTGGAGGAAACACCACACTCTGTTCAAGGTAAGCCCACCAGTAACAAACTCAAACAGGCATGGGTTTCGATTTGCAATGGTGAATCGTCAGACTCTACGGGTAGAAATTACTAGCATAGAAGGACTAAATCCTTGGGAAGCAAGACGACAACATATGATGAGGAAAATGAGAACTTCCAAGACTATGGAGATTAGATTAGTAAGAAGATTGCAGAGGAGAGAATTCCATCCTCTGAATATTCTTCATGACTTTTCTGATGTGGAATGTGCGTGGGATGGGTCGCACGCCAACCCACAATGCACTAAAAAAACTGGTGCGTGAACATGATGTGGAGATAGCAGGTCTAGTGGAAACTAAGCTTTCCTTACAAATGGTGGATGATGTAGTTAAGAAAGTGTTCCCAGGTTGGAATCATATTCACAATTTTGAGCTATGTAATGGTGGTAGGATTATGGTGGTTTGGAATCCAATGCGCCTAGAGTTGAATAACTTTGTCTTAAGTGATCAATCAATCTCGATGAATGCTCGATTCCTTACAACCTTAAAAGAGTTTGCTGTTTCGATCATCTATGCCCACAACCGCTATGTAGCTAGGAGAAATATGTGGGAACATCTCATCTCACTCTTCCACTCGAACTTGTTGCCTTGGATAATTGGAGGAGACTTCAATTGTATAAGATTAAAAGGTGAAAGAAATAACTCTACACAAAATACGGGACTAGAGAAATGCATGAAACTTGTTCTATTTTATGAATGGAAGATACCTATTCAACATGCTATTTTTATACTTGGTCAAATGGAGCTTCGTGTTCTAAAATAGATAGAGTTATGATGTGTAAGCTTTGGAGGAGTATGGGTTGGGACCTTTATACAATCTTTCTTCCTCAGGGCACTCATTCTGATCATTGCCCTTCCATCACCTCCTTCCATAATCCGAGCCCTCACTATATAAAACCCTTTAGATTTTATAATTTCTGGACTAACCATGATAATTTTATTGCTCTTATTTTTTCTTATTGGCAGGTACATTTTACAGGTACAAAGCAGTTCATCCTCTGCCAGAAGTTGAAATCTCTAAAAAAGCCTTTGGAGAGTTACACAAATAGAACTATTATCACATTTTTGAAAGGGTAGCTGGAGGGAAGGAACACCTACTTCATCCTCTGCCAGAAGTTGAAATCTCTAAAAAAGCCTTTGAAGGAGTTACACAAACAGAACTATTATCACATTTCGGAAAGGGTAGCTAGAGGGAAGGAACACCTGCTTCATCTCCAGACAATGTTTATGTCTAATCTGAACAATCATGACTTACATTTGGAGATTAGTGAGGAGCTCAAAAAGCAGAAACATTTGGAGGATTGTAAGGCTAACTTTCTTATGCAGGTTCTAAAGCACAAGCACATTAAGAACCAGGACCGCTCTACTAATTACTTCTATTCTCTTATTCGAAGCAATGGAGCGAGGAATGATATTTATTCTCTTCACACTAATAGCAAACCCACCTCTTTATACCAAGAACTGATTGATACTTTTCTCACATATTATCAATCAATACTTGGTGAGGAGAGCTCCACTTCTCAGTCAGTGGAGATGGACGTGCTGGATAGAGGACCTGGGCTCTCTTCTGTGGAAGCTAGTAATCTTGAAGCTCTGGTAGATGAGGCAGAGACTAGGGAAGCATTGTGGCCAATCAACAAAGACAAATCTTCGGGTCCAGATGGATACACCTCGACTTTCTTTCAGAGTGCATGGAATGTAGTTGGTGGAGATGTGGTGGCAGCAGTGAAAGAATTCTTTCGAAAAGGAAAATTGCTCAAACAGATGAATGCTACATTTGTTTCCTTGATCTCCAAAAAGAGCCATGAGTTGAGAGTCCAAGATTTTAGACCTATCTCGTGTTGCAACACTATATACAAAATCATCTCAAAAATCTTGGCAGCTCGACTCAGAATTTGTCTTCCTTCCTTAATAAATCAATCCCAATTTGAATTTATTAAAGGACGGAAATTGAGAGACTGTGTGATGCTTGCAGAGGAGATCTTTAGGGGATATGGACGGAGAGAAGGGACTATCTCCCCTAGGATGGCAGTCAAAGTGGACATTTCCAAAGCTTGTGACTCTGTTAGTTGGAAGTATCTCTTTGAATTGCTTACGTGATTAGGTTTTTCCTCTACTTTTCGTACATGAATTGAGCAGTGTGTTACTACTACTTCCTACTCCTTACTCATCAATGGCAAACTAGAGGATTTTTTCAAAGGCAAGAGGGGTCTTCGACAAGGTGATCCGATTTCCTCACTCATCTTTGTTATTTGCATGGAGTATCTTAGTATATTGATGAGTAGAGCTGTAGATCTTCATGAGTACAGATTCCATTCTAGAATTTGTAAACGTGTAGATGTCTCACATCTGATCTTTGCGGATGATCTTCTAATTATAGGTTATGGAGATGTAGCTAATGCAAAGTGTATTGATAGAATATTGAAAAGATTCTCTGAAGTCACTGGATTAACTGCAAATTCTTAGAAATCTAATCTCATTACCTCGGGAGTTTTGGCTCGTGTTCGACGTAGACTTGCTCAGATACTTCCTTTCAATAAAGGTACCATTCCTTTCAAATACTTGGGCATCCCTATTTGTAGCAGGAGAATAGGAGTGGAGGATTTTACACCACTTCTGAATGACATTAACAATATGATACAAACTTGGTCTTCTAAAATTTTATCATTCACGGGTCGATTAGAACTGATCACTTCTGGGATATATGGTATTCTATCCTTTTGGTGTGGCATTGTCAAAATCCCAATTGTAGTGGTCAAGAAGATGGAGACTATTATTCGCAGGTTTCTGTGGGGAACGAAGGTGAGCCCGGTGAGCTGAAATGATATCCTACAACCTAAGAATGCAGGGGGCTAGGGTTGAAGGACATTACTAATTGGAATAAAGCCTTTTTGGCAGTAGTACTGTGGGATGTACACAGAGAAGCCTCATCTCTCTGGTGAAATGGATCCACTCTGTCTATTTCTCATCTTCTCAGTGGACAGTGATCTCTCCCGTTAATAATTCTACATACTTATGGAAAGTTCTCATAGCCATTAGGAATGCAATAGAGAATGAAGCAGGAGATGAAGGAGTGATTGGTATTATGGAGAAGTGTTGTGTCAATGGAACATTCAAAGCCAGCTGTATTTATGATCATCTGAGGAGCAGATACACAGCGGATTCAAGCTATTTCTATAAATAGATTTGGCACAAATGGATTGTGAGGAAGTACAGCTTCAGACTATGGCTAGTGCATAGAGACAGAGTTGCCACAAAAGACAGAAATTGGTGCACAGGAGAAGACAAACGATGTGGATTTTACTTCGATCAGGAGACTACATCGCATCTCTTCTTCCACTGCCCTTACACCATACACATTTGGAAGGAAGTGAGAAGATGGATTGGATGGAGAAGAGGAAGGCTAACTTCAGTCACAGATGCCTTTCGTAAGATACTGCAGGACACCAGAACCAGCACCAAGGCAAGAAGACTTCTTTTCATCACCTTTGCTACCATGATCTACTACATTTGGATGGAAAGAAATGCTCTTCAGTTTGGCATGAGGATGCTGTCCCCGAACCACATAGCTGAAAGAATCAAACTTCAGATAACATCTTTGTATATGAATCCTTGATGTATTTTTATTATTCACCTTAGGCCTTGTGCTTAAGTAGGTTGGATAGATGGGTTTGAACTTGTATTCGCATCGTACATAAGTACTTGATGTAACCGTTTTCAGTGAAATAACATTTACCAATTTCACTTAATCTTTTGATGGTTAGGATTGAATTTATATTTAATATTATTAATTTTTTAATAAATAATATTTTATTTTCTAATTTGAAAAGGTCATAATTATAATTATTTAATTATTTTAATGGGTGACTGAAATTTATTTAAGAAATAGATGGTCAAGATTAAATAGAAAATAAAAATAACAACGTAACAAATATTAACAAACATCAACATCGTGATAAGCACCTCCAGATTGGTTGAACTAGAAATTTGATACTCCCTCCGTCCGCCACAAAGGGTAACATTTGCTTTTTGACACGTTGATTAAGGAGTATTATTATTTATTGTATAGTGGATAGTTGTATTAGTGGAGGTGTGCGTCCCATTTTTTAGTTGTACTAGTGGGTGTGTGTGGGTCCCATGTGTGTAAAAAAGGAAATGAGACCCTTGGGGGCGGACACCCAAAATAAAAAAATGGGACTTTTTGGAGCGGACGGAGGAAGTAATTAGGAGACTCAAACAATCTAACGCATCTGAGTTTGACGAGAATGTTTATTTTGTTAGTTGGTAGAGAATTAATTGATGTATACTGTGAAACAATTGTAAAACCTAAGTTCTTAAAAAAATTTCAGAATTATGAAATAAACTTTACTGCAATGTAAATATTATGTTAATGGTATGTATATATAGTAATGAGATTATTAACAATATTTTACAAAATTACATGTATTTATATTTTAATTTTTTTGGTGTTTATAGTCAGTAAAGATTTAATGAGATTATTAAAGTTTTAAATTAAATATCTCAATATAATATAATTTCACAAAACGAATGAGTATATATTCTTGCCATATAAAATTATTAAAAAATTGACATATATTTATTTCACAAAAAAATATTTATTTATTTATAGGCCATAAAGTTGTAATATATTTATTTTTTAATTGTTTAAGCAGGCTTAATCCAAGCGGTTTAACACCTGAATCCTATATTATAGGCCGTTCACTAAAGAACTTGACTTAAGAACGCTTAAATACAGACGGTTTAACACCTGATTATAGGCCATTCACCGAAGAACTTGACTGTAGAATGCTTAATTTGGGCGGTTTAGAACCTGGATCCCAAATGTATTATGTTCTTGAGTTGATTCTCGTTGAAGAATTCGAAGACTATTCAGACAACACTAAAGTCTTTGATCTTCGTAGAGAATCACTCTCGGTGTGTCTAAAATGAATGGAGGAGAACTCCTTATATAGGTGAAGGGTGAGGAAGCCCCATATATAACTCGCAATTTGATTGGTCAGCGTTGCAATTTGATTGGTCAATGACTGATTTGACCTAATTCTGCGGGCTTGGGCCTTTTCATCCCTGCAATTTGATTGGTCAATATTTGATTTGACTTCTATTTTGCAGGCTTGGACCTTTCAAGACTTTATTTGACTTGGGTCAGACCACATTTAAATTGAGCTTATTTGACTTGGGTCAGACATCATTTAATGTAAGCCTCATTTAAATTAAAAATAAAATAAATAACATATTTAATATTATTAAAGTTTTAATTGATAATATCATAATATTTCCTAATTTGAAAAGGTCATAATTATAATTATTTTATTATTTTAGTGGGTGGCTGAGATTTATTTGAGAAATAAATTGTCAAAATTTTGACTAAATTATTTTCTAATTTGAAAATGTCAAAGTTATAATTATTTAATTATTTTAATGGGTGACTGAGATATATTTTAGGAATAGGTGATTATGATTGAATTTATTCTGATTTTATATATAACTAGTAGCTAATCCGTGCGTTGCACGATATTTGTTAGTTTTAGGGCAAAAACTTCATTTGATTTTATGATGTTTGAACTGAATAATATTTCTTTGAAAAAATATATAAAATAATATAAATAATTATTTTATAATTATTTATGAATAATTATTTTAATGGGTGACTGAGATTTGTTTGATAAATAGATAGCTAGAATTGGATTTATTATGCTTTTATGGGTTAATAATTATTTAATTATTGAAAAAGTCATAATTATAATTATTTAATTATTTTAATGGGTGGTTGAGATTTTTTTAAGATAATAATTAGAAAATCGGACCGGACCGGCCGGTTCAACCGGTTGAACCGGGAACCGATCAGAAAATCGGTGCGGACACATCCAAAAAACTATTTATGGGTTGAATCGGGAAAAATCAGTTTGAACCAGTTCAAACCGGAATAACCGGCCAAATCGAAAACTGCCGGTTCTCTCTTTTTTTTTGAAAATTTCATATTGAGATTTTTTTAAAAAAATTTCGTATTGAGATTCATTAACTAATTTTGGAGCCAACATCTCAAAATATGATGGATGCAAAAAATAGTTAATAGTGATCATTACATATATAGAAGTACAAAACCTCTCCTCTTTACTAAGTTTTCGAAGTGGGATATTAAAGTTGATGGAAAAGAAGGGATAAAAGGTGGTTTATATATATAGAGATCCAATACTTCTTTCTTTCTTATAATTAATCAATGTGGGATATTTTCCATTTCTTACAAGTATATACATTTGTAATTTATCACTCATTATTTTATAAATCTTGAAATAAATAAATTTATTTACTTAATCGTATCTACTCCCTCCGTCCCAACACAGTTTTCACATTTCCTCATTTGTTCGTCCCAACACAGTTTTCACACCCTAAAAATAGAAAAGAAAACAACAAAAATGACCTTCCATGATCTTTTATTTTCAAAAATACCATTCAATCTTTACCACTTTAAAACACTAATTATATACTTAAAATATATAAATTAACCTAAATTAACTTAACCTAACCCAACCCAATTACAATACAAACGTCCATTCCCTGCTGGAATCAATCAGTAAACCATCCACTCGTCCTCTATCAACTCTAAACCAGATCTATCTAACATTCTCTCTCTTTCACTTAGATCTAAACCAGATCTAACACAATCTCTCTTTCTCACTTATATCTCAATCAAAATTGTGGTAAATCTTTGTCCTCCGTCGATACATTCGATCGATCTGTCGGCATTGGCCACCAAGCTCTGCCGTTGTGCTCTCCTCCGCCTCGTTGATGCCACTGCCCCCAAATATGGTGTCGCTGCCAGCTCTGCCGTCACAGTTTCCTCCTCCTCCTACGCCTCTGATGCCATCACCACCGAGCTCCACCGTCACGGTAGGGATTCTGTTATGGATACTGTCCTTCTACTTGTGAAGCTTTTCAACATTGCCCTCGATCCGGCCCTGGAGGAGAAGACGTTTGAAACTTAGGCCACCCATGGAGCAGTTGAGCCTCCTCCACCCAAGCCATGAGTGGATACATGACGGGAATGGGTGGATCTTGGTGATTCCAACATTGGGGAATCGAGTTTTCAGCCCTGGAGCTTTGAAACTGAGGCCACCCATGGAGCAGTGAGCCTCCATGAAGGGAAGTGGTGGATCTTGGTGATTCCAATATTGGGAAATTGAGTTTTCATTGTAGAGAGAAAAGGTAACTGATGCGATTTTGGGCTTTTTTCCATCAATATGAATATTTAGGCTTTTAGCACATCTTTATGTTGAATTGGTGTGAAACTTTCTTAGAGTAGTTTGAGTTTAGTTGAACTGGGATTGAGCCCAGATTATCTTCTCTTGATTTGGTGTTCTTCTCTTGATTTGGTGTTGCAGTGGGGTTAACTTTAATGATAAAGTTAATCCCTTTGAATTAATAATTAAATGTACAAATTTGCCCTTGAACAATAAATTTTTTTTTGTAACAGTAAATTGAATACTGTGTTGGGACGGAGGGAGTAAATAATTGAAAAAAATATTTTGAATGAATATTAATTAAAATTAGAGTCAACAAATAAAAAGAATTAACAATTTTTTTTTCATTTTTATTTCAATTCTAATATTCTTAATTAATTTTCTTTCAATTTCAAAGTAAATTTGAATTAGATTAACTATTAATATAAATTAAAATAAAAAATTATCTTATTTTTACATTTAACTTACTATTTTAATATATTATTTTTCATGTGCACTAAGTATTTTAATATAAAATTATATATAAAATAATAAAATATTATTAAAATCTAAAAATATGTAATTTATATTTTTTCGGTTAAACCGCCCAGTTCGATCGGTCCGACCTCTAATTATATACTTAAAATATTTAAATTATCCTAAATTAACTTAACCTAACCCAACCCAATTACAATACAAACGTCCATTCCCTGCTGGAATCAATCAGTAAACCATCCACTCGTCCTCTATCAACTCTAAACCAGATCTATCTAACATTCTCTCTCTTTCACTTAGATCTAAACCAGATCTAACACAATCTCTCTTTCTCACTTATATCTCAATCAAAATTGTGGTAAATCTTTGTCCTCCGTCGATACATTCGATCGATCTGTCGGCATTGGCCACCAAGCTCTGCCATTGTGCTCTCCTCCGCCTCGTTGATGCCACCGCCCCCAAATATGGTGTCGCTTCCAGCTCCACCGTCACAGTTTCCTCCTCCTCCTACGCCTCTGATGCCACCACCACCGAGCTCCGCCGTCACGGTAGGGATTCTGTTATGGATACTGTCCTTCTACTTGTGAAGCTTTTCAACATTGCCCTCGATCCGGCCCTGGAGGAGAAGACGTTTGAAACTTAGGCCACCCATGGAGCAGTTGAGCCTCCTCCACCCAAGCCATGAGTGGATACATGACGGGAATGGGTGGATCTTGGTGATTCCAACATTGGGGAATCGAGTTTTCAGCCCTGGAGCTTTGAAACTGAGGCCACCCATGGAGCAGTGAGCCTCCATGAAGGGAAGTGGTGGATCTTGGTGATTCCAATATTGGGAAATTGAGTTTTCATTGTAGAGAGAAAAGGTAACTGATGCGATTTTGGGCTTTTTTCCATCAATATGAATATTTAGGCTTTTAGCACATCTTTATGTTGAATGGGTGTGAAACTTTCTTAGAGTAGTTTGAGTTTAGTTGAACTGGGATTGAGCCCAGATTATCTTCTCTTGATTTGGTGTTCTTCTCTTGATTTGGTGTTGCAGTGGGGTTAACTTTAATGATAAAGTTAATCCCTTTGAATTAATAATTAAATGTACAAATTTGCCCTTGAACAATAAATTTTTTTTGTAACAGTAAATTGAATACTGTGTTGGGACGGAGGGAGTAAATAATTGAAAAAAATATTTTGAATGAATATTAATTAAAATTAGAGTCAACAAATAAAAAGAATTAACAATTTTCTTTTCATTTTTATTTCAATTCTAATATTCTTAATTAATTTTCTTTCAATTTCAAAGTAAATTTGAATTAGATTAACTATTAATATAAATTAAAATAAAAAATTATCTTATTTTTACATTTAACTTACTATTTTAATCTATTATTTTTCATGTGCACTAAGTATTTTAATATAAAATTATATATAAAATAATAAAATATTATTAAAATCTAAAAATATGTAATTTATATTTTTTCGGTTAAACCGCCCGATTCGATCGGTCCGACCTCAAACCGTTAGGGTTACCGGTTCGGCCTCCAGTCTTGTTTTTTAATCACTAGTTTAAGAAATAGATGGTTAGGATTTGATTATCTGCAAACATTATCCCACAAACCCTAAAACCCTAAATTCATAATTATAATTATTTAATTATTTTAATGGGTGGCTGAGATTTGTTTAAGAAATAGATGGTAAGAATTGGATTTATTCAGCCCTAAATTCATAATTATAATTATTTAATTATTTTAATGGGTGGCTGAGATTTGTTTGAGCTTCTCTCATCTGATTTTGGTGTGGTTTGGATTTTGTTGTCGTATTATTTCTTTACTTATGTTTTTTAATTATCTCATATGTGTTTTGTACGAAAATAATTATAGAAAACCCTAAACCCTAAACCATAAACCCTAAACCCTAAATTCATAATTATAATTATTTAATTATTATAATGGGTGACTGAGATTTGTTTAAAAAATAGATGGTTAGGATTGGATTTATTCTACTTTAACAATATCTTATTTCTTAATTTGAAAAAGTCATAATTATAGTTATTTAATTATTTTAATGGATGACCCAAAATTCATAATTATAATTATTTAATTATTTTAATGGGTAGTTGAGATTTATTTAAGAAATAGATAGTTAGTTATTCTGCTTTAATAATATCTTATTTCCTAATTTGAAAAGTTATAATTATAATGATTTAATTATTTTAATGGGTGTCTGACATTTGTTTGAGCTTCTCTCATCCGGTTTTGGTGTGGTTTGAATTTTACTGTCGTATTATTTCTTTATTTATGTTTTTTAATTATCTCATATGTGTTTTGCATAGAAATAATTATAGAAGACCTTAAACCCTAAAATCCTAAACCCTAAACCCTAAATTCATAATTATAATTATTTGATTATTTTAATGGGTGGCTGAGATTTGTTTAAGAAATAGATGGTTAGGATTGAATTTATTTTGCCCTAAATTCATAATTATAATTATTTTAATGGTGGATGAAATTTGTTTGAGCTTCTCTCATCCGGTTTTGGTGTGGTTTGAATTTTGTTGTCGTATTATTTCTTTATTTATATTTTTTAATTATCTCATATGTGTTTTGCACGGAAATAATTACAAAAGACCATAAAATCCTAAACCCTCAACCATAAACCCTAAAACCCTAAACTCTATATAAGACCTTTCCGATTTTGTAATTTTTGGACTAACCATGAGAATTTTATTGCTCTTGTCTCTTCTTATTGGCAGGTACAGGTAGCGGGCACAAAACAGTTCATACTATGTCAGAAGTTAAAAACCTTAAAAAAGCCATTGAAGGAATTGCACAGACAGAACTACTACCACATCTCTGAAAGAGTATCTAGAGGAAGAGAACAACTGCACCATCTACAAACCCTCTTTATGTCTAATCTGAATAACTATGAGCTACAGCAGCAATTCAGTGAGGAGATAAGAAAACAGAAACACTTAGAGGATTGTGAGTCTAACTTTCTTATGCAGGTTCTCAAACACAAGCATATAAAGAACCAGGATCGCGCCTCTAAGTATTTCTATTCCCTTATTCGTAGCAATGGAGCGAGAAATGGTATTCATTCTATCCACACTGATAATGGGGCCACTTCCTCTTACCAAGAACTGATTGATAACTTCCTCAACTATTATCAATCAATTCTGGGTGAAGAGGGTTTGCCTACTCAGTCAGTGGAGCAGGAGGTATTGGAGAGAGGTCCGTTTCTTTCTTCTATTGAGGCTAGCGGTCTGGAGGCAACGGTTGATGAAGCAGAGATCAAAGAAGCCTTGTGGTCAATCAACAAAAACAAATCTCCGGGTCCTGATGGCTACACCTCAGCTTTCTTTCAAAGTGCATGGAATGTGGTAGAAGGAGATGTAGTGGCGGCTGTAAAGGAATTCTTTCAGAAAGGAAAACTACTAAAACAGTTGAATACTACCTTTGTTTCCTTGATTCCGAAAAAGAACCATGAGCCGAGAGTCCAAGATTTTAGACCCATTTCTTGTTGCAACACTGTGTACAAAATCATATCTAAAATCTTGGCTGCCCGACTCAGAGGTTGCCTTCCTTCCTTAATAAGTCACTCCCAGTTTGGATTTATCAAAGGAAGGAAGATGAGAGATTGTGTGATGTTAGCGGAGGAGATCTTCAGGGGTTATGGAAGGAGAGTGGGGAATATCTCCCCTAGGATGGCAGTCAAAGTGGATATTTCCAAGGCTTATGACACTGTTAGCTGGACATATCTTTTTGAATTGCTTAGGGGATTGGGATTTCCCCCAAAATTCTGCAATTGGATTGAGCAGTGTGTTACTACTACTTCTTACTCGTTACTCATCAATGGAAAACCGGAAGGCTTCTTCAGAGGGAAGAGGGGGCTTCGACAGGGCGATCCGATTTCGTCTCTTCTCTTTGTTATATGTATGGAGTATTTTAGTAGATTGATGAGTAGAGCAGTAGATCTCCATGAGTACAGATTCCACTCCAGAATCTGTAAACGTGTGGATGTTTCACATCTGATATTTGCGGATGATCTTTTGATAGTGGGTTATGGAGATGTAGCGACTGCAAGGTGTGTTGGGGGGATATTGAAGAGGTTCTCTGAAGTCTCTGGGCTAACTGCAAATCCTCAGAAATCAAATCTCATCAGTTCGGGGGTCTCGAACCGTGTCCGAAGAAGGTTTGCTCAGATTCTTCCTTTTACTCCAGGTACTATTCCCTTCAAATACTTGGGTATTCCTATTTGTAGCAAGAGAATAGGTGTGGAGGATTTTACACCCCTTTTGAATGACATAACCAACATGATACAAACTTGGTCTTCTAAGCTGTTGTCATTCACGGGGAGATTGGAATTGATCACCTCTGGGATATATGGTATTCTATCTTTTTGGTGTGGTATTGTCAAAATTCCTATTGTCGTGGTAAAAAAGATAGAGACCATTATTCGCAGGTTCCTGTGGGGAACAAAGATGAGCCCGGTAAGCTGGAATGATATCCTTCAACCCAAGAATGCAGGGGGGCTATGGTTGAAGGACATTATCACTTGGAATAAGGCTCTTTTGGCAAGTGCACTGTGGGATGTACATAAGGAAGCCTCATCCCTATGGGTGAAATGGATCCACACTATCTACATTTCGTCTTCTCAATGGACAGTGACCTCTCTTGGAAACAACTCTACATACTTATGGAGAGTACTCATTGCTATTAGGAATGCCATTGACAGTGAATCAGAAGGGGATGATGGAGTTATTAGTGCTATGGAGAAGTGTTGTGAGAATGGGGTATTCAAAGCCAGCCGCATGTATGATCATTTGAGAAGTAGATATATAGCGGACTCCAATTTTGTTTACAAACAGGTATGGCACAAGTGGATAGTGAGGAAATACAGTTTCAGACTTTGGTTGGTGCATCGAGACAGAGTTGCTACAAAGGATAGGGTGTGGTGCACAGAAGAAGACAAACGATGTGCTTTTTGCTTTGCTCAGGAGACCACATCGCACCTCTTCTTCCATTGCCCTTACACCACTCATATATGGGATCAGGTCACCGAATGGATTGGATGGCGAAGACGAAGGCTAACATCAGTCACAGATGCCTTTAGGAAAATACACCAAGATACGAGGACCAACAAGAAGGCAAGAAGACTCATTTTCATCACCTTTGCTACCACGATCTACCACATATGGATGGAAAGGAATGCTCTTCAACATGGCACAAGGATGATGTCTCCGAACTACATTGCAGATAGAATCAGCATTCAGATAGCATCTTTGTATATGAACTCATGATGTAATTTATTATTCACCTCAAGCATCTTACTTGAGTAGGTTGGATAGGAAGGTTTGTCTTGTATTCGCATCGTACGTAAGTACTCGATGCAACCGTTTCCAGTGAAATAACATTTACCAATTTCACTAAACTCTAAATTCATAATTATAATTATTTAATTATTTTAATGGGTGACTGAGATTTGTTATATTTAAGATTGAATTTATTCTGCTTTAATAATATCTTATTTCCTAATTTGAAAAAGTTATAAATATAATTATTTAATTATTTTAATGGGTGGCCCTAAATTCATAATTATAATTATTTAATTATTTTAATGGGTGGCTGAAATTTATTTACGAAATAGATGGTCAGTTATTCTGCTTTAATAATATCTTATTTTCTAATTTGAAAAAGTTATAATTATAATTATTTAATTATTTTAATGAAAGGTTGAGATTTGTTTGAGCTTCTCTCATCCGGTTTTGGTGTGGTTTGAATATTTTTGCCTTATTATTTCTTTATTTATTTATTTTAATTATCTCATATGTGTTTTACACGGAAATAATTATAGAAAACCCTAAATTCATAATTATAATTATTTAATTATTTTAATGGGTGGCTTAGTTAATGGGTAGCTGAGATTTGTTTGAGCTTCTCTCATCCGGTTTTGGTATGGTTTGAATTTTGTTGTCGTATTATTTCTTTGTTTATGTTTTTTAATTATCTCATATGTGTTTTGCACGAAAATAATTACAAAAAACCCTAAACCCTGAAACCCTAAACCTTAAAACCCTAAACCCTAAAACACTAAACCCTAAATCCTAAATTCATAATTATAATTATTTAATTATTTTAATGGGTGACTGAAATTTGTTTAACAAATAGATGGTTATGATTGGATTTATTATACTTTAATAATATCTTATTTCTTAATTTGAAAAAGCCATAATTATAATTATTTAATTATTTTAATGGGTGACTTAAATTTATTTGAAAATTTTGAATATATTCAAATAATATATTTAATATCATTAAAATTTTAATAAATAATATCTTATTATCAAATTTGAAAAGGTCATAATTATAATTATTTTAATGGGTGGCTAAGATTTGATCAAGAAATAGATGATTAGAATTTTGACTAAATTATTTCCTAATTTGAAAATGTCATAATTATAACTATTTAATTATTTTAATGGGTTTCTGAGATTACCACCTGAATCCCAAATTATAGGTCGTTCTTGGAAGAACTTTGACTTAAGCAGGCTTAAATACGAGCGGTTTAGCACCTGAATCCTAGATTATCTGAATTCAGATTATCTAAATCTCAGATTATAGGTCGTTCACTGAAAAACTTGACTTAAGAATGCTTAAATACAGATGGGTTATCACATGAATCCTAGATTATAGACCGTTTACCGAAGAACTTGACTGCAGAACGCTTAATCTGGGCTGTTTAGAACCTGAATCCCAGATGTATTCCGTTCTTGAGTTAATTCCCGTTGAAGAATTCGAAGAACTATTCAGACAACTTTGAAGTCTTTGATCTTCGTAGAGAATCACTCTCGGTGTATCTAGAATGAATGGAGGAGGGCTCCTTATATAGGTGAAGGGTGAGGAAGCCCCATATATAACTCGCAATTTGATTGGTCAATGGCTAATTTGATCTAATTCTGCGGGCTTTGGCCTTTTCATCCTTGCAATTTGATTGGTCAATATTTGATTTGACCTCCATTCTGCAGGTTTGTAAGCCTCATATAAATTAAAATTGATATTTTAATCATGAAAATCCACGTGTTGCCATTTAATTAGACTGTGAATTTTATTTGCTTACAAATATATTTAATATTATTAAAGTTTTAATAAATATTTTATTTCTTAATTTAAAAAGGTTATAATTATAATTATTTAATTATTTTAATGGGTGGTTGAGATTTATTTTAGAAATAGATGTAAATAATATCTTATTTCCTAATTTAAAAATATCATAATTACAATTATTTAATTATTTTAATGGGTGGCTGAGATTTGTTTTAGAAATAGATGGTTAAGATTGAATTTATTCTACTTTTATATATATTAAGATAAGATAATGCTTCAACTATTTATTTAACATAAATAGTATACTATTTATAATTTATATATATATATATATAATTATTGAATTTATAAATTTAAAATAAAATATAATGAATATTTTGAGCTAATGTGATAAAATTTTTTGTAATTATATAAACTAATAATAATTTAATTAAAGTATTTATTTAACATAAATATATTATGTTCATAACAAGAGAAAGTCTCTTGTGAGACCTTAATTTTGTGAGACGGCTTGTGAGACCGATTAAAATATGTCTATTTTATTGATAAAATATGTTTAATTGTTGTTAAAGTATGTTTTCTAAGTTATAATGAATTATAAATTAAAGTATGATTTTATGGTGTTATAATATGATTCATTATTGACATATTTTAACTACAAATAAACATACTTTAACTTTATAATAAGCATACTTTAGTAACAGTTCGACCTGTCTCACGACCGTCTCACAAGAGAGTAACTCTCATAACAATAATAAAATATATTTAAACTAATTTATTTTATGAATTTAAGATAAAGTATACTAATAAATTCGTGTAGCACAAGGAAAAAAAGGTAAAGACTTGCACGAGGCCGTCTCACGGATTTCATTTCGTGAGACAGATCATTCTTTGACCCAAATTAGTGAGGGTTTTTAAAACTTATACTTAAATTGTCATTTTGTAATTTCAGCAAGTTTTGGCGCAGTGGCCCACATGATAATTTACTAATAAAGCAGTCTTGTGTTCGAGGTTGTAAAGCGTTTATTATTATTATTATTTTTAGTTTTATTTATTAA
Source organism: Pogostemon cablin (assembly GCA_023678885.1). Classification (NCBI taxonomy): domain Eukaryota; kingdom Viridiplantae; phylum Streptophyta; class Magnoliopsida; order Lamiales; family Lamiaceae; genus Pogostemon; species Pogostemon cablin. The sequence goes on along the minus strand of CM042959.1, from coordinate 32,501,483 downwards.
TTTAATGTCAACTTTTTTTAATAATAGTAATATTTTTAATAAAAAGAAATTATAAATACATATATATTTTAAATATATTTATTTATTTATCTTATTTTATAAAATAAATCTAAACTAATTTATTTTATTAATTTACAATTTATAATAAAGTATACTAATAAATTCGTGTAGCATATGAAAGAAAAAGACAAAGAGTTGTACGAGATCGTTTCACGAATCTCATTCCGTGGGATGGATCTTCTTTGACCCAAATTAGGGAGGATTTGTAAGTTTGTAGTTTTGGAATTACAACAAGATTTGGTGCAGTGGCCCGAATGGTCATTTACTAATCAAGCGTTTACTCCCTCCGGCCACTTGAAAGGTAATCGTTTGCTTTTTGCGCGTGGATTAAGGAGTATTATTATTATATTTAAAGTGAATAGTTGTATTAGAGATGAGTGGTGGGACATATGATGTACTTTTTTACTAAATAAGGAAATTGATACCTTTGAAGTGAACACCCAAAATGGTAAAATGAATACCTTGTAAGTGGCCTGAGAGAGTATTATTTTATCTTTGGCGCAGTCTTGTGTTGGAGATTGTAAAGCGTTTATTATTTTATCTTTCCCTTTTTAATTTTATTTATTAATTTAATTTCAACTATTTTTTAATAATAGTAATATAGATTCTCCATTCGCTCTCTCTTTGTTTTATTTATTAATTTAATTTCAACTTTATTTTAATAATAGTAATATAGATTCTCTATTCTCGCGCTCCAAGAAAATAATAGTAGTATAGATTCTTCATTCTCGCTCTCTCTTCGTTTTATTTATTAATTTAATTTCAACTTTTTTTAATAATAGTAATATAAATTCTCCAGGCTCTCTCTTCTTGATTGGATGGTAGAGTTTGAGACATCTTTAAAATCTCTAATTATATTAATTGATTTGGTTTTAAAACATACACTCATAACTTAGACTATATGTAGAGTTACAAAGAAATTATAAAGTATTAATTAATATTAATATAACAATAATAAATAAATACAATAACCAATTATATAATTAATTAAGAAAATTTTTATTTTACCATAAACAAAAATAAAATGACTAAATTAACTTTATGCAATATTTGGTATTCATTTTAAACAATTAATCAAATCAATCAATTAAAATTTTATTTTACCAATTAAAATAAAATTTAATTTAATCAATTAAGTTCAATCAAAATAAATTAATAAATTAAAATAAAATTTTAGTTAATCAATTGATAGTGATGAACTTATGTATAGTTAATTTACCAATTAATTATAGAAAGTTTTAATAAATCAATTAATTTACCAATTAATTATAGTGATGAACTTATATATAACTTTCAATCAATTGTTAAGATTTGATCCCGCATTCACGGTTTGTACGGGTTGTCCAAGAGAGAGATAGATGCCTCTACTGTGCTAATGTTTTATATTTTTTTTCTTATATAATATATGTTAATTATAACATTTGAGGGGTGTCAAAGTGTACCTCAAATATAATTACATATGTAGCAATATAATGATGTTCTAGTATAAAAGAAATGAGTTAAAACACAGTTTTAATATTGACGGCAAGCATGCTTGAGACAAATTATATATATATTTTGTGAGACGGATCTCAAATATAATCGAATTAGCTAACTAATTAATTAGTTTAATTATATTACTCTTTTTTTATTAGACTTATCAACTAATCATGTAATATATAAATATTTTAGTAATTATAAATGAAAATTAAATTTTAAATTTAAAAATAATAATAAAAAATATAATTATATAATAAAACGTGGTACAAAATCAGACATCTACTTTTTATTTAATCATGATATAAATTTAATACATGATTATCTAATGTGTTAAAGATTTTTGTTTTCCATGAAAATTGGTATATTAAAGTTAATCTTGTATATTATAAAACAGAATTATTTTTTTGTCGCTACTATTTAGAAGTAATAATTTATTGATATAATATTTTTTGTTAAAAATTATATTATAAAAATTACAATATATATGTATTTAATATCTTTTAATATTTATATTTAAAATTTATTTAAATTGACTTTAAAATTTAAAATTATATTCATTTTAAACTATTTTTAAATTTGATAAATCGTCCATGCATTTTTTTTGAATAAATAATTATTAGTTAAAATTAAATTTAAATAATAATAATATATATAATTTAAAAGAAACAAAAAAATAAAAATAGTAATAATAGGATGGATATTCAAATAATCTAAATTAGTTATTATTTATTTATAAAAGAAAAATACATAATCTAATAAATGAACTCAAATAACCTCAATTAGCAGTAAGGATATAATAGTAATTGGACCTTGATGGAAGACTAATAATTCGAATCAATTTCATCCAAATAGCGAGGTCCAAATATATATTGGGTATCTGTATAACTAGTGTCATTTGAGATAGATTGTTTACGCTGCCTAATAGAAATAATTAATATGTTGCTTTCTCTCATCCTTCCTAATTATGATGGTTGGAAATTGATTTATTCAAATTTTCTATTTTTAATTGTTTTATTTTTTCCTAATCTTTAATTAATTTATTTTTAATCAAGGTGTCTTATTTTATTGGATTGAGTTAGCTCCTATTTTTTAGGAAAAAAAAGTCTTTCTTTATTTCTTCTGCAGGAGAGAAGAACGTGGGAACGTAAAATACGTTTATTTCTTCTGTAGGAGAGAAGAACGTGGGAATGTGGAATATAAGAAGTGAATGTGTTTAAGACTTAAGATAGAATCTTTTTTATCATCAAGGAAAAAGTGAAAACAACGTGGAGTTATGGAAGATGGACTTGGTCTCCAAGGAATGTTGATCGTGGGATGAACAAGTTTGGAGAACAAGGATTTTTACTTCTATAAAAGACTCATTGCCTTTTCACTTTAGATACAGAGATACAGATATTGAATGAAGAAAATAATTTTTATTTTTCTTTAGATATTCTTTGTGTTGGATATCAATCATGAGAAGAAAATAATTTTAGTTTTACTTTAGATATTCTTTGGGTTGGATATCAATCTTGATATTCCACCTATAAATCCTATATCAAAGGATTTAGAATAGGATTTCCTTTTCGTGATTTGTTTTTGTAATTCATTGTCTTGAAGTTCTAATAAGAAAGTTTCTGCTGGTGAAGACATCACAAGTTGTACGACTTGTGAGAAAATTAACTTTGGTTTCCTCCTTTAATTCCGCTGTGCAACATGTTGTATTATGTGTCTCGACATACTTTATGTCAAGACATTGATATACACATTCTACACTATTCTGTTTAAAGCTCACGTTGTTTGGTCCATCGCAAATTGTTTGCAATCCGGTGCTCTCCAAGCGGTTTCAATTGGCACCAGAGCCTACACTTGATTTATTCTAAGTGCAGATCTTAATTTTTCTGTATCTAAACTATGAATTATTCTGTTTATCCTATTTACCGCCCTCCAATTCTTGATGGAACTAAATTATTCCATGTGAAAGATGCGAATGCGGACTCACATCAAATCAATTGATGAAAGAGCTTGTCGTTCAGTTATTAATGGTTGGAGTCCTTCTCGAAGAGTCGATGGGGACAAAGATTTAATTATTAACTTTGAAGGAGAATGAACACCAGAAGAAACTCAACTTGAAAATTACATTCAATAACTTTTAAATGCTATTTTTCATCTATTAATGTAGTCATGTTCAAAATGATTATAAATTGCGTCTCTGCAAAAGATGCATGGGAAATTTTACAAGAACATTGTGAGGGTTCTAAGAGTGTTCGAAAGTCTAAAGTGAGGTATCTCACAACCATGTTTGAAATCTTTGTATGAATGAAGATGAATCAATATCTTCATACAATGAAAAAATTTTCAATATTGCAAATGAAGCTCAAACTTTGAAGATCCGATCAGTAATGAATGATTTGTTAGTAAAGTCATGTGATCACTTCCAGAGAGATTTCATATTTAGGTCTCGGCTTTTGAAGAAGCGGAGATACTGCAACTCTCTCTTTAGGAGAATTGATGTGTATCTTGAAGACATATGAACTCAACTTTGTGTTGGCGTTTGATCATTTGGTTAACGTGAACCGTTAGGGTTCCATGCATTTCTAAATCAGCGGAAGTAAGAAATATAGAAACGTATTACCGTTCACCAGGGTATGTTGAAGAAGAGAATGAATTCTCGCCGGCAGCATGCACTGTCTCACCATTTTGGGCATAACTCTCTCATCCGATCTCTGATTTAAGTGATCTATGCGTCAAAATAATCATCTCTTCCGTGGCTTTCTAACGGTATATCACACGTCTAGTTTGGCATTCTAAAAAATTTTATAAAAATCATTGAAGTTGATGAACAATAACAGCAAACAACCTTCCGATCTTCTGCTGTATTCCCAAGTTTAATCTTGGCGTCGTGTGGGCGACGATCTTCAAGATCTCCTCAATCTGCTTTCCTCCCTATCCAACTTGTGTTTTAGGTGTGTGATTAGGGTTCTGGAAAAGTTGAGGTGACTTATTTATAGGCTACAACAGGGACCAGGAGGAGAAATTAGAGTTGGGCCTCAATTGGGCTTAAATATCCAAGTTTAGCCCAAAACTTATACTTAAGTCCAATAATAATAATATATTCCACTAAAGTATTATGACTGCACTACCGTTCTAATCCCATAATTATGTTATGGGCTCTTTCTTATTATGAGCCCGTTAGTCTCCCCATGTTTAAGATATACAATGCCCATTAATTAATTAAGTTACTGACAACTCCATTAATTAATATCTCATCCGAGAGTAGTACCACTCAACCTCATTATTATGTCGGAATAAATCCACCTGCAGAGTTTACATGATAATCCGTATGAGCTCCTCAAGGGGACAACATCAACCTAAATAAGACACGAATTTCTTCTACAATCAACAGCACACCATAGAGACAGTACTATTTTCCAACTCACCGAGTTTGTTGATTTAATTACATGTAAATCTCACCCATTGATAAATCAAAGAAATACATACTGCCTTACGTGTCGAGATTATTGTATAAGGATTAAGAGCACGAACATCTATAATAACTGAGATTAAGTTCTCCTATAAGTCAGTATAAGTCAAACGATCTCAGGCGGTCCTGCTCAATACACACAAAGTGCACTAATGTGATTCTATAATCAAGATAAACTAATACCAAATCACACTACAACCATCCTGATAGAGAGTCCCCGTCTATCTCGGTTGTGAGCATCTGTTTGTACTATATAAGGAAACCGATAATATGGTCTTCCGCGTGTTGTCGCACAACATATTATCTACAGTATAAAGTAAGTGGACTATTGCATCGAATATATAAATAAATTATAAGACGCAATCATTTGATCAATGATTTTCATTTCAAATATTGTTAAAACATTGTTCATACTAAAGCTAGGCTTTTATTATACAATCCAATAATTTTCTACTTATACTAAAAGACTATGCTGTCATGTCCACTGCCATACATCTGATTCCCACTCCTACTACATGACCATCAAAAGCTTTCGCTTTAAATTTCTTGTAAAAGGATTTACTAGATTATCATCCAATGCAATCTAGACGACAACAACCTTTCCCTCATCATGCGATTTCTCGTAAAAGGTGGTACTTGTGCTTAATGTGTTTAATTGCCTTATGGACTCGTGATTTCTTCAAGTTTGCAACTGCACCATTATTATCACAATAAATTGTGATAACCTTGGGCAAACTCAGAAAACACATTCAAGTCCATCATGAAGTTTCTAGAGTCATATAAATACTTTGGCTGCCTCAAAGGCTCCAATTTATGATTTTCCCATGGTGGAGTCCAAAATATATTTCTATATAACACTCCTCCATATTATAATTCTACTTCCTAAAATTAAACACATAACCTTGAGGTGGATTTACTACCGTCCCTATTTGATTTAAAAAATCATGAATTCGGTAAGCCAACATATAATTTCTAGTCCTTTTCAGGTACATAAATATATGTCTTACCACGGTTTAAAAATCTTGTTTTGGGTTACCTTGATACCCACTGAACATGCATTTAGCAAAACAGATATCCAATCTCGTGCATAGCATTCCTGAGATTAAGCATCCTTATTCGTCGAAGCATAAGGAACCGCTTTCATCTCCTTTATCTTCTTTTGTGTTTTAAAATACATTTTCTTAGATAAAGTTACATGCTAAAACGAGTAAGGATTGTAATATTTCATGAAGCTTGAGATAAGCACAACATCCTATCTTGTGATCACCACGATCGCAAGGATATATTTTTGCTTTTCTTAAGTCCTTCATTTCATACTGCTTTATCAACCATACCCATATGCCCGACAATACTCTTTCATTGTCTCCAATGAGCAAGATATCATCTACGTATAGTGCAAGAAATACCACTATATTTCCGTCACTCTTTTCAATACACGAGACCCATCCAAATATTGATTAAATCCATATGGCTGGATTTTCTCATCAAAACGGATGTTCGATGATCTTGAAACTTGATTTAGTCCATCGATGGACACTTTTAAGCTTACTATCAAAATGCTCTTAGCTCTTTGCAATGAATCACTCTAGTTGCTTCTCATAGATGTTTTACTCAAGACTTTCAATCAGAAAAGCTGTCTTGACATCCATTTGCTATTCCTCATAATCATGATTAGCAACAGATAAAAGAATCTGGATCAACATAGGCATAGCTACCGGCGACTAATGTTCAAAACCTGAAATATGAAATCTTTTCTAATGTTCAAAAGAAAGGTTCTTCTTCAAAAAGAAAAAGAGTTAGTAAAAGGCATTACGTTTGTCATTACTGCTTTGTTAGAATTCATATATGTCATTCTCGCTATAAATTGAAAGAAAATATACAAACTAATAAAATGTCTCCAGTGTCTTCACATTCTGCTGTACACCCTAAGGCTAAACTCAAATGGATTTGTAAATTTGATCTAACATGCAATGTCGTTTATACTTCTTTAAGAGTAGTATTGTAAGATATTGGTACTTCAATAGAGGGTGTTCTTGCCACATGACAGGTATAAAAGAAAATTTGATTAATTTCGAAGAATTTGATGGAGGTAAGGTTACCTATAGAGGGGGAGCAAAAGGTAATTAAAATCACTGAAAAATGTATTTTGAACCTTGAAGGTTTTCTAATATTTCATAATGTGTTTCTAGTTGAAGGTCTAAGTGCAAATTTGATTAGTATCAGTTAATTGTGCGATGATAATTTGCATGTCCAGTTTAATAAAGATTCATGTGAAGTTTTTGATGATTCTAATTCCTGTGTCATGACAAGTAAGAGATCCATCGATAACTGTTATTTGGTTAAAACTAGATTTATTACACACAATGTGCATGTTGATGACACTGTCTTATGGCATTAAAGACTTGGGCATGTTAATTTTAAAAATTTTTTGAAACTTGCAAAGTTTGACATTGTTCGTGGTCTACCTTCTTCGAGTCAAAATGACAATGTGGTGTGTGGTACATGTCAAAAGGGAAAACAAACTGGAGTATCACATAAGATGTCTCAACATTATTGAACATCAAAATGATTTGAACTTGTTCATATGGATCTTATAGGACCTATTGAAGTTGAGAGTTTTGGTAGAGAGAGATATTTGTTTGTCTTAGTAGATGATTTTTCACGATTTACATGGATTGAATTTTTATGTGAAAAATCTGAAACTTTTAAGTCTTTTAAGAATTTGTACAAAAAGATTATAACGTTTTACAATGTCAAAATTCCTGGGATTCGTTCTGACCATGGTAAGGAATTTGAAAATTCTCACTTTTCATTTTTTTTGTGTTATGAGTTCTCTACTCTTAAGACGCTTCAACAAAATAGGGTTTCTGAAAGGGAAAATAAAACTTTACAGGAAATGGCTCGAGTTATGCTAAGTTCTAAACATCTTTCTAAAAGATTTTGGGTTGAAGTACTTAACACGACATGTTACATATCAATCGAACGTATATAAGATCTGGGAGTATAATGACATCATATGAAATTTTAAAAGTGAGAAAATCCAATCTTAAATACTTCCATATTTTTGGATGTGTATGTTATGTGTTCAATGATAGAGATCAACGAGCAAAGTTTCACTCAAAAAGTGATAAGGCAATTTTTCTTGGATATTCTCTTAGTAGTAGAGCATATAGAGTTTTTAACTTGAGGTTGCCTACTATTCAGGAATCTGTAAATATTGTCTTCAATTATTTTTCTGATATTGTAGGAAAAACTTAAGAAGATGAAATCTCTGGGGTACTTGATGAACTTGGTTTCAATTTTGGTACAAATTGATTAAAGCAAGCGTACTCTATCGCGTAGTAGACCGTAGTGACCAAGTGCAAAATTTAGAATATCGAACCCAAGGGCGAAAGTCAATGTATCCGTATTTGAGAAATATTTCACTCTAGAAGGACTAATCAATACAGGAGGGGGTTGATTAACACTGTAAACTAACAACTAAGAAAACAATTAAAGATAAAACATGTACAAATGGGATGGAAGATGGATGAATGGGTGGATGTGAGATGGATGAAGTAACAATCTAAAGAGGAGCAAAGATAATAACAATCAAGATCAAGGACACAATATAGATATATTAGATTCAAATGGTAAACATCAATGATAATGGAATAGAAGCGATCACATATATTCCCCTAGTTCCCATGGCCAAGGTGATTAAGTTCTCAACTCATTACAAGTTTTAAGTACAAAAGATTGAATCTCACTCTAAATTCCCTTAAAAGGTACTATGATTATAAGAATCGTCTTCTCACTCAATTAATCAACCAAATATGATAAATCAATCAAGTATTCTAATATGAATGTTTTAAGTATATAACGATGTTACCACATACTTCACATACTAACATACAAAATTCATATTATAACATGATTAAATCAAAACCCTAATCATAATATTGGAATGGCCATCCTAATACCATAACTAGAGAATTCAACCATACACATCATAATACAAATCAAGTAATCATAGATCATGTAGAAAATTCTAAAAATTACATCAATTAGACCATAAAAAATTCAACTAATCCATAGATCCCTAATCCATCAACTGACTAGCCTCACAAGAGGTCTAGCCAATAACAAACATCATGAAAACACCATTACAATGCTTACAAATATCCATTTTTGCAATCAAAATAAAGAAAATACAAAATAAAGGTAAATTTCTCTCCTAATTAGATTTTGGGTTGAATCATTCCTTCAAGATGAAATTCCCCTTCTCAAGCCTCAATCCTCTATAGATATGTGATGGGTAAATAGAAAGTGTGAAGATCCATGGAATTTGAAGAGAAATTGAGTGAAAATTGGGTAAAAAATGGATTGGGGATGATAGTGTGTGTGAAAATGGTGAATGAGTGTGTGTGGGCGATTTTAGGGTCTCCCCAATTCTCTCTCAATCAAACTTTGGGAAAAGGTAGCCAAAATGGGAATTAAAACTGATTTTCTGGACAAGTAGCACAGTGCACAAAAATTCGATTGAATTTTTGTGAGTGACATCGAATTTTTATGCAAAACTGCATAAAAATTCGATTGAATTTCTATGAAGTACATCGAATTTTTATGTCAATGTGCTCAACCTCCAATGCTCTGTTTTGCCACTGTTTTTTCTAAAAATTCACAAAAAATCGATCAAATTTTTGTGCAAGGTCGAATTTTTGTGACAGTTTCGCGCTGCTTCACTATTTTGGCTCGTTCCCCATCGTTTTATCTCCGAATTGAGATCTGATTTTTCCTACATCTTTCTCTTCATTTTTAGAATCTATTTATACCTGAAAATTATACAAATTCTACTAAATTAAAAATTCTCTAAATATTTACAAATATAGAGCAATCTAGGACACTTAAACACTCAAACCAAGTATAATTGCATGAAAGCATGCTATAAATGTACCCTAAATTCATGAGATTTCTACACTCATCACTTGATGTAACGGAAAATCCTACATCGGAAGCTAATATAAATCAGTCACTAGATGTCATGACATAAGCAGGACGCGGAACATGATAGATTCGGAAACATAATCAAAATCTGATGCAGTTGGGGACACTTCAAGAAAAAAAGTCGAACCATCCAGAAGAGCTTAGAAAAATCATCCAATCACTTAAATAATTGGAGATTCATCTGCTGGAGTGATGACAAGGCAAATGGAGTGTGTCAATTACAGAGATATGGTAAAATTTGCTTGTATGTCATCTATGTGCAGTAAAATAAAAATGTGATTGCTGCATTTCATCTCTAGAACCTAAGAATGTGAAAGAATTTTTGTAAGATGATTGTTGGATAAATGCTATGCATGATGAATTAAACCAATTCTCTAGAAATGATGTTTGGGATTTAGTTCCTAAAACCCCTAATTTGAATGTGATTGGCACAAAGTAGATTTTTAAACTAATGAGTTTAGAAATATTGTTTGTAACAAGGCTGGATTGGTAGCTCAAGGCTATACACAGGTAGAAGGGGTTGACTATGATGAGACTTTTGCTCTTGTTGCTCGGATTGAGTCAATTCGATTATTACTTGCAATTGCTTATTACATAGGTATAAAATTGCATCAGTTGTTGGTTTAATGTGCATTCTTAAATGGCATTTTGAATGAAGAAGTTTATGTTGCTCAACCTAAAGGTTTTGAAGATCCTATTTATCCGTCACATGTTTATAAATTGAAAAAAAGTCTTATATGGATTGAAACAAGCTCCTTGTAGCTTGGTATGGGAGACTTATTAAATTTCTTTTTGAATATGGTTTTGTTAGAGGACGAGTTAACCATACTTTGTTTATCATGCATAAATGTGATTATTTGGCTATTGCTTAAGTTTATGTAGATGATATCGTATTTGGTTATACTTCTGATCTATTACTTGATAAGTTTGTGAAGTCAATCCTCAACATTTGAAATGAGCATGATTGGTGAATTGAACTTCTTTCTTGATTGCAAATAAAATATATGCATGACGGTATATTATCTCTCAGAGTAAATATGTAAAAAATCATGTGCCTCATTTTGGTCTTAAATCATCTAAACATATGAAAAAACCTATAGGATCATTGTAGAAATTGTGCAGGGAGAGTGTTGGCAATGATTTTGACAACATTTTGTATCAATCCATGATAGGTAGTCTTCTTTATCTTACTTCTAGCCGACCTGTTATAATATTTAATGTTTGTTTGTGTGCTAGATACTAGGCTGGTCCTAAATTGTCCCATTTGAATGCTGTTAAACGTATCATAAGATACGTTGCAGGAACACAAGACACAAATGATACAAATTTGAATTTGGAGGGTTACAATGTCTCCGATTGGGCCAAAGATGCATATAATAGAAAGAGTACGAGTGGTGGATGTGTTTTGGAAATAATTTGGTGTCTTGACACAGTAGAAAACAGAACGACTGATAAGTCACAAAAATGTATGTCATATTTTCCTATGTTTAGATGACAATTATTCCTTAAATGTTTGTTTTGATCAAGTTTTATATTTTTTAAGCATGACAAGGATTTAATTGATGTAATGGGCTAATTGGACTACTCTTGGAAGATGAGGAAGTGGAGTTACAAAGAGAAAAGCAGACTGTGCATAAGGCGTGGTCACGTCTTAATTTCTGGCAGAATTGCTGAAGTGGAGAAAAAGATACAAAATGAAAATAGCTATTAACATGTGGGCACGCCCTAGTGATCCATATTTCCTTTTAGAAAATATGAATCTCACCCTCAAGTATAAGGGATCGATTGTAGTGCGCGTGACCAAGTAAAATATCGTTCCCAAGAGATAGTTATAAATTTAATAAATAATTCTATTAATGATAATTCAATTGCAAGACAAATCTGGGGTGTCTTTGAAGGAATGATTAATTAAACTAATAAAACTGAATTAAAATAATTAAACTAAGCAAATAAAACAAATCACACAGAGGATTTTCAGACTCTTTCTTCTTCTTCCATGCCTCATACTTTGATCTTAAAAACTCAATGTACTGCTTGAACTCTTCTTTCTTCTCTTCTTTCACAAATTGTTGTGGAAAAGGAAAAGGATAAGGAGTAATAAGAATTCCCCAGTAATTGCACTCATATTGTTTACCCTTCTCTCTTTTTTTTCTTTTCCTTTTTGCTCTTTGCCACTTCTTTTCCATGATTGGAGGTTGCTCTCTCTCTTTCTCAGAGTCTACGGTATCAGTATGTTGAGGAACAGAGTCAAATAGAGAAGAATCAGGATCACACGGTATATATTGAGCGTTATTGCTCACTGGAAGGTGAGCGTGCACGACGCCGTGTGATCTGATGTGCGTGAGGCTCGGCATGGGCTCATCAGGTGATTGCACATGGTTCATGCCGTGCGAGCTTTTGAATAATGTTTCATCATGCACGGCTCTGTGTGATTACTCTCGGTAGCTACCTGGAACCCTATTCTATTACTCGGTGGTGACCCACTTTGCTCGGTGATCACTTTACGACCCCTCGACATCGGGTGATTTCACTCGGCACTCACCGTGTGATCTTTCAGATGCTGCTTCATCAATCCAGTGTGTACGCACGACTTGGTGTGATAGTGCCCAGTAGCTACCGGATGTGAATTGATCAGCCATCTTCGGACGCTCATTAACATGTGAGTGCGCATGGTAGCAGCCCGTTGTATGCTTATTGGTGAGCGTGTACGCTTGATTCTCATCTAGCATGCTCTCGGACCAATTTTCTGGGTGCTGACTAGCATCCGGCATCCTTATTTTCTCATAATGTGTGCTACTTATCAAAGTAATAGCCATGCAGTTCTCTCTCGGATTCAACTCAGTCTGAGCAGAAAATTTTCCTTGCTGTTACAACTTACCAACCACAACATTCAATTGACTGATAGCAAGATCTGTTTCTTTCTGCTTCTTTTCTGCTTCCTTGTACCTTGCTTCAGCTGTTTCTTTATTTGTGACCATCATATTAAGCATCAAATCAAGCTTATCATCCACTGATGGTTTCCCTTCAGTAAGTTTCTGAGCTGGCTCAAATCCAGGAGGTGGTGCAACTGAATTGTTAGGATTAGAATAAGACAAATTTTCACTCCTTCTCTGGTTGTTGAAGTTCGAATTTCCTTGGTTCCAACCCTGTTGATACTGATGATCGTTACTTTGGTCATTCCTCCCCCCAAACTGATTGTTCAGTCTGAAATTTTGTCTATTTCTATTATCTCCTCCTTTGAACATAGCATAATATGCCTCTTCAAATTCTTCCTCATCTCCAGCTTTAGTTATCTCCTCTCTGTTTCCTTTCGTGAGGCGATCCATCTTATTATTCAACTCATCGAGTTTATCATGGAGAGCTGACACTTCACTATTTCCAGCTTGTATCTCAATTTTTGCTACTTTATCAAAAGAAGCATCTTCATCTGCTCTTTCTGCCGGCTAATCATATGTGTTTGCAGCCATCTCCTCAAATATCTCTTCAACTGCCTCTGCAGACTGCTTAAATATAGATCCACCTGCTGTTGCGTCCACTAACACTCTTAAATCTCTTCTTAGGCCTTGATAGAAAAAACCTAAGTAAATATCTTTTGAAAATCCGTGTTTGGGACAGCTTCACAACAGCTCTTTGAACCTCTCCCATGCCTCGTAGAAACTCTCTAAGGATCATTGTTTGAATTGTGTGATCCTTTTCTTTATCAAGAAACTCTTGGATGGAGGGAAGTACTTATTCAGAAACCTATATGCTAATTGCTCCCAATTAGTATAACATCCTTAAGGAAGGTTATTGTACCACTCCTTGGCTTTCCCCGTAAGTGAGAATGGAAAAAGCCGCATCCTGATAGTATCCTTCGGAATATTCCTATGCTTCTGCGTCCTTGCATACTCATCAAACATCTGCAGATGCTCACTAGGATTCTCCAAAGGACTTCCACTAAACTGTTGTCTCTCTACCATTCGGATCAATCCGAAAGGCAACTCAAAACTATCTGCGGTGATCGCAGGTCCATTCAACCCAACATTAGTGGTGTGCTTCAGTTTATATTGGTCCCTCATAGGCGTCGGAGCTTGCTGATCATCAGCCATCTTATCTGCTTATATATGTGCTCACGCAGAAGATCAGAATTATTTGGATCACAAATAAAATAAAATAAAGCAAGTAAAGTTTAACGTCCTACAAGAAAATAAATCACTATAGAATTAAATTTAAATCTATAAACTATCCCCGGCAGGCGGCGCCAAGAACTTGATCGCTATTTTCTTTTAGAAAATATGAATCTCACCCTCAAGTATAAGGGATCGATTGTAATGCGCGTGACCAAGTAAAATATCATTCCCAAGAGATAGTTATAAATTTAATAAATAATTCTATAAATAATAATTCAATTGCAAGACAAATTTGGTATGTCTTTGAAGGAATGATTAATTAAACTAATAAAACTGAATTAAAATAATTAAACTAAGCAAATAAAATAAATCACGCAGAGAAAACGATTTATAATTCAAGAATGGAGAATTGGTAATGCTCGGGCAAACTGTTTAACTATGTGAATAATTTATCTAGACCCAAATTAATTACCTGTAGACGTTTATAAGAGGATCACTAAGCCTAGTTAAATCATCTTGATCGGGTAGGATCTAACACTTATAATGAGCTGAAAATCCTAGGATCAAGAAGAAATTAACTCCCTCTCCCTCTATAGGTACTTCATGCTAAATTCCAATTAAGGCTAGAGCACTAGACTTCCCTTTCTAGGTACGCGATTGTTAACCCATTTTGTCTCCTTACCAATTACATAATAATGATGTTTTACCAAGTAATTAATATTCCAAATTGATTGTCTAACACTCTTAGGTATTATAGGCCAATACCCTAAGACTGTCACAGGAAACAACAATTATTATGCAGAAATAAAAAATCTTATTAACTATCAATCAGTGATACCGTCAAGAATAATTAAAGGAATCAAAACCCAAAAACACAATAATATGAAGTCTCAAAATATACTCTTCAATAAGAAAATAAACAATCTGCAGTATAATAAATCCAAGTCTAGGGCAATCAAATCACATAGTCAAATCTGTTTTAGCGCCCTAACATTACCAACAAAGAAACTTAGCCCATGGAATTACGAGGACAAATCACAAAGATGCAATAAACCCTAACCATTGTTCTAAAATAACAAAGAAAAATAATTAAAGATAAAGAATCTTTTTTGGAGGACTCTGTCTATTCAATTACGATCTCCATCGGAATCTCCATCTCCGATCCAAGTAGCAACTCCGATCGTCTCTCCGGTGGATGGATGGAAGGTGGTGAGTGATGGGTGAAATTAGGGCACTATGAATTGTGAAGTATGAGGCGTGAATGGGGGTCTGTAGGTTGAGTTCATCTTTTATACATGAAGCATTGGGCCTGGGCCAAAATATACCAAAAATAGAAGTGGGTCATAAACTAGACCACGCACGGCACACGCACGGTGATCGCACGGAACATGAACGGCATCATGCTTCAATACTTGTCACCGTGCAGGCGTGACTCTTCCTTGCTCGGCCTTACCCGTGCGACAATTCCTCATGCACGGCATCATGTGTTGCTCTCTCTTGGAAGCTTAGCACTCACGATCCTCGAACGGCATCGTGTGTTATCACACGGTGGTAAACATGTGACAAAGTCCCACACACACGGCTGTTAAGGAGTCTCACATGGCTGGAAATGCTTTACACATGGTTGGAAACTTGCAACAACTTGTTCACGCACGCCCCCGCTCGTGCAGCCGCAGCGCGTGATTCAGCAGCCTGCGCGACTTCACGGTTTTTAGCATAATTTCTTCATCCGGCCTCCGAATTGAGTGATTCTTATGCCCACGTGATTCTTTCTTCCTTGGATTTCTATTCATATAAATAACATACAAAAACTCTAACATTTGAAGGTATAAAAAATCCTGAAAAATGGCACCATCGTGCTGAGCAGGAGCAGCTTGCGCGATGTCACCGTTTTGATCATAACTTCCTCGTTTGAAATCCAATTGGGGAGTTTCTTGCGGCCAAACGTTCCTCTCTTCTGTGGCTCTTCAACCACATATCATATGAATAATTTGGATCTCCACACCAATACAGAAAAATTATGGAATTTAGACGTCTGTTTGATTGCAAGGAGCACGAATTCATCCATCATTCCAACTTCGCGTTCTTGATCCTTTTTCCTATCAAAACACAAAAAATTACCTCTCGTGCACCTCTTAGTCGATAATAATTCAAAGTATAAAGATTTTTGCTAATAATAATAATTAAACACTCAAAGAGGTATTAAATCGGACTCAAAAGTACATGAATTTCCACTCTCATCACCTAGGACCTGGACGGAAATTATTAATTTGAGTGCCCAAATCTCAAGTCTCACATATCAAATCTCATTTCACATATAATTTTGGAATCCCTTATTCCCTGCACTGATTTTAGTTATTTTAATATGAGATTGAGGAGGAGATAAATCCCATAAATATACTCCCATCAGGCAATCTTCATTCCAAATTTATGTTTTTAATTATTTTTACGTTAAATACTACTTAAGACTCCAGGGAAAGACACTTCTGCTTTTATCTAAATATTACGATGGAGATACTTTACTACTTCTATTCAAGTTTTATTATGGATTGCTAAATTTTTCGCCTAGCTGGATAATCGGAGGTGTGGTTAATGAGTGATATTTTCACCTAGATTTTAGTGTCTTTTTATATGTGTTTTCATATATTGTTATCCGTATTTATGTGTTATTTGGTTGTGTTTTTTGTTTTTATGTAAATGTGTGTGAATGAGCTTAAACGTATGATTTTTAGGTAAAAATGGATCCTAGACGTGATAAGGAAGATGTAGGAAAAATCGGATCTCAATTCGGAGTTGAAACGAGGGAGAATGAGTCAAATCAAGCAAAATGCTGAAAAAACGCACGTCCAACTTGTGTAATTTTTCTGTACTCTTGTGGAGCTCAAAACTAGAAGTGTAATACATCGTTGGAAAGCCATAGAAAAGAGGATTATTTTGGTATGAGAAACACTTCAATTGGAGCCGAAACGAGAAAGTTATGATTAAAATGGTGACGTCGCGCAAGCTGTTCCTACTCAGCACGGTTGTGCTACTTTGCATGACTTGTTACACCCACAAATATTAGAAGTTTTGTTAGATCTTTATATGGATAGAAAGCCAAAGAAAAGAGGATCACAAGACCGCAAGAATTACTCAAATCAGAGATCGGATGTGGAAGTTATGCGCGAAACGGTGAGACTGCGCAGCCCGTGTTACACAACACGACCCGTGTTACGCAACACGGCCCTGTAAGCCCTGGCCGTTTTCTGACATCAAAAATGCCTACACGGCCACCCTGTGGTCGTGTTGCAGCACACGAGTCGTGTTGCTGCAGTATTAGAAACACATCAGAATCCTTCTAGAAGCCTCCCAAGGGGTATAAATACCCAACACTTTAATATTTTGAGATAAGATCCGAACAATCCTTCCACACACACCTCACACACCATTTCCTCCATTTTTCACCTTCACCTTCATCCATTCTTCATCCTTTGGATCTACCTTCATCCAACCATCAAATCCTCCATCCAAGTAGTAGAGAAGCAAGGAAGAGAGGTGAATTGCAAGGGGAAGAAGAAGATCACCATTGGAGACATCCAAGGGAGTTTTCATCTAAACTTTGTATTGAAACCTATTGTTTATCATGTTTTGTAAGGAATTTAATGTGTATGTTAATTTTCTTATGGATCTTGTGAGATTAGCAATATGAATTGTGTTGGATAATTTTTGGTATTTTGCAATTGAATGATTATGTTGATTGAGTTAATTGATTTTCTATCATTGATGTTTTAGATCTTGAGGTTTATGATGATTTGTGTGTTTAATTGTTTTAAGCATGTGATTAGATTGAGAAGTCAATTGCATATTTAGGATAATTAAGTGAATCATTTCATCAAACACTTCATGTGCATTATAGATTGTGAAGAGATTGAGAAGTCCTTCATAGTTTAGAACCCTTTGATAGAACATATCATTTATTAGATTGAGAAGTCAATAGATTATGTGTAGGGACTCTCATTTAAGCTTAGTACCTAGTTGGAATTGTTTAAGTGAGAACCAATCCATTGAGCTATGTCATTCCATATCCTATTCATTCCGAGAGGGAGTTTATGTGATCTTAGTGTTGGCCCTTAGCCTTTTTCCCATGACACATATGAATTCATTGCATGATACCTAGATTTTCCATGCTTTAAGTATTGCTAATCTCATCTCTATCTACTTGGCTCATTCATCCATCTTCCATTCATCTATCCTTTTATTTTATTGTCATTTCTTGATTATCTCCCCTTTTCGTTCATCTCTATAATACTATGACAAACACGAGATCGATTAAACTCTAGTACCTTCCTCCCTGTGGTTCGATAATTTCTTTAATTGGTCATGCCCACTATATTATGGCTAATCAAATGGCGCCGTTGCCGGGGAGGTAACGGTTGCTAGTGGTTTAACGAAGGAGTATTTTGATTGGTATTACTAGAGATATTTTTTATTGTTTTTCATTATTTGCTTTGGAAAATTTTTGATCTCTCTTTGTCATTTTGATAGGTACGTGAAACTACCTAGAGAGAAGAGGAAGGGGGATCAAAGCCAAAAATAGCAAGTTTGAGAAGAATTGTAGTAAGCCTTGAGAAGAGCATTTAAATGGATGGTTGGAACCAATTCACAAATGTCTTTGGGGATCAAATTGCAAGGGTTCCACCTCCACAATCAAGAGGCTACATGAATGAGAGCAACAATGGGTACAACTTCCAAATGAATCAAGATAGCTCTCAATACCATAATCAAGGAAGAAATGGAGAATGGCAACAAGCTTACAATGCAAATACATTCCTTCCGTATCAAGCATACACTTATTCTCCACCAAATCCCAACACCAACACTTCTCCTCCGTTTCAAAACTACGCCTTACTTGAATTATATAGAAGAAGTGCTCAAGGAAGTGATGAAGGTCAAGATCCTCAATGAAGTTTTCTTCAAAATGAATCCTCCGAGATAATTACCCAAGTTACTTTGGAAGTGACAAGACAAATAAGGATGATGAATCATATGGTCAAGTCTTGTCTAATTCAAGTTTGGGGGGTGCTCAAAATGTGCAAGGTGTGTCGATTCCTAGTCCTATGGAGCAAGAAGAGTGGAGGATGCCTACGCATCAAGTAGGAGATGTTTCTTTCATGGGAGTGGATGATTTCCAAAGAAATTTTCAACATAACTATGAAGGACGTTTTCATGGGAATTATCCACCAATTCAAGAATGGAATTGTGACAACCAAGAGGGAGGAGAATTTCAACAAGTCGAAGAAGAAAAATCATCTTTAGAAGTATTGATTGAGAAGTTGATTGAAACAAGGAGAAAGAGTGACGAAGTTAATGAAAGAAAATTCAAGGCTATTGAGGAAAATAATGAAAGAAGATTCAAAGCCTTGGAGCATCAAGTGAGCCAAATTGTAAATGCTTTGACCTATTTTCAACAAGTTGAAGAGCTTGAAGAGGAGAGCAAAGTCGAAGAAGAGTTGGAGAAAGAAGAGAATCTGGGGGATGAAGAATCAAATGAGGTGATTGAAGAGCCTATTGAGGCAAATGATGTTGATGAAGAGGAACAAAGTCTAGAAACAAATGATGATGACTTGAAGAGTGAAATGAGCAATTCTAAACCTTTAAACTCTTTAAGTTGTTTTGAACTTGATAATATTGTTTACATTGATTTTGTTTTACCCATTGATTTTTCTCATATCCTTACAAACAAAAGAGAACTCGAAGAGATGTTGGAGATCTATTTGGTAAGGAGGAATAAGTGGTGTTCAAGAATGGAGAGGGCAATGGAGTGTAAGCTCAAGAGAGTCGAATTTTTGAAGCCATGCTCGAAGGATGCAACTGAGGTCGTCACTTGCCACAAATGCCTAATAGTGGAAGAAGCACAACGGTTAAAATTCGATGGCAAGGACGAAAGATATCCGTGGCCATTCTGATGAGTTCTCCATATCCCGTCCGGCTTGAAGACGTTAAACTTAGCGCTAGATGGGAGGCAACCCATCATTATTTTTATTGCTTTATTTATTGCTTTCAATAAGGATGGTGGATTTGCTTGTTTTGCATTTTTGGTATATATGTTGATTGTGCTTGTGAGGAGAATGCGTATTGGACAAACGATAAGTGCTTGATTTGAAGTGTGAAAGTAAGTCACACCACTTTTTACAAACTTACCTCGAAACTCTTGTTTCAATTTAAGTTTGGGGGGATATGGCGTGGTGTGACATACTTTGTCTTGAAAGTATATACTTTTCGTATTTTTGGGCTAATTTTAAAATTTTTCTCATGAGTTTGGTTTGATTTTGGTATGATTGGTGGTGTTGAAGTGCATGATAGTCCATATTTGTTAAATGCAATTGTTGAGCTAATTATTTTGTTGAGCATGTATGAAGGGTATTGGAAGCACGAATTGAGCTCGGAGCTAACAACTTACACTATCAAATGCTTATTGAGGGAGCTCATTCTACACCCTACCACTTTTATGTGCTTAGCATAATTTGATTTGATTTGTATTGATGTGATTAGCATGCTACTTTATGTGTTATGTTTTTGGGAGGTTTACTTTTCAATCAAATGTTGGGATGATTGTGAGCTTACATTGTTATGGATGATTAGAATGTGTGCTTTATTGTTAATGATGGTGATTTTTGTTTTTGCATGTTATGTGTTTTTGGTTGTTTATTGTTTGTTGAGTCTTTATTTTATGTTTTGTGTGTTTTCTTATTTTTGTCTTGGTATGTTTGGTGGTTTGTTTAGGGAGGTTGTGAGTCATTTTTGAATATGAGTGATGGCATGTTGTTGTGATAAGTGATGACAAGTTATGATTAAGAATCTCTACACTTTCGAATTGTGACATGTTTTACTTAACTTGTTCAATTTTGAGATGAATGTGGTGTAATAAGTTTCTTAAGGTCCAATGCATAAGCTTGTGAGAATTTGAGCCTCAACCGTGCATACATGGTTTTTTTTCATGAGTGGATTGGTTGTGTTTGATAAGCTAGAACTTGCTCAAGGATTATAGGAACGAGCCCGATTTGTGGAGATTAGTGAAATGATCTTAGGCCATCCTTGTTATTCATAGTTATTGCCATATATTTTCCTACCATGTACATCATCCCTAGTTAACCACTTTGAGCCTTAAAGCCATTTTATTGTGAATTTAGCACACTACAAGCCTTAATTACCCACTTGAGCCTTACATACATACCTTTTGTGTGAGTGATTGAGGAGATGTGGTTTAGAAAGGTTTGATGAGATATTGTGCAAAACATGAAAGAAATGGTAACAAGCGAGAAAAAGGATGAAAAGAGCTCAAGAAAGAATGAACATGCAACCTCAAAACAAGAATATGAGCAAAGCAACAATAATATGCTCAAGTACTTAAAAATTCAAAGAAGGAAGCATGAATCATAAGAAGCTCAAGAAATCCAAGGAAAGTTGATGAGTAGAGCTTGTGAGTACCAACGACAAGAAAGGAAGAAAGAAAAGTGGAGAAGTTGAGGAAGTTGATCATCTCTTCGATTACTTACACTTGTTTAGTCACTATTACCTATATTCTTCCTACCTTACCAAAGAGCCTATCATTACATCCAAATTAAAGACCTTTTTGATCGCTAATGGAAACTTTGGTGGTTTGTGAATGTAGTCCACGAGTAAGCTTATGGCGAGTCGAGCCAATCGGTTAATGAGTGATGATTTACCCTACTTTAAAGAGTGTTGAGTGACATTTATAACCTATGTGAGACTTGGACTAAAAAGGGACTATATTACACTTTTATTCTCTTTAGATTGAACTTGTTAATTTTTCATGTCATGAGTTTAATGATGTAGGATGACTTAGCATAAATTGTAATTCTTATTGCTATTGATGTGTTATTACTTGTGTTCGTTTAGTTTTTTTTTACTAGGTGAAAATCACTCTCCTTGGTTTATCATTTTCGTTGTGCGGGGATGCACAACACTTTAAGTATGGGGGTGTAATGAGTGATATTTTCACCTAGATTTTAGTGTCTTTTTATATGTGTTTTCGTATATTGTTATCCGTATTTATGTGTTATTTGATTGTATTTTGTGTTTTTATGTAAATATGTGTGAATGAGCTTAAACTTATGATTTTTAGGTAAAAATGGATCCTAGACGTGATAAGGAAAATGTAGGAAAAAATGGATCTAAATTCGGAGTTGAAACGAGGGAGAATAAGTCAAATCAAGCAAAATACTGAAAAAACGCACGTCCAACTTGTGTAATTTTTCTATACTCTTGTGGAGCTCAAAACTAGAAGTGTAATACATGGTTGGAAAGCCATAGAAATAGGATTATTTTGGTATGAGAAACACTTCAATTGGAGCCAAAACGAGAAAGTTATGATTAAAATGGTTATGTCGCGCAAGCTGTTCCTACTCAGCACGGTTGTGCTACTTTGCATGACTTGTTACACCCTCAAATATTGGAAGTTTTGTCAGATCTTTATATGGATAGAAAGCCAAAGAAAAGAGGAACACATGACTGCAAGAATTACTCAAATCAGAGATCGGATATGGAAGTTATGCGCGAAACGGTGAGACTGCGCAGCCCGTGTTACGCAACACGGCCCTGTAAGCCCTGGCCATTTTCTGACATCAAAAACGCCTACACGGCCACCCTGTGGTCGTGTTGCAGCACACGAGTCGTGTTGCTGCAGCATTAGAAACACATCAGAATCCTTCTAGAAGCCTCCCAAGGGGTATAAATACCCAACACTTCAATATTTTGAGATAAGATCCGAATTCCAACCCTTCCACACACACCTCACACACCATTTCCTACATTTTTCACCTTCACCTTCATCCATTTTTCATCCTTTGGATCTACCTTCATCCAACCATCAAATCCTCCATCCAAGTAGTAGAGAAGCAAGGAAGAGAGGTGAATTGCAAGGGAAAGAAGAAGATCACCATTGGAGACATCCAAGGGAGTTTTCATCTAAACTTTGTATTGAAACCTATTGTTTATCATGTTTTGTAAGGAATTTAATGTCTATGTTAATTTTCTTATGGATATGAGAGGCTAATCTCCCTTGTGAGATTAGCAATATGAATTGTGTTGGATAATTTTTGGTATTTTGCAATTGAATGATTATGTTGATTGAGTTAATTGATTTTCTATCATTGATACTTTAGATCTTGAGGTTTATGATGATTTGTGTGTTTAATTGTTTTAAGCATGTGATTAGATTGAGAAGTCAATTGCATATTTAGGATAATTAAGTGAATCATTTCATCAAACACTTCATGTGCATTATAGATTGTGAAGATATTGAGAAGTCCTTCATAGTTTAGAACCCTTTGATAGAACATATCATTTATTAGTTTGAGAAGTCAATAAATTATGTGAAGGGACTCTCATTTAAGCTTAGTACCTAGTTGGAATTGTTTAAGTGAGAACCAATCCATTGAGCTATGTCATTCCATATCCTATTCATTCCGAGAGGGAGTTTAGGTGATCTTGGTGTTGGCCCTTAGCCTTTTCCCATGACACATATGAATTCATTGCATGATACCTAGATTTTCAATGCTTTAAGTATTGCTAATCTCATCTCTATCTACTTGGCTCATTCATCCATCTTCCATTCATCTATCCTTTTATTTTATTGTCATTTCTTGATTATCTCCCCTTCTCGTTCATCTCTATAATACTATGACAAACACGAGATCGATTAAACTCTAGTACCTTCCTCCCTGTGGTTCGATAATTTTTTTAATTGGTCATGCCCACTATATTATGGCTAATCAGTGGTTCAACATAAACATGGGTGATCTAACTAGTTTTCACTCTCTTTCATGTTGCATCATTTGTATAATCTATGTGCTCGGTTATATTGTTTATCAGATTGATTAACTTGATCACTTATTCGATTTGTGAAAATGATATGTGTCGATTAGAATATTAAATCTATAATTGTTTAATTGTTTATAATATTTGTGGCAAGTAGCATAATTGTCCGCATCTCACTTTCGATTATTGCTATAGGATCCTGAAAATTGGGTGACCTAGTCTAAATGAACCTACATGTGTGTTTGTTAGGTAGAATTGGATCTATCTAAATTAAATTTGGTCGGTAAATAAATCCTACAATGGTATCTAGGGTTGTTTATTTGGCTAGAGAAGTAATTAAAGGTGGTACCCTAATTATCAACTAAGTTCAGAAAGATTAGGTTGTTAGGTGGTACCAACTGTTGGCAATTGGATCGTGCGGTTCAACGTGATCTTTAGGATTAACAGTTAAACAAATCAGCGGAAGCAAAAATAATGTTTACCGTACTTTTGGGTTGGTGTAGAGGATGAACTGCAGAGAACTACCTCTGATCTTCTACTGTATGTCCCTATGCCTCAAGATCATCTACGCTGCCCTAAAAAGAAATAGCCAGCCGCAACACGCCAGAACCAGCAACAGCGGCGCATCAGCCGGCGGACCAGCCGACAGCCACCGGAAACGAGCCGCGCCGACAGCCGCCTTGCAGCAGCGCCTGCCCGCCACGACATCACCCCGCCAGTCGCACGATCCATCATGCCGACAGCGACTAGCAATCGAGTGCTCCGCCGCCTCGCCTCCTTCCTTGTCAAAACCGACTGAAGCATAGCAGGCTCGACTGGAACACCCAGTTCAGGTCTAACGCCGCCCTCTCCAGCCTCGTCTTCTTCAACAGAGCCTCCGCGCACAAGCAACGCATCCACTCCATCGACTCACGGCAGGCCCTAGCTCACCCTGAATTGAGCATCGCCGCCGCCCGCTGCCAATCGGACGCCATTGGAGGCCATGGGAAACCCTCCTGGATGCAACACAGACTCACCGGAATTGCCTAGGAGACTCGCCTGGAATCATCAGGGGACTCGCTCGGAACGCCGCTTCCAGCGTCCGCCGCCGCCCAGTTTGCCGTGGATCCACCCGCATCAGCCGCGCACTGCTCACACGCGCCACTTCCAGCCATCGATTGATGGCGCAGGCAGCCACGCGCCACTTTCAGCGCCTCCCAAGGCCACCACCGTCTACTGTTATCTCCTTCGATTACCCAATCCGGCTTGGAGTCGACAGGGATCCCTTCAGATCCCCTCGAAAAAACAGTACCCGCCCGGAATCCGCAGCACACAATTGAAAAGGGGCAGACTCGATCGAAACTAAGCAAGGTCCGATCGAAACCACGCTGGGCCGCACAAAAAACTGCCAGCATCCCCACCGGTGAATCATACCCGGATTCTTCCTCTCCGATTGACAGCGACGCAGTCGAATGCCCTGTCTTTCTGTCATCAGCCCAGTAGCTAAAATTTGAACGACAATAACTCCATCACCGAACGTGATCAGAAACAGTATTGGGGTTCCTTCTGGACTCGTTCGGGCCTCTTACTGGACTCGATCGGAAATACCAGGGGACCCGCCCACGACCATGTTTGTTCTGCCCAGAATTCGGTCCGATGCGCCGTTCCGTTTTATAGCCGCCGTGAACCATTGAACCCCTCCCGTCAGTCACCCACGTTTGTGAAAGTAACAAGGCCGTGTATGTGTACAGTGTGAATAAATATGATAATTCACTCCAAAATCATCGAAAGAGCATATAGGAATAAAGATAATACACACATGTACTAATTCCTAATAAACATGCTTTCTATTCGACAATTAAACACACATAAGGCACAAACCCAACCTAACGTCTCACGTTTCACCACGAAACCAAAGCTCTGATACCAATTGTTGGCAATTGGATCGTGCGGTTCAATGTGATCGTTAGGATTAACAGTTAAACAAATCAGCGGAAGCAAAAATAATGTTTACCGTACTTCTGGGTTGGTGTAGAGGATGAACTGCAGAGAACTACCTCTGATCTTCTACTGTATGTCCCAAGTGTGATCCTGCTGTTGTGTGGGCAACAGTCTGTAGGATCTCTCAATCTGCTTCTTTTCCATTCTCTCGTCAAAAGAGGCGCAGGAATAATCTGAGGGTTCCAGGAAGCTGAGTTCACTTATAAATTGGGCTACAGCAGGGACCAGGAGGAGAAATTGGGCTGGGCCTCAATTGAATTTAATTAACCAAGCATAGCCCAAAGCTTTTAATTAAATCCAATAATAATAATATAGTCCACTAAAATATTATTACCGCACTACCCGTCCAATCCCAAAATTATGTTCTGGGCTCCTTCTTATTATAAGCCCGATGGTCTCCCCATGTTTAAGATATACAATGCCCATTAATTAATTAAGTTACTGACAACTCAAATTAATTAATATCTCATCCGAGAGTAGTACCACTCAACCTTATTATCATGCCGGAAATTAATCCACTTGCAAGATTTACATGATAAACCTTATGAGCTCCTCAAGGGGACATCATCAACCTATGTCGGACATGGATTCCTTCTACAATCAACAGCACACCATAGATACAGCACTATTTCCCAACTCACCGAGTTTGTTGATTTAATACTTATAAATCTCACCCATTGATGAATCAAAGAAATACATACTGCCCTACGTGTCGAGGTTATTGTATAGGGATTAAGAGCATGAACTTCCATAATAATAGAGATCAAGTTCTACTATATAGTCAGTATAAGAAGAACGATCTCAGGCGGTCCTGCTCAATACACACAAGTGCACTAATGTGATTCTATAGCCAAGACAAGCTAATACCAAACCACACTACAACTATACCGATAGAGAGTCCCCGTCTATCTCAGTTGTGAGCATCTGTTTATACTTTATAAGGAAACCGATAATCTGATCTTCTGCGTGTTGTCGCACAACATATTATCTACAGTATAAAGTAAATGGACTATTGCATCATGCATATAAAATAAATTTATAAGATGCAATCATTTGATCAATGATTCTCATTTCAAATATAGTTATGACATTGTTCATACTAAAGCTAGACTTTTAGTATACAATCCAACACCAACAACTATGACCAATTTGGTGTTAATACAAAAGAGTTATCTTTGCATCCGTGAGCATATATGTTGAACCATTTTGATGATTGTCTAGGCTAGATATTTTTATCTCATTTCTCTACACCAAATTTGTGGAAAGACATCACCAAATATACATCGTTTCATCATAAAATATGATGTCTTTTTGATAAAAATCGATGTCTTTTCCAAAACCGATGTCTATCAGCGGAAAAAGTATGCTGATAGACATCGGTTTCCTAAGAAAATACGCTAATAGACATCGATTTTTACCAACTGATGTCTTTCAAGCGATGTTTATTCCCTACTCTTAATAAAGTGCGCTGATAGACATCGATTTTAACCAATCAATGTCTTTTATGTGATGTGTATTCTCTGTTCAGACTCGGCTTGCTTGAAAATGCATCGATATACATCGGTTCTCATCAGGTTGTTTCAAAATAGAAGTCTCTCACTACGTATGAAACTCTTTATAAAATTTATTTAAAATGTCTTTAATTTGTTATTATAATAATAATTATTATTTATTTAATTATTAATTCAAATCTTAAATCATCTAAAGTCTACTTCTGTTCTTGAAAATATGATGTGTATCTGCTCACCATCTCTCTCCACTCTCTTCAATTCTCATATTCCAATCTTGTCATCTCTCTGTGAGCAGGAAGATCTCACATCAAGTTTTGTTGCTCATTTTAGTTTCATACTCTAATAGAAATCCATCCATGATTGCTAAAAGATATACTAGTGGTTCCCCAAATAAAATTTTGGTTCCATTTCTCTTAAATAATGTTGGTCTTCCTACGCTAAGGTTTCTAAAAATCTTGTGTTGTATTGCTTAAAAATAAGATGTGCTTCATTTTTCTATGTATAAGTGCTTATAAACAAGACTTAAGTTCTTGATGATAGAGGTTCATGCATTTTGGAGCCTAATTTCAGAATTAAGTTTTTACTTTCTTTTGAAATGAACCTCGTTTTTTAAGTATATTTTACAGTGATTAAGGAAATGTTTATTTATATTCACAGTTTGTTTGATGCTGGAAAGTTGTGCCGACATTTATAGCTATAGGTATTATGAGGTAAAAAATTGGGGGTGGATATTCTTGAATGAATGGAGATTCAGTGGTGATACATGTGAAGGGATGTCTGAAAGGCAGTGGTAAGGAATTTGTTGATACATTCAATAAGAGGTCATTGGCTCTCGAAAGAGAACTTCTCGCTAAGCAGGTACAATTCCCATTTTTGTTTAGAATGATACTTTTATTATTTTTTTCTGGAGTTCAACATTTAAGTGTTTAGTGTCTACTATGTGTTCAGTTTTTCAAAGCAATTTTTCTGAATTCTTTTGTCTCTTGCACTTTTTCAAAAAATCTAAGTGTGTATATGTTGCTTGATCACCTTTCCTCCCTTGGTGTTTCATTTATTAGTGAAAAATGATAGCAAGTAAATTATCTTACAGGCCAAAAATGTCAAATTAGGAACAATGATGGGTGTGTTTGTTCCTTGTCCTCAAGTAAGAAAATTAATTACTTTTTCTATTTCTTTTATAGATTAATTGAGTTCTCAGTATCTCTCATCTTGTTCTAAAACTGGGGGCAGAGTTTCAGACATTTTTATGATATTAAATTTTCTATTCATATAATACTTTCTTTAATTAGTTTTATGTGATGGTGCCATATCAGTAAGAGATTTTGTGGATTATAATTAGTGTGGAATTATAATGAGAACATTTTGGAAAATTAGATACCAAAATTAGTTATGATTGTAACCGGTCGTTTGAGGTGATTTAGAAACATTTAGATAGACCTAGTACATAGCACCTTAATGCTGGGATTTAAATTGATACTTCTCAACTAATGCTGGTTCTTTACTTTGTGACAATTCCTATTGCAGACTTGAATATTGTAATTTCATGTAATAATGTTGGTTATGAGTTGCTGATGTTTTGTTTCATACAATAAGGACTTAAATTTTTATCACAGAAGTTAAAACTTACTTTGTTGTCAGTTTATACTACTTTAAATTTTTATTTTTGTCTTTAGATAGCTAACTTGGTTGAATTTCTTTTTAGAAGATTCTTTTTAATAATTTAGTCATATCATTAAGTACAAAATTTTTATTTTATTTCAGGTAATTGCAATGAGACGAGAAGAAGATAAAGATATTATATAATACAAGGTACGAAGATAAAGTAATTGTATAAGGCAAGAAAATGCTACAAATATTATGCTCCTCAACGAGGATTTAGCCTATAAATTTAGCTTTATTTATCTAAAACAAACTTTAGATTTAATTAGCTAGGATAATCTTGTACTTTTAGATTTATAGGATGATTTTTTGTGTAGATATTTAAAAATTTTGTAAATAATTAGTAAGTTTTGAGTTACATTGCATAATTGCATTTAATGTTATTTTAATAATAATATAATTTATGTGTAAAAAAATATATATGAAAGACAACATGTGAGAATTGATGTCTATTGGTGTGGAACTGATGTCTATACTCGAAAAGACATCGGTGGAAAAATAATGTCTTTAGGTCTCAATCGATGTCTATTCTTCCACAGACATCGATTTATAAATGATGTGTTTTATTAACGATGTCTTTTCTCAGAAAGACATCGATTTATAAACGATGTCTTTTTGTTGAAACCGATGTCTTTTCTTGGAAAGACATCAGTTGATAAATGATGTCTTTAGGTTGGAGCCGATATCTTTCCTTGAAAAGACATCGGTGAATAAACGATGTCTATGTGTGCCTACTGATGTCTTTCCGTTGAAAGACATCATTGGATAACCAATGTCAAAGGGTGTAACCGATGTCTATACAAGAAAAAAGACATCGGCTAAAAACCGATGTCTGTCAGCGCCCACTTTCAACATTGGCTGCTTGGCAAAATAGACATCGGTTTTTAACCGATGTCTATCAGCATTTTTGGTGTAGTGTTTAATCACTCCACTTTATTTAATTTTAATCTTCTCCAACTTTAGTTTAAGTACAAAACTCAATGCCCCAATCTTTATTTATTTATTTTTGTTGAATAAATCTATTTTACCAATTTCTGTGGATACAATCCTACTTACCATTATCTCTAATAGTAATTTTAGTAGGTTTATTATTTGTTGGTTTCGACATCCACTAATTTTTTGGCGCCGTTGCCAGGGATTGGTGTCAAAATAGGTTTGTTTTTAGTTTTTTATTTGTTTATTTTTTTATTTTTATGCCTCGTCGTCTAAGGAAAGAAGCAAAGTTTAAAAAGAAAGCATCTATTTCATCTCCTAACTTATTCTCATTTCTTGACTTGAAAAGTGTACCTAGTTAAGTTGATTGATAGAGATGACACAAAGAGAAAGGATCTTGAAGGAGTTGACAACGCTGGATCTTGATCAACAACCCTTGCTTTGCATTCAATACCATGATATGGAAGTAGACTTTGATTTAAAATCCAGGCTCATTCATTTGTTGCCTAGGTTTCATGATCTCGAAAATGAGAATCCACACAAGCACTTGAATGATTTTCATGTTGTTTTCTCTAACCTAAAGCCACATGGAGTGTCCGAAAAGAAGGTTAAATTGTATGCTTTTCCATTTTCATTGAAGGGTCGAGCAAAGGATTGACTTTTCTACTTACCTCCGGGCTCGGTTACACATGGACGGGTATGGTAACGTTGTTCTTGGATAAATATTTCCCTTCTTCTAAGGCTGTAACAATGAGAAGAAAAATTTGTGGAATAAAGCAAATGGATTCGGAGTCACTTCATGAGTATTGGGAGAGATTCAAGCGTTGTGCTCAAGCTACCCTCAACATGGAATATCCGACCAGCTGTTCATTCAATACTTCTATGAAGGTATGATTTCTATAGAGAGAAGGATTATGGACGGTACAAGTGGAGGTGAAATAGTGAAAAAAATCCCTCGTGAGGCGAGAGACTTGATCACTATTATGGTAGCAAATTCTAAACAATTTGAAAGTAGACAAGAAGTATCCAACAAAAGAGTGAATGGGGTAACAATTTTGTCTCTTAAGGATCATATTACTAACTTGTCTTCTCTTGTTCAAAATATGGCTATAGGAAACATGCAATAAGTTAAGGCATGTGGAATTTGTGCCTTGGTGGGACATCCAACCGACATGTGTCCGACGCTTCAATATGATGTGGAGCAAGCTAATGCAGTAGGAGGATTTCTGGGACCACATCAAAGGAAGTATGACCCAAAATCCAACATTTAGAATCCAGGTTGGAGGGATCATCCAAACTTTCGATGGGGAGGACCTCAATACCAAAATCCTCTAGCTCAACTTAGCCACATTTTGTCCAAATTCAGCAACAATACCATTCTTCGAGCTCAGGTATGTCACTTGAAGATGTTTACAAGGCACTTGCATCTAACACTCAAAAGTTTCAGCAGGAAACACAAATGAGTATTAAGAGGATAGAAGATCAAGTGGGCCAATTGACATCTTTGAGTAGTTTGGAGTCTCAAGGAAAATTGCCATCAAAAACGGTTGTCAATCCAAAAAAATGTGAGTGTAATTACCTTGAGGAGTGTTAAGACTGAATGAGTCAAAAGGACGTGATCAAGAAGAGGAGAAAGAAGTAAAGGTTTCTCAACCCAATCAAACTAAGAAAAAGAAGAAAGTTGTTGAAGAAGACACTTATGAAGTGGTGCCCACCTCATGCTCATTTTCCTTCAAGGTTCCTTCAATCTAAGAAAAAAGAGGAAGAAAAGGTAATTTTGGAAACTTTTTGTAAAGTTGAGGTAAATATTCCTTTACTTGATGCAATTAAATAAATGCTCGTTATGCTAAGTTTTTGAAGGAACTTTGCACCAACAAAATGGAAGTTGAAAGGTAATGAGTTTGTGAGTGTGGGAGAAAATGTTTCAGCTGTGATTCAAAAGAAATTACATCCTAAATGCACGGATCTAGGTATGTTTACTATCCCTTGCAAGAATGGTAATGTAAAAATTGAGAAGGCAATGTTAGATCTAGGAGTTTCGATTAATATCATACCTTTTCCTATTTATTCATCCTTGAATGTTGGTCCTTTGAAATAAACTGGCATGGTTATTCAACTTGCTGATAGGTCTAATGTTTATCCTAAAGGTGTTTGGGATGATGTTTTGGTGCAAGTTAATGGTTTAATTTTTCACCTAACTTTTATGTGCTTGATAAGAAAGATAATGATTTATCACATTCAATGATTTTTTAGGATTGCCTTTTATGAAAACATCTAGATCTGTGACATTTCCATAATGGAAAACTCACTATGGAGTTTGATGCTGAAGTTATAAATTTTAACATTTATGAAGCCATGAAAAATCCAAGTGATGTGTCTCATATTTTTGCTATGGATGCCATTAAGCCTTCTGTGAAGAATATTTTTGAGTTAAATGATGGTTATTCATTTAAAAAAAGATGCACTAAGTCATGAAAGCTTCATTCTTAAAAATTCTAAGGAAAAGTTGAACATATTTGAGTTGGATGTCATTTTTAAAGATGTGATTCATGAGTTGCAATCATTACTACTTCCTGTTGAAGTGGTACAAAGTGATTATGGTTGACGGAAGTGGAATGTCTAGCCGAAGATGATGAAGAAAGGCGCTTGCGGGAGGCAACCCGACGTTTAGTTTATGTTTTTTTATTGTTTATTTTAGTGCTTATTTTCATTTTCTAAGTTTTTGGTGCAGAAGTGAAAAATTTTAATAAAACCTCAGCACAGCTAACAATAGGAGCATTATTCTGTATCTTTTCGGAAATTCTGGAAAAATCGCCGTTTATATGGCGTGACCACGCCTAAGGAGATTTTCACTCTCTGTATCTTTTGTTCTTTATTTTTCTATTTTCTTATTCCCACTTTGTTTATCCCTTTTATTATATTATTATATTATTATAATATTAGCAATATATATTTATTTTATTTTATTTTAACTTTAATAAACCCCCTTTTTCCTCACTCTTACACATATCAAGCCCATTCCACCTCACTCTCTCTCCCGTTACAACATCTCTTCATTCTACTTTATTTTTCCTGAATATTTCTCTATCCAAATTTCAATTTTTCTCTAGTTCGTAACTCTTGTTTGTCGATTCTCCTCTTTCATATCCCATTCATCTTCAAAATTTTGGAAAGCACCAGAGGAAAAAATAAAAATCCCTATTTTACTTTTCCAAATCACTCATCGATTCTCCTCTTTCTCCCCATTGACATTCACCGAAGGTTACCATTTCTTTTTATTTCAGATGGGTCGATTGAAATTGGGCTCTCAACCCAATGAATGGCAGAATAAATCCAAAGCACCGACGGTTTCCAAACTCTCCTCTGTTGGATTGACCAGAATCAAAGTCCCTTGCTCCTCCAGCCGTACAACAATTGCTGCTGGTAAATGTCTATCCTTTTCAGGGAAGTTCCTTACTTTCTTTTTTAGTTAATTTTTTTCAAGCATCTATTTATCTTTTGAAGCATTGGGGACAATGCTTAATCCAAGTGTGGGGGAGGGAATATTTTGATGCTTTGTGTTGTTTTTTGTGTATATTTTCATTGTTTATTGAGAGTTTTTTTTGCTTTTTTCTAGAAATTGTTTGATTTGAAGTTTGATGTCTCTCTTCTATTGAGAACTTTGATTATCCGAAGATCATCTTAGAAAAATTGATTTTTTATGCATGTGTTAAAATATTTTTGAATTCTCATCCATTGATTCTTTGCAAGTTGTCATTAATAGTTGATAAAAGAAAAATATTTGGATCTTCACACAATTGGACTTTATTGTTTTTTGAGCTTTGAGCCTAAGAGCTATCATCGTATCTAGCTCTAATTCCTTCTTTATGTGTTGTCATTCATGGTTGATTTTTCTAGAACTTGCATTGTTATACATGTCTACATTAATCCTCTTTGATGAATTGGATGTGAAAATCATTAAGGAATTTAGGTTAAACCTTCTTTTGTCATATCTACCTATTTCTTAATCCTACCATAATATATTTACCCCTAGTGAGCCAACTTTGAACCTTTAACCTATTTCTTCAAATTAACCACATTACAAGCCTTAACACCCATTTTTTCAAACCAGCTCGGATTCTCTGTGCCATTTTGGTACATCATCTCATGTGCCAAACCGTTGGATGAACGACATGTAGGAGAGAGAAAAATATACCCTAATCCTTAAACCCTAGGGGCAATGGTTGGATTTAATTCTCCTCTTACGTGTCAATCACTTAACGCGTGGCATATGAGATGATGTACGAAAATAGCACAGAAGATTCGGTGTGCTTTCAAATCATCTTTGAACCCTTTGATCGAATAGTCATTTTTGCTATTAAACAAGTTTTCCAAGTAAATATCCACATGATTTGTTGTATTAGGCAAGCCACTGCGAATAATGTTTGTTTATAGTTGAAAAAGTTCAGAAAATCCAAAAAAAAAAAAGGAAAAAGTTTTGAAAAAAAAATCAGAAAAAAAGAAAAGAAAATAAAGAAGGAAAGAAAGAAAGAAAGAAAGAAAGATGATATGGCCTTGCATGTTAGGAATTATTTTAGTTATGTGAACCTTTGAAATTACTTGGTTGAGCATTACATGAAAGTGAAATGATCTCTTCGACTCTCTTTTAGTCCGAAACCTTATATCTTTTTATTCACTTAGCCACTTTACCTAAACCTCATACTACATACCCTTCTTTGAGTCCTTTTGGTTTGTATTTTGGTTCATTCATTGGGAAGAGAATGTGATATATTTGCAAGCTTATGGTAAAAGTCTTCCATGTTTTGATTTGAGAAATTCACTATGTTCATTATGAGCCTAAACACTTTGAGCATATAAGTGAATCCCTTGTGAGGTGTTCAGATCTAATGTGATTTAAGTTTGATCCAACCGTTGACGTGGCTAGCCTAATTATTTGTGGATGAGAATTCCTGTTGAAAAAGTTTTCATTGCATGAGAAAAAATATTTTGGATGAGTCAAGGAAGATGAGAATTGGAAAATGAATTAGAGACAATGTATTTATATATTTAAGCATGCTTGAGGACAAACAATGTCTAAGTGTGGGGGAATTTGATAAGTCACAAAAATATCATACTTTGATGTAATATTTTCGCATGTTTAGATGACAATTAATCTTAAATGTTTGTTTTGATCAAGTTTTATATTTTGTAGGCATGACAAGGATTTAATTGATGTAATGGGCTAATTGGACTGCTTTTGGAAGATGATGAAGTGGAGCTACAAAGAGAGAAGCAGACTATGCGTAAGGCGTGGTCATGCTTTAATTGCTGGAAGAATTGCTGAAGTAGAGAAAAAGATACATAATGAAAATAGCTGTTAGGCGTGGGCACGCCTAAGGACCTAGACGAGAATTATTAATTTGAGCGCCCAAATCTCAAGTCTCACATATTAAATCTCATTTCCACATATAATTTAGGAATCCCTTAATCCCTGCACTGATTTTAGTTATTTTAAGATGAGATTGAGGAGGAGATAAATCCCGTAAATACTCCCATCAGGCGATCTTCATTCCATATTTCTATTTTTATTTTTACGTTGAATACTGGGTAAGACTTCAACGGAGAGACACTTCTGGTTTTATTTAAATATTACGATGGAGATACTTTTCTACTTCTATTCAAGTTTGATTATAGATTGCTAAATTATTCGTCTAGCTGGTTAATCAGAGGCGTTGTTCAACATAAACACGTGAGATTTAACTAGTTTTCACTCTTTTTCACATTGCATAATTTGTATAATCTCTGTGCTCGATAATACTATTTAGCGAATTTATTAACTTTATCAATTATTCGATTCGTGAAAATGATATGTGCCAATTAGAACATTAAATCCATAATTGTTTAATTGTTTCTAATATTTGTGGCAATTAGTAGCATAATTGTCCGCATCTCACTTTCGGTTATTGTTATAGAGGATATGAAACCTTGTTTAAATGAACCTACATGTGTGTTTGTTGGCT
The DNA here is from genome assembly GCA_023678885.1 of Pogostemon cablin. Classification (NCBI taxonomy): domain Eukaryota; kingdom Viridiplantae; phylum Streptophyta; class Magnoliopsida; order Lamiales; family Lamiaceae; genus Pogostemon; species Pogostemon cablin. The sequence continues at coordinate 32,465,485 of CM042959.1, read as the reverse complement.
AGAATTTTATCTTTTTAAATTAAATGCGGTCAGTATATTAAATCCTATATTGGTATTTAGGATTGTTTATTTGGCTAGAGAAGTAATTAGAGGTGGTACCCTAATTATCGATTAAGTACAGAACATTTGACTTTAAGAAGTTTTCAAATCTTTGAAAATCTCTTGGCCTTTGTAGAATTTTAGTCATTTCAATCCCAATTTTTTTCCTTATTTCTTGCATTTTGTTTGGACCTTATCTGTTTTCAACCTTGATATAATTGTCTTTAAAAATTATAATTTCTTGCGTTGACTGCCCAATCCTAAAAGAATCGGATGTAGAAAATTTATTAGTAATAAAATACCAAGTCAAAAAGGTGGTTGCTAATTAATAAAAAAAGAAGGATGTATAATCTTGTCACTGAGTAACTAGGTGCACAGCGGTAGCTATGACGATGCATTCTTCTCAAAAGGTGATGAGAGTGTACACCTATATTCATTTATTACTGAGTAACTAGAGGAATGGTTAGAGCGTTAAAATAGGTTAGGCCCGCCGGGCCGAACCGTCCCTGCCTCTATAAAAGGTGGGTTGGGCTTTAAATTTTTAGCCCCTTTGGAGATAGGCCTAAACGAGCTGGCCCAAATGGGAACTAGTTTTCGTCGGGTTAGCATTGGCCCGCCTCTTTGTTTTCAAAGCCCATGAATCATGATGTAAGTTGTAATTTAAAAAAAAAATAATATACCTTCTGACCTACCAACAAACCATGTATACAACTTGAACGCAATTAGTCTATTGAATCAATTCCCAAATCCCACCTCTAATTCCAAATAATAATAAAAAACCTAGCCTCACGCTACACGCACAGTCCCGACTCCCACACCATTGCAGCCTCCATTCTTCACTCTTCAAAATTTGGATTTTGAACTTGTGTGTTTTGACTTTAAAGCTATTAGTAGACTTTAAGTTCCATAATTTGTGGTATTTGAGAACTATATTATTTCTGTTGTTTTATTTTCTTTAAGAATTATAATTAGTAGACTTTATGTTGTTTGATTTATATCTTTGTGTTAGTGTTCGATCGTTTGATTAACGTGAATCGTTATGGTTCCATGCATTTATTTTTTAGTGGAAGTAAGAAAATAGAATCGTATTACCTTTCATCAGGGTATGTTGAAAAAGAACAGCTGTAGAGAACAACCTCTTGATCTTCAATTGTATTCCCAAGTCCAATCTTGACGTCGTGTGGGCGACGATCTTCAAGATCCTCTTAATCTGCTTTCTCCCTCTCTCAAACGTGTTTTGAGCGTGTGAATTAGGGTTCCAGGAAGTTGAGATGACTTATTTATGGGCTACAAAAGAGACCAGGAGGAGAAATTAGAGTTGGGCCTCCATTGGGCTTAAGTATCCAAGTTTAGCCCAAAAATTATACTTAAGTCCAATAATAATAATATAGTTCACTAAAATATTATTACTGCACTGCCGCTCTAATCCCATATTATGTTATGAGCTCCTTCTTATTATGAGTCTGTTAGTCTCTCCACGTTTAAGATATACAATGCCCATTAATTAATTAAGTTACTGGCAAATCCATTAATTAATATCTCATCCGAGAGTAGTACCACTCAACCTTGTTATCATGCCGAAATAAATCCACCTGCAGGGTTTACATGATAATCCTTATGAGCTCCTCAAGGGGACATCATCAGCCTATTTAATAGGACACAGATTCCTTCTACAATCAACAACACACCATAGAGACAACACTATTTCCCAACTCACCGAGTTTGTTGATTTAATAAATAAATCTCACCAATTGATGAATCAAAGAGATGTATACTGGCTTACGTGTCGAGGTTATTGTATACAGATTAAGAGCATGAATATCCATAATAACTGAGATCAAGTTCTCCTATATAATCAGTATAAGTCGAACGATCTCAAGCGGTCCTGCTCAATACACACAAAGTGTACTAATGTGATTTTATAGTCATGACAAACTAATACCAAATCATAATACAACTATCCCGATAGATTGTCCTCATTTATCTCGGTTGTGAGTATCTATTTATACTTTATAAGGAAGCAAAAATATGATCTTCCGTGCGATGCCGTACACCATATTATCTATAGTATAAAGTAAATGGACTTTTGCAATAACACATAAATAAATTATAATATGCAAAATATTTGATCATATGATTCTCATTTCAAATAAATTGTTAAAACATTGTTTATACAAAAAGCTAGACTTTTAGTATACAATCAAACAATCTCCCACTTATGCTAAAAGACTATGCTGCCATGTCAACTTCCATACATCTGATTCTCACTCCCACTACATGACCATCAAAAGCTTTCGCCTTAAGGTTCTTGTAAAAAGGATTTACTATGTTATCATCCGATGCAATCTTGGCGACAACAACCTTCTCCTCATGATACAATTTCTCGTATCAGGTAGTACTCGCTCTCAATGTGTTTAATTACCTTATGGGCTCGTAATTCCTTCAAGTTTGCAACTGCACCATTATTATCACAATAAATTATGATAACCTTGGGCAAACTCAGAATTACATCTAAGTCCATTACGAAGTTTCTAGAGCCATATATTCACTTTGGCTGCCACAATGCTCCAATATATCATCTTACCATGGGGGAGTCCGAAATATATTTCTATATAACACTCCTCTATATTATGGCTCAACTTCCCAAAATAAACACATAACCTTGAGGTGGATTTACTGCCATCCCTATCTGAGTATAAAATTTGAATCTATGTAACCCTCAAGAAGAAATGAATATGTCTGGTAAGCCCACATATTATTTCTTGTCCTTTTCAGTTACATAAATATATATCTTACCACAGTTTAACATTTTTATTCTGGGTTACCTTGATACCCACTGTCCATGTGTTCAGTAAAACAAATATTCATTCTCGTGCATAGCATTCCTTAAATAAAGCTTCCTTATTCGCCGAAGCATAAGGAACCTGCCTTCATCACCTATATCTTCTTTTGTGTCATAAAACACATTTCTTTAGATATAGTCATATGCTAATGCGAGTAAGGATTGTATCAATTCATGAAGCTTGAGATAAGCACAACATCCTATCTTGTGATCCTTATCACCATGATCGCAAGAACATGTTTTGCTTGTCTTAAGTCCTTCATTTCATACTGCTTCATCAACCATACCCATACACTCGAAAATACTCTTTTATTGTTTCCAATGAACAAGATACTATCGACGTACATACAAGAAATACCACCATGTTTTCGTTACTCTTTTCCATACACAAGAACCATCCAAGCATTGATTAAATCCATATGACTTGATTTTCTCATCAAAACAGATATACCATAATCTTGAAGCTTGCTTTAGTCCATCGATGGACACTTTTAAGCTTACATTCTTAGCTTTTTGCAATGAATCACTCTAGTTGCTTCACATAGATATTTTCCTCAAGATTTCCACTCAGGAAAGCTGTCTCGACATGTATTTGCTATTCCTCATAATCAATATGAGCAGCAATAAATAAAAAATTTGGATCAACTTAAACATAGCTACCGACCAAAAGGTTTCCTCAAAATCGAACCCTTCTTTCTGAGTGTACCTTTATGCAACAAGCCTTGTTTCTAAGGTTTCCACCTTACGGTATGATCCTCTTTTGTTTTGTAGAGCCACTTCCAATGACTTTCACACAATTTCGCAATTCTACAAGAAGCCAGATCTAATTTAGAATCCATAGATTCTATTTCAGAAATCATTGCAACTTGCTAAGATATCGCATTTTTATCTTATTGTGCTTTGTCGTATCCGTGGGTTAATTTCATGTTTACTAGGGAGCAAGTCTCACGACTCTCCCAAAACATATATCTATCAAGCTGTAAAAAAACCTTCCCACCATGACAAGGCACTACAGGTAATTGTGTATTAGATATGACACCCGATGCAGTTTACTTGTGGTATATCATCTTGTACAATTGGTACTATACTGTGTGTTTTCCTTCTCACAACCTTTAGAACAATTTATACATCGGTTTGTGATTTATTACATAGTCCTTTTCCAAAAATTTAGTGTTCGTGTTAACAATCACCCTCCGATCTTTTGGACAATGTATTAAACTACCCTTCATTTCTCTAGGATATTCTACAAACACACAAATGTTATATGACTGTTGTTTCTAAGGCATACCCATAAAATAAATTTAGTTATTCAAATAACTCATCATTTATCTAACAATTTCGATAAGAGTCTTTTTCTTTCTTTCCATCACACCATTCTATTGGGGTTTGCCCGGTGTAATAAATTGAGATTCTATCTCATCCTATGATTAGTAGCTCCTAAACTATCCTAAGAGGTACTCGCCACCACAATTATATCGTAATATTTTCCATGACGCTTCACCGCATCAGCCATGTACTTCTTGAATTAATTAAAGTACCTAGACACGTGGTGCATCAAATAAATATATTTGTATCTAGAGTAATTATCAATTAAATTGACGAATATTCATAACCACCTCTCGCCGGAATAATCTTAGGACCGCTTAAATCAGTATGAACCATTTCCAACATATTGTTGGCTCTACACCCCTTTTGCCTTAAAAGGCCTTTAATCATTTTCACTTTTAAGAAAGACTCGCAAGTCAGATAGTTTCCACTTCCAATAAACCCAATGGTACATCGACTATCTACCTTTGATCCTACTCTAGTTAATATGATTTAGTCTTAGATGTCAAAGGTATGTTTAGTTCATTTTCGAAGATTTCTTTCTCTTACTATGATTAGAAGATGCATTATTAATTACTATTTGTTGCATCATGAGAGAAACATGATTTAAGAGTTTATAAATTGTATAACCAACGTACCACAATATATAGATTATAGCTCCATCCTTCATTATAATGACCATGACATTTAAATTCAATACAGTATCTATCCGTTAATGTATAGAAACTGAAATTAAATTCTTTCTATGAAAACGTACGTAAAGACAATTTCTCATAATCAAATGTTTATTCATATCATAAGATAAATAAACAACTCCCACTGCAACAACCACTACTCTTGTAGCATTACCCATATACATTATGATCTCATCATCACTTAGTTGCATACATTTAGTGATTCAGGTATCTACACACAACGTGTTATAAATGCCATCACTAATCATCCTTCAAGGATTAGCAAATAAGATTATATCCTTGTTCACTCCTTGATGAAATTAGCTTTCCTTCATCACATGTTTTGTCAGAAGTTCCCTACCTTATACAGCCTTTTATATTTTAGGTGGAACTTGCTCAAAACATCTAGGCAAATTATGGAGAATAAAATTGACCTAGGTTTCCCTTTCAATTTCTACTCCAAGTATTCACGATTCATTCATCAAGTAAATCATGATCTCTTGCCTTTCTAACTTACTCAAGTATTCGAAGAGTTTCATGAGATTGACGATCATGTTTCTATGAACTTCCCATCTCTTCACTAGAGATTTAAATAGATACTAGAGGACATCCTTAGTGAGAACACATATGTTTTCTTAAGCAGTAAGAATTAAACCAAGATTCTTTAGTAATCATCTAATTTTAGACTAGTAAATATGATTTCTTTCATTAACAATAAGTGAAATAAAACCATTTGAAAATGCAGAGAATCATGTAAATAAATACACCGATCAAATACTTCGAATTTAACCATTTATATTGATTCCCTCAAAACAATATAAAATAAAATTCACCGACATCTCAAGCACCGTGAGTCTACATGCCAAGATAGTGTGGATGTATACAAACTCGAATATTTACAAGAGAATGTTATACCAGATGAGAGTAAAAATAAGCGTGTTTTAATGTCCAATTTAACACCTTTTTATGAGAATTATTGTCATATATCAGCACAAGTGTGTTATATTTTATATATGAGGAAAAAAGGTGCGTTTGAGGTGTTTTATTGTATTTTAGATGGAAAAAGGATCAAAAGTGCAAAGATGGAGAAGAGGTGCAACTTGTGCAAGAATGCTGAAAAATACACGTCCAACTTGTATAATTTTTTGTATTATTTTGGAGCTCAAAACTAAAAGTGTGATAAATTTTTAGAAAGCCACAGAAGAGAGGATTGTTTTGGCGTATGAAACACCTCGATCAGAATTCAAACAAGAAAGGTATGATCAAAATGGTGACGTCGTGCAAGCTGTTCCTACTCAGCACAGCTATGTCACTTTCCATGGCTTGTTAGACCTTCAAATGTTAGATTTATTATAATTTCTTTATATTTATAGAAGGCTAAGGAAGATAGGATTGCGTGAGCACAAGAATCACTAAAATCAAAGCTCGGATGTGGAAGTTATGCTCGAAACGGTGACGCTGCGCATGTAGTTCAACCGTAGTTTGACCAAGCTATTCTGGTCGAGCTACAACAATCAAGTCTAATTGTACCAGAAGATAAAATTTTAGCTTACAGACATGCAGTTCGACCAAGGCCTATATAGTTCGACCAGAACCACTTTGGTTGAATTAGGTTGCGAATTTTCAGAACTATACGATTTTTACATTCTCAGTGCGTGTATCTGCGTGTTTTTGTCTAAAAAAGCCCATCAAAGGTCCATTAGGAGAGCTTACAAGTATAAAAGGGGATGCAGATCACACCAAGAAAAGACTGCAACACAATCATCCTACACCCCACAAGGGAGGATCACCCCCTAACCATCATCCACATCCTTTCCTCTATCCATCCATTACTTTGAAGATTCGTTTGTGGAATCAAGAGGAGAACCAAGAGGAGGATTCAAGATGGAGAAAGACGCGACAACTCCCGTATCTAGGGTTTTATTCGTTTTCTAATTTATCTTTTATTTTCCACACATATGGGTAAGATCTATCCAACTCCCATGATTGTTTTTCACAACATCATAGGCTAGAACCATTTTGGTAGATCTAGGGTTTTAAAGGTTTTATGAATTAATTAAACTCTCCTGTGTGTCCTCCGTACAACACTACTTGTGGATTGATTTTATATATGATTGTGCTTTCTTAATCAATATTCACGGTCATTTTGTGCATCTTCAATTAGTATATAAAGTCTGAATTTATATCTTGGTTGTAGATTGAGTGCGTTCATCGCTGAACAGGATTACATGTAATGATTCTAAGTGAGGGGACTCCGAAGCTTTATTAGAACTATCATATATGAATTTTTATTAATTGAATTGAATTCGGTTTAGTAAGCAGGATAAAGAGGGTAATTTTATAGTACCTATCAAGGGAGATCATATCGGGTTAGATTCCAGATGTGGGAAATAATTGATACTGATAATACCTAGAAAGGGGGTAAAATTATATCTCTTGCTCCAAAGTTATTCACACGTGATACACACATATTTACTTGTATCAATATAGTAGATTTGCATGGTTTAGTGATGCATCCATAGTCCACAAGGCATAGTCGGCCTGCACTTGAGAGGGAAGTTAAGTAGTAAAAATAGATTACCTTAGAGCCACCTATTCTCCATTCTTGAGCCACTTTTGTATTCTTCCAGTGTTATTTATTTTATTTTTATTTTAATTAATTGTTTAGTAGTTGATAATCAAACCTCAAACTTAATTGCTTTTCGTCTTAATTAATTTAGTAAATAATTAAATTGATAATACGCCGGCCTTTGGGTTCGATATTTAACTTGGTCGCTTGCTTAAGCTGCAATTGATATCCTTAATACTTTGGGATACATTTTGCGTGCAAATAAAACGTCCATCAAGTTTTTGGCACTGTTGCCGGGGATGACTGTTATTATTGATTTTGTTATTCTAGTTGATTAAGATTTTTATTTATGATTATTTATTTCTATCTAACTTTGAATTTTTTTGAGGTATTTGTGCACTAGGAAAAGAAGAGGAAGGAAATAAAGGAATAACACATTGAGTTTAACGTGGCCGAAGCAAGGCAGAATTCGAATAATGTTGCCATACATGAGATTTTCAAGAACAATAGAATTGGAAACATGGGGTTGATAGGACCAAGGGGGAAGATGATAATTTTGAGATACATCCCGCTCTTATCAACATGGTAGAGAAGAATCCCTTTTCTGGAGATCACTTTGAAGATCCATATCAGCATCTTAAAAGATTTCTTGGTTTTGCGAACACTCAGAAGGGCGCTGGATCTAATGATAATGCTAGGCAGATCGCCCTATTCAAGTTCTCTTTGATTAATAGGGCAAAAGTTTGGTATGAGACTCTTGATGCCACAGACTGCACTACATGGGACCAACTGCAGCAGAAGTTCTTAGAGAGATACATGCCACACTATAAGGTGTTTAGAATGAAGCAAGATATCACCCAATTTGTTATGAATCAGGATGAGAAATTCCATGAGGCGTGGGATAGGTTTAAAGACATGCTCAGGCAGTGCCCACAACATGGGATGTCTAAGGCTCAGTACATAAGCATCTTCTACTATGGATTGGATTGTGAGTCGCGTATTCTTATTGATGTATCTTCAGGTGGAGCGCTATTATCAAAAACAACACTTGAAGCAGAAAGTTGTTCGAAGACATCTTTATGAATTCATGTGACTGGCTTACAGAAAGAGTTAGAGGAACTTATGTAGTGGGAAAGGTGGCATAGTTGAGCATCAAGTGGTGAAGCCGAATAGGGATGATGAGATCGTCTCTAGTCTAGCTAACATCAACAAGCTTCTAGAGTCCCAGCAGAAGCAGATTAAAAAGTTGACACAAAGGGGGCGTAGTATGAAGCAACACGAAGTGAAGAGTGTTGAAGATACCTTCAATCGATAAATAGCTAAGAATGATGCAAGGGTTGATTGTCTTGGGCTACTATGAACTCTAATCATGCAGATTTATCTAAGCAGTTGAAGGACCTTACTTTGATGATGGGGCAAATGGCCGGGAACGTGAATCAATTGACACAAACACTAAAGAAAGGAATATTCCCATCTCAAGGCATAACAAACCCAAAAGAGTGTAAAGCCATCACATTAAGGTCCGGAATGTAGTACGAAGGTCCGATGAAGCCGGTGAGTGAAAATAAAGAGACAACGAGCCAGTTCAACTGCAGTTCGACCAAACATCTTGGTCGAACCATGGTCAAACAACATGGGGAATAACAAAGAAATGGTACTCTATTTTCTAGCTCGCAGTTTGACCAAAGCTCTGCAGTTCGATCAGACTTCCCTGGTCGAACTTTGGTCAGACCAGCACCTGTTGAGCTAAAAGATTGAGTTCAGTTTACAGAGCCCCAGTTTGACCAAAACTTTACAGTTCGACCAGACCTCTCTGGTCGAACTATGGTCGAACCAAAACTCTCTGAATTGGACAGACTGATCCTATTTTCAGGCACCCAGTTCGACCAAACTCATCCCGTTAGACCAGACCATTCTGGTCGAACTAAGGTTGAGCTACATCAATCGAGCCCTACTTCCGTGCAGAATGCTATACCTGATGTTCAGAGTACTCCAGTACCATCACATGAGCAGAATACTGAGCTTATAATTGAGAAGAAGTGGGAAAGGGCAAAGAGGTTGAGAGCCGAGAAGCTTAACTGCAGATGGACAATGAAGTTGTGGTTTTCTCTCTTGATCAAGTAATCAAGATGCCCTTGGAGACTTAATCTTGCAAGAGCATAGATGTGATTTCTAAGTTGTTTAATTTTGATTTTTCTAGGACAAATGATTCTAAATTTGAGTGGAAGTTTGACAAGGAGGAGTCTAGATAGCCACGGGAGGAAGAAAATTCTGAGGACTATATTTTTGTGACCAAGAAAGGAGAGGTGCTGAGTGTAGACAAGAAGAGGGAAAGAAAGTACTTGAAGGTAAGGATGCGAGAAGATCGTCCTCTAATCAAGTAGAGTTCAAAAGGCTGCATACCATCGTGACTCTCCGACGTTAAACCTGAGCGCCTGTTGGGGGCTTTCCCTTCCATTTTATCCCTTTCGTGTTTCTCTTGTGTGAGTGAGGAGATTATATTTAAGGTGCTCACACTTCGACAATTACATCTATTTTTAAATTTAGTTTTGACTTACGTTTTTACTAAGTTTGGGGGGTGTGATGTACTTACCTCATCTTATGAGTACCGATAGTATAATTTTTCCTTTTGTTGGTTGTTTGTTTGTTAGGGGATTGATTTTTTGCGACATATTAATATTTGAACCGGTGTTGGTATGTCAATTTTTTGCAACTTACCTAATGTTTCGTGTGTCATTTTTGTGTGTTCCCTAGTGTTAGTGGTCGAGTTTTTAATTTTTTGTCTTAATGTTTCGTGTGTTATTTTTGTGTGTTCCCTAGTGTTAGTGGTCGAGTTTTTAATTTTTCATCCTTTTGATTTTTTTGTATCTCCTATTTTATTATTGATGAATTTTGTGATAATGAGGTGTGTTTGAGTTTTAATGATAGAGAAAGGTAAAAGAGTGGCAAGACGAGTCCTACACTGAGGCTTTGACCTGACCGAGTTGAACAACTCGAGGAGCTCGTACATACATTGAAGGAGAAATCAGGTGCCCTCGTTTTCTTATTCTAATTTTTATGTGTACTTTTAATTCATGAGAGTGGAAGTATTGAGTTTATAGTTCTGATACACATGAGCTTATATTTTTAGAATTGTGCCTGAAATTCATATGCTTTTGGAATTGATGAAGGAATTGTACTTGCGTTATATTGTGATATGAAATTCTTTGTGTACTTGTGGGATATTGCTTACCATGAAGAGTGCTCTGTTACTTGTTCAAACCCATGTGAGATTTTGAGGCTCGTAGATCATGTACATAATCACATGATATTTCTTTTCTGCTGAGTATCGTTCTTGTGCGTGTATTCTAGAACTTGCCTTGAGTCTCCTTGAATATGCAAGATTAGTCTAGCGGATTATGGAAATGATATTAAGCCATCTTTGAATAGCCCATCTTTTCCCATATACTTTACCTGAATTCATTAAATCCCTTGTCAGCCCATTTGAGTCTTTTTAAATCCATTCTTTTGATAGTCGATAAAGCTTTATTGAAAAGAGTGGTGATTTGAGGGATGATAAGGATGATGAAGGAAGAATCTTAAGGATCAAAAGAAAAATTCCTGGAGTAGTGCTCAAATCTAGTACTCTATGGAAATGAACACCCTAGGGTAGTGCTTAAATTTAGTACCCTATGGAGGATGTGAGAGGTAGTGCCCAAAATTGGTATCTCAAAAGAAAGAAAAAAAAGGAAAAAAGGTGAAGAAAAGGAGAATGATGGAGTTGAAGATCTAGAAAAAGTTGAAAAAAATATGTTGTGCTTGAAAGAGAAAGAAGGGAGAGTTGGATGAGAATGTTGTGCTTGATTGAAGTGATGGGGAAGAATGAAAGATTGAGAGAGACTGCAGCTTGATCGATCCGAGTTTTGAGTCACTAAGCTATATGTTTCCTACCTTTTCCAAAGAGCCCATATTTTGATCCATGATTTTCTAGCTACAAGAAAAAGGAGGTTAAGCATGCACTTGAATTGAATCTGAGCGTAAACACCTTAACTCATAAGTGTACATCTTTTACACTTAAGTGTGAGTGATATATACTTTCCTTGAGAACATGTGAAAGGAGCATTTGAATTGGTGGTGCTTGTCTTAACTTGTATGCTATGAATTGATTATTACATGTAATAAGAGTTGCATGACTTAAGTTGAAGACAATTATATTACGAATACGGTATTTGTCATAGTCCTTATTTCCCTGCTAATTTTCTTACTCTCTTTCTCTTTATTTTTATTTTGTTGCCTCAGAACGAGCAATGGATAAGTTTGGGGTATTGATGAGAGTGAAATAAGCGTGTTTTAGTGTCCAATTTAACACTTTTTTTTTATGAAAATTATTGTCATATATTAGCACAAGTGTCTTATATTTGATATATGTGGGAAAAAGGTGCGTTTGAGGTGTTTTATTGTGTTTTAGGTAGAAAAGGATCAAAAGTACAAAGTTGGAGAAAAGGTGCAACTTGTGCAAGAATGCTGAAAATGGTTTTATTTGTTTCCTAATTTATCTTATATTTTCCAGACATATGGGTAAGATCTATCCAACCCCCATGATTATTCTTCGCAACATCATGGGCTAGAACCGTTTTGGTAGATCTAAGATTTTGAAGGTTTTATGAATTAATTAAACTCTCTTGTGTGTCCTCCGTACAACACTACTTGTAGATTGATTTTATATATGATTGTGCTTTCTTAATCCATATTCACGGTCATTTTGTGCATCTTCGATTGGTATATTGAGTCTAAATATATATCTTGGTTGTAGATTGAGTCCGTTCACTGCTGAACAGGATTCAATGTTATGATTCTAAGTGAGGGGACTCCGAAGTTTCATCAGAACTATCATATATGAATGTTTACTAATTGAATTGAATTCGGGTTAGTAAGCAGGATAAAGAGGGTAATTTTATAGTACCTATCAAGGGAGATCATATCGGGTTAGATTCCAGATATGGAAAATAATTGATACTGATAGTACCTAGAAAGGGGGGTAAAATTATATCTCTTGCTCCAAAGTTATTCACACATGTTACACGCATATTTACTTGTGTCTATAGAGTAGATTTTCATAGTTTAGTGATGCGTCCATAGTCCACAAGGCAGAGTCGGCCTGCACTTGAGAGGGAAGTTAAGTAGTAAAACTTGATTACCTTAGAGCTACCTATTCTCCATTCTTGAGCCACTTTGGTATTTCCAGTGTTATTTATTTTATTTTTTATTTTAATTAATTGTTTAGTAGTCGATAATCAAACTTCAAACTTAATTGCTTTTCGTCTTAATTAATTTAGTAAATAATTAAATTGATAATACGCAGTCCTTTGGTTTCGATATTTAACTTGGTCTCTTGTTTAAGCTGCAATTGATATCCTTAATACTTGGGGATTAATTTTGCGTGCAAAGAAAACACCCATCAATACTCATTAATTTCATTTGTCAACCTAACTTTATGACAAAATAATTAATAGTCGGTTCCTCTTTAGCCATGCAAATTACAACAGTGACTCCAATGGGGAGGATACTTATTATTTACACCTAAGTGTTCACCATTATTTGATTCCAAGTCCATTGCCCAAGCTTATGTCCCTTCAGATGGAGAAGATCACTTGCGCTCATATAACTTTCTACAATCATCATAAAGAAGTTTTACCAGCAATCCGTGAATAAACTCATCCGATGGGGAGGAAGGCACTATAGCCAACTCGCAAGTTTATTCACATTACTTACAAACCAATAATGGAGGTCGCGGGAATTATTAACCAATTCCCTCTCCCACTTAGTTATTTAACACTGAGGGTTTTTACATGCATATAATATTCAATAATAAAATAGCAACCTAGCATGCTTCTATTTATAGAAGTAAATCAAATAGAACATGCATCCATATATATAACAAATAGACAATTAAATCAATTATGAAAATTATATATTTAGACTAAATCGTAAAAATTAGGATGCCTTGTCAACCACTCCAGCGATTAAATCGATGTCTTGTGCCACAAGAAGAATGTCTTGCGCCTTAAGTCATCCATCGTCATGGGCTGCAACAACCCAGAATTGTACCACCGCGTTCAACACTGCCAATTGCCGGCATGACTCGCGTCGCACGTTTTTGGCGGTTACGTCGATGTCTTTAGCTGCATCGTGTCGCTCGCCATCGTGACTATCGTCCGCACGACCTTCGCCAGCTGCTGTCGGCAGTCGTGCCGATAGCCACCACCGTTTATACCGCCAAGCCACATCGATCGTGCTAATTCCCCAGTCATGCCAACAATGCCTTGCGAGTTCCACCACTGAAGCCCGCCTACGCCAACCACCGCCGGTGGCCACCTACGCCACCACTGCCAGTGGTGTTCGCCTGCTCGCCATACCTCACGGCCGCCGCTCGTTGCCCAGCCTCATCGCCACCCCACGCACCTGCTGGAGACATGACTACCTGCCGTTCATGCCATGCAGCTGTATGGTTGGCCATCTAGCGCCGCACCACTGTCTCCGAGCTTTCATGCGACCTGCCATCGTCGTCGCATGCCACCAGTCACGCCGAGCCTAAGCTTGCGTGATTTTACCACAATTAGTCTATCATCCTTGCACAGCAATCATGCCGCCGGCCCAGCTACATTCGTCGCGCTGATTTCCGATGCTCGCCACACACGGCGCTATCCCACCCAGCCATGTTCTGTCGATTGTCATGTTCGTTAAATATTTAGGGTATCCGAGTATAATAATTAATATTTGAAACTCTAATCATGTTTGGCACATAAATCCTAGCCTAGCGTGTCACGTTTAACCACAAAACCGAAGCTCTGATACCAATTGTTGGCGTTTGATCATTTGATTAACGTGAAGCGTTAGGCTTCCATGCGATTCTATATCAGTGAAAGTAAGAAAATAGAATCGTATTACCTTTCACCAGGGTATGTTGAAGAAGAACAGTTGTATTCCCAAGTCCAATCTTGACGTCATGTGGGCGACGATCTTCAAGATCATCTTAATCTGCTTTCTCCCTCTCTCAAACGTGTTTTGGGCGTGTGAATTAGGGTTCTAGGAAGCTGAGATGACTTATTTATGGGTTACAACAGGAACAAGGAGGAGAAATTAGAGTCTGGCCTCCATTGGGCTTAAGTATCCAAGTTTATCCCAAAACTTATACTTAAGTCCAGTAATAATAATATAGTCCACTAAAATATTATTACTGTACTGCCGCTCTAATCCCATATTAGTTATGGGCTCCTTCTTATTATAAGCCCGTTAGTCTCCCCGTGTTTAAGATATACAATGCCCATTAATTAATTAAGTTACTGACAACTCCATTAATTAATATCTCATCCGAGAGTAGTGCCACTCAACCTTGTTATCATGCCTGAATAAATTCACCTGCAGGGTTTACATGATAATCCTTATGAGCTCCTCAAGGGGACATCATCAGTCTATTTAATAGGACACACATTCCTTCTACAATCAACAACACACCATATAGACAACATTATTTCCCAACTCACCGAGTTTGTTGATTTAATAAATAAATCTCACCCATTGAAAGAGATATATACTGGCTTACGTGTTGAGGTTATTATATAGGGATTAAGAGCACAAATATCCATAATAACTGAGATCAAGTTCTCCTATATAGTCAGTGTAAGTCGAACGATCTCAAGTGGTCTTGCTCAATACACACAAAGTGCAGTAATGTGATTTTATAGTCAAGACATACTAATTCCAAATCAAACTACAACAATCCCGATAGATTGTCCCCATCTATCTCGGTTGTGACCATCTGTTTATACTTTATAAGGAGCCGATAATATGATCTTTCATGCGATGGCGCACACCATATTATCTACAGTATAAAGTAAGTGGACTTTTGTAATAACATATAAATGAAATATAATATTCAAAACATTTGATCATATGATTCTCATTTCAAATAAATTGTTTAAACATTTTTCATACAAAAAGCTACACTTTTAGTATACAATCCAACACTTTGTTTATTGTTTTCACTTACTAGTTAGTGGGACTATTATATAAGAATTATATTTCTGTTTTAATAGTCTTGTTGATATTATATTGCTTTGTAAATATTTCTACCACTGTGGTGTTTCTTTTTAATGTAATATTTTAAT
Organism: Pogostemon cablin; assembly: GCA_023678885.1. Classification (NCBI taxonomy): domain Eukaryota; kingdom Viridiplantae; phylum Streptophyta; class Magnoliopsida; order Lamiales; family Lamiaceae; genus Pogostemon; species Pogostemon cablin. The sequence goes on along the minus strand of CM042959.1, from coordinate 32,449,888 downwards.
TATTATTATAATTTTAATAACATCATCCCTAATTATATATAAAAAAATGGGTTGGCCCGTCATAAATGGCAATCCACCTTTAAATGAGTTGGGCTTCTTATTTCTAGCCGGCAACCAGCCTAAGCTCGCCAAATGGTGGGTTGAGACAGTTTTTGGATGGGCACGCCCCGCCGACATGTTCAGATAGATTTAGGAATGGTGGTGGTTACGACGAGGCTTTCTTTTCAAAGGTGATAAATTAAATATTTTTAATATTTTCCACAAAAAGCGGATATAAATTTTTTTGGGTATCATCATTGAAATTTAAATTTTTAAGATAATTTAATCATGGTTTATATTATATTTATCTTCTTTTACTTTATTAAAATTTTACGTGGTGATTTAAGATTTAAATGCTTTGTTACCTTTCCAAAAAATTAGGACATTGTTGATATTGTTGAGATATTATTGAATATTTGATATTTATCCACTTTTATTACCATATTTAAATAGTTGAAGTCTTTTCTTATTCTTTCTTTGCCCGGTCTCAATTCGACACACAAACTTTTCTTTCTCCACTATGAATACCAACCAATTGACACTAATCGTGAATTCTGTCGCCCAAGCCGTAATCTCCTTTCTCCAATCCACCCAACTTCCATCAATTCCATCACCGCTACTCCCTACATTAACTTCTATGATAAATCCTCAAATTTCAAATCCATTTAGTACAAAATTTCTTACGTATAGTCCTATGGATGTTGATTCTATTGCTCCCATATCGGATTCGAATATGACACTTCCAATGCTTACTTCGAACTCCGCTCCCCAAAAGGCCATCTCTTCTCATTGTAGAGAAAATCCTTCCCCCAAAGAAACCTATTTTTGCTCAAAAGAAAATCATCGAAAAATCCTCTGTTTTGAGATTTGAAAAATATCTAACAGCTACTCATAAGGAATCCTCATCTGTACACTAGCCATGCCGCTCAAATAGTCTCCATCAATGTCTGTCGAAATTAACCCTGCCTCCTCAGAATAAAAAGAAGATTAAACTCTGCACCACTGAAATTTCCAAATCCAAAGTATCTTTGAGATATGAGATAAATCCATCGAGAATGAATCTATTCCTAATTTGGATGTTGCTAGCGGTTAGAATTTTGAGGTAGATTTTGATACTCAGGGGTTTGGTTTAGAATCGGAGGTAAAAAAATTTACCAATGGCGATGATGGCTAGATTGATGAAGAGATTAACTACACTGATTCGGAGTTTGAAATTACTCAGAGTACTCACCCACGTCTCTACTATACAAAAGATATTAAATCTTCGAATTCTCTCTCTGTACGTCCAATTTTTTTTTTGAGAAAGTGATTGATTAAGAACTTTTTAGAAAATATAATCTGGAAGTGTTTTTGAAAGAAAGATGTTTTGTGGTCCAAGTCAATGGGTATGTTGAGTGTATTGTGAAGGAGTTTTACGCTAACTTGGCTGAATCGATACTTGAAAGGAGATCTCGAAAATGTGGTAAAATTTATCTTCGTGGTAGAGTTTTTTATTTCTCTGCTAGTCTTATAAACTACTATTTTAATGTTCCAACTCCTAGGAAATTGATGATGAGCTTGACATGGATGATGTTGCAAGGGTGTTGATAGGAGTTGTTCTCAACACTTGGTCACAAAGGTTGAAGGTATCATCTCTTAGCTCTTTAAATGCTGTTCTTCATAAGATTGCTATTAAAAATTGGTTGCCTTCATCAAACTCTAGTGTTGTGATCAGATCAGGATACTCTACTTTATAAACTCTATACTTGTTGTCCTGTTGATTTTGATCTCTTGGTCATTAATAATATGTTCAAGTTTGCTAATATGAGGATGAAAACAGGTATTCTCCCATATCCTTCTCCGATTTAGAATGTTCTGACATTTAATGATTTTGTTCTTGAATCTTCATATTCACTTTCAAATGTTGAGAGGTTTGGGATTCCTTCATCTCTGTTTAAGGGTGGTCATTTGGGTGATTTGTCATACTGTTCTACTGCTCCTTCAATGCTCTCTCCTCAACCTAGTGAGGTGTCAACAATGTTGCTTAGCTAACAAATCTTGCTCCTTACCAGTCATGCTGAAGCACTTCACAAAGAAGCTTCTCTTGTGCTTTGTGTTTGTGATAAATTGCAGAGTTTGTTGCCTAAAAACCATTGGGGAGATGGTGCTACTAGAATTGATGATGTTGATGATGGCACAGGCGTAGATAATTTTGATGGCAAAGACGCAGATAATTATGGTGTTAATGACTGATGCTGAAGACATTTGAATGGGTTGATTTTTTTGTTTATGGTTGGATATCGTATGCTATTAGAACTTTACTTTCATGTTTTGAATTTTCTTAGACTCTTGGTGATATTTAATATTTTTGGATTTATTTTTTATTTTTCGTACGTATTTTTAATTATGGGGGAGTATGATTTATCTTATTTTTTTGTTAACTACATTGCGTATTTTGGGGGAGCATTTTTTATGTAGGATGATAGGCGTATTTTGCGCACTCTAATTTAATCCTCAAGTATAAGGATGTCAATTGTAGCGACAAGTACCCAAGTTAAATTATCGATCCCACTGAGATAACTAATTATTTATTTATTCTAAATTACTATTTAATGAGAAATATGCAATTTTTCAAGAGTTTTGAATTAACTAACTAAAGTACTGAAATAATAAATTACTGAATAATTAAAAGCAATAAAATTAAATCAAGTTTTAATTAAGAGTTAAACGACAGTTCTACGGTATCAGGTAAAGACCAATTAATTCGGGTTACTAGACCTTCAATTGTTCATCCATGCAGTTTCAATGAAAATACACCACATAACCCTGTTAACCCATCAGATATGATCCAATTTTAAGCTAACATTATATTCAGATTTATTCCCTAAGGTGTGTGAATATTATCAAGCCTTATTCCTAGATACTATTCAAAGAAAATAACAATACCTTCGGATGGTAAGTTCGACTAACAAGATATTCTATGGAATTATTACAAGGTTCTATTTACTTCCTACTTGAATGTCTAATTGCATTATTCTACTAAACAATTCAAGTATCTGATTTACCAGTTCATGGAATTTAAGTGTTTATAGCGGAACTACTTCAATTCCTAACAGATAGACAATATCAATCATGAACGCACACAAGCTAACATAATAATTCAAGCATTATAGTGGATGTTATGAAAATATTATGAAGACATTACGAAGCAGATAAGAAAGTCTGAATAAATTAAGTAAAATCAAAAGATCAACTGCATAAAATCTCAATCTATGGTCTAGGTTCCCAAATCAATTCAATTAATCCATCAAATCCTAGAACTATATAGGGAATTAGCCCATGAGGTCACAAACAATACTCATGGCTAAGCAATTCATACCAAAAATCAAGAATAAAGGAAGAAAAAGAGAAAGGAATAGAAAAACCCTAGTTTTGGCGTTATTTCGCTTTCCTTCTCTGTCTCTTCGATTGACTGATCTTCCTCATGAATAGCCCTTAAATCTTCTTCGGTGTGGATGGATAATGGGATGGATGTGGATGATGGTGGATGATGGATGGGGGGTGATCCCTTGTGGAGGGTGGTGTCTTTTATGAATAATATGATGTAAAATATATATAGGTGTGAAAAGGGAATGAGATAAGGAAAGAATTGTGCTCCAAGAAATAGTAAATATGGGCTAATTTTCGGAAAATTTCGAAAATTTCCGTCGGCAGCTGCGCAACCTCACGATTTTGAGCATAACTTCCTCATCCGAATTCCAATTTGAGTGATTCTTGCGCCAAAACGATCCTCTCTTCCGTGCCTTTCCAACTATGTATCATCTGATTAATTTGGACTTCTACAAATATGCAGAAAAATTATGAAATGTTGATGTGTGTTTTTCAGCATTCCTTCACACTTTCACTCTTCATTCTAACTTTGAAATTTTGATCCTTTTTCCAACTAAAACTCAACACAACACCTTAGTAGCATCTTAATTACGCAAGATATGAAAACCACACAATCTTACACGAAATCATGGCCATATTCTAACAAAAATGGTGTAATTTGAGTCCTAAAATACGTGAAATCCAATCTCAACAAACCCATAAACTTACCTATTGCTCGTCCCGAGGCAACGACATAGAAAACCAATAGAGTAATTGAGAGGAAATTTCACGGCTTAACACATCCAAGACAATATAACAATTCAAAAATCATACTTCAAATACTAAGATAACCATCCATCTAAGAACATACCATTTAAATCAACTACTTCACTTTTTCGAAATGCTCATCGACCCATTCTCACGGGTAGTATTTACACTCATTACCCAAGTGTGAGATATACACTTTAGGGTAAGGTGTTTACACTCAAAATCAATTCAAACACATGCGTAACCATAAGCTTGGAAATCATCTCAACTCTTGACTAAAGGAATAATTTCGATAATAGGATCACAAAGGTTTTGCATTAGGGTGTAATGTTGGCTCTTTGGTAAAGGTAGGAAATATATGGATTAAGTGAATAACTCACTAGTAGAGAATTAAAGAAGATTTACAACTTCTCAACAAATAGCTTAACTTTCTTCTTTCTCCTTCAATGCTTTTCAACTCTTCTTGCAATTCGAATTCCTCCATTCTTGAACACAACTTCCTTACTTGAATCTTTTTTTTCTCTAAATTTTTTCAAATAAGGGTACCAGTTTCAGGCACTACTATTTTTAATTGAGTACTAGTTTCGGGCACTACCTCTTCATGCAGGTTTTAACCATTCTCTTCTACAATTTCATCACTTCCAAATTACTTCTCCTTATATTCTTCTTCACAAGACTCCAACTTGATTCCTTCAACTCTCTACTAGATAGGAATTTTTAAGGCTAGTAAAGGGATCAATTGGCTAATCACGTAGGCTTCCAACAAATAAGGTTTTTAGGCTCAAAAGGATTGACTACGGATAACTTCATTAGGTAGGAAAATAATTTGGCTATTGACTAATAAACAATAAAGATGGCCTAAGATCATTTCCTATCATCTAATCAAACACGCAACTTCAAGCAAGATATAAAGCCTAGTTCTAGAATACATGTGTATGAACGACACTCACAAGAATAAATTGAATTATGCAACTTGTAATGATTGAAAAGGCACAAATCTCACATAGCTATAGGAATGAACGAGCATTTTAAATAAAGCTATATAGCTAATCATCCATGCATATAATTAAATTTCATGCATCTCAATATCAAAGATTAATTCCAAACTGTTTCTCAAACAAAATCACACATATAATCAAGTGCTAAGAAAAATAAAATAATATCATAGAGAACCATAAATCGACTACACTGATACTAAGACCAACAAACTACAAACAATAAAAAACAAGAAATCTAGAAAATCACAAAAAATCGAACCCTCAACATCATCGAATAAATCAAAAATATAAAAACTTCGCAAAAATCAACCATCCAAGTAACAACACAATGCAAAAATTTTATTTCAATGCTGCAAGATAAGGTATGTACTTAACCTCCCCCCAAACTTAGATCAAACAAAGTGGGATACTAAGTTTGCAAAGAAGTATATACCGCAGTCATGCAACACGTAATGAAATTCCTACACCATACAAACATATAAAATCAATTAAAACGGAAGGGTAAGCCCCCGACAAGTGCTCATGTTTAACATCGGAGAGTCACGACGGGATACCTCTTTTCAAACTATTAGATCAGAGGATAGTTTTCTCGCATTCTCACTTTCAAGTACTTCCATCCTCTCTTGTTCGCACCAACCACCTCACTTTTCCTTGTCACCGAAATAGGAACCATTGAATTCCTTTCCTCCCATGATTGTCTTAATTCCTTCTTGTCAATCCTCCACTTAAATATTGAAGAGTCAACATTTCTAGTAAAACGAGAATTAAACCAGTTAGAATCGTCAATACCAATATAATAATGGAAATTCAGAGGTAAGTTCGGAGGCTTCAGATAAGGATCATCAATTTTTCCTGCAACCAAGAGATTATTAAACAACACATAAGAGTTAGTAGTAGAAAAAGTAAGAGATACACTTGTTCTTGCGATCTCCTCTACCACTTCAATTCCTTTGCTCTCATGTTTCTCTTCCTTAGCAACAGGTTTCATCGCCTCTTCAACAGTGGAATTTTTATTACGATCCACCAAGTCAGCAGTGGCCTTCCTTCTCTGTTCATCCCTAGCATCACTCAATGCAAGTAAATTCTAAAGATAATCAATACATGCATCGTTAGATAAACCCTCAAACTCTACATCAGACAAGGCGAAGTTCTTCTCAAACTCTGTGTCGACTACTTCCACAGTCTTGCATTGCTGCTTATCTGTAGGCCACTGCATCTCTTTATTCAAAAAAAAATGTGTTTAACTAAATATCAACAATTAAATATAATCCTAATTAAATTAGCAATAGAAGAAAAATAAACAATTAAACTATCCCCAGCAACAGGGCCTAAAACTTGATAGGCGTATTTTGTGCACTCTAATTTAATCCTCAAGTATAAGGATGTCAATTATAGCGACAAGTACCCAAGTTAAATTATCGATCCCACTAAGATAACTAATTATTTATTTATTCTAAATTACTATTTAATGAGAATTATGTAACCAATTTTTCAAGAGTTTTGAATTAACTAACTAGAGTACTGAAATAATAAATTACGGATTAATTAAAAGCAATAAAATTAAATCAAGTTTTAATTAAGAGATAAACGACAGTTCTAACGTATCAGGTAAAAACCAATTAATTCAGGTTACTAGACCTTCAATGGTTCATTCATGTAGTTTCAATGAAAATACACCACATAACCTTGTTAACCCATCAGATATGATCCAATTTTAAGCTAACAGTATATTCTGATTTATTCCCTAAGTTGTGTGAATATTACCAAGCCTTATTCTTAGATACTAATCAAAGCAAACAACAATACCTTCGGATGGTAAGTTCGACTAACAAGATATTCTCTGGAATTACTACAAGGTTCTATTCACTTCCTACTTGAATGTCTAATTGCATTGTTCCCTAAATAATTTCAAGTATCTGATTTACCAGTTCATGGAAATAAAGTGTTTATAGCGGAACTACTTCAATTCCTAACAGATAGACAATACCAATCATGAATGCACACAAGCTAACATAATAAATCAAGCATTATAACGGATGTCATGAAAATATTATGAAGATGTTACGAAGCAGATAAGCAAGTCTAAATATTTATAATCGAGGTAAATCGGGATGTTTATGGAAAAGTCATGAATCATATGCTACTGAGGCTATTTGAGCATATTTATACAGGAAAATAAGTCAAAAGTGATAAGAATTGGAAAACACAGTTTTTGAGGTGCCGCTCGACCTCTGGAGAAGCCGGTCAACCAAGCCATGTTGGTCGAGCGACAGTAGATTTGATCGAGTGAGACCCTATACAGAGTTTCAGTGCACGAAGAGGCCACTTGACCTCTTCTCGACCAAGGTCAGTCCCGCTCAACCAAGACTATTCTGATCGAGCGGGGACACGGAGTTTTATTTTTGGTAATTTTGTACCTCCGGTGCGTGTATTTGCGTATTTTCCAATAAAAGCCGAGTAAAGGTCTGTTAGGAGAGTTTAAAAGTATAAAAAAGGATGCAGATCATATCAAGAAGAGAGTTAGATTTCATCATACGGAGCTGTAGAGAGAGATTTGCTGCATTCGTGCAGCGAATCAAGTGAGAACTAAGTGAAAATTTGAGACGGAGCGAGAAGCGACGGCGCCCACATCTAGGGTTTATTTCGCATCTTAATCTTTTTATAATTTACAAGACTATGAGTAAGATCTATCCAATCACCATGAATATTCTTCGAAGTGTCATGGGCTAGAACTGCTTTGGTAGTTCTAGGGTTTATGAAGGTTTTACTATTTATTTGAATTTCTGTATGTGCACTCCGTACAACACTACTTGTGGTTTATTTTATTTAAGACTATGCATTTTTAATCCATATTCAGAGTCATTTTGTGCATCTTTAACTATTGAATAGAGTCTAAATGTTCATCTTGGTTATTGATTGATCGCGTTCACTGCTGAACAGGATTCCATGTTATGATTCTATTGAGGGAACTCCGAAGCTTCATTAGAACTATCTTATATATATACTTATTAATTGAATCGGATTCGTAGTAAGTAGGATAAAGAGGGTAATTTCATAGTACTCATAAAGAGAGATCATATCGAGTTAAAGTACTTAGTGCACGGGAAATAATTGATACTGATAGTACCTAGAAAGGTAGGATGAAATTGTGTTCTTGCTCCAAGGTAATTCAAACGTGTTACACGCTTGTCTACTTGTATCTATAGAGTAGATTTGCATGGCTTAGTGATGCGTCCATATTCCACAAGGTAGAGTCAGACATTGATATATGGAAGGGTGATTAATTAGTGAAACTGGATGGCCCGAAGAGCTACCTATCTTCTCACTTATTCAACTCTCGATTATTCTCTATGGTTTTCTATTTTATTTTCTATTTAATTAATTTGTTTATTAGATTAATAATTATCCATCAACTAAATTGCCCAACCATAGTTTTAATTAATTTAGATAATAATAAATTGATAATCATCCGTCCTTTGGGTTCGATATATAACTTGGTCGCTTATCAAAGCTACAATTGCATCCTTCATACTTGAGGATTAATAATGTGTTGAGAAAACGCCCATCAACTAGCAAATTATTGTATTCTGAAAAAATTGTGGGAATCAAAGTCGAGGATAGTCGCCCCTGCCTCAGACAACTTCAACTGTTCTCAGCACATATCACAACATATCACATATTCTAGTGACATCCTAGTGATCATAGTGTTCTCAACATATGTCGAGTTTACTTGAAGTCGCCTACGTAAGGCGTCTTTTTTCTGATAATTTCATACTACTTCCACGTTACTAAAGTCTTATCTGCAGAATGTAGGCTTTACTTGAAGTCGCCTATACGTAAGGCGTCTTCTTTTTAGACAACCTCCACGTCAGGAAAGTCACTTCTGCAGAGGGCAACTTCGCTTAAAATATTATAACAACACTATAAATAGCTACATTTTGATAAACAAAGAATAAGATTATAATATATAATTAAATACTCCAAAAAATGAAAATGTACACTTTATATTGGGACAGACTAAAATGGAAAAACACATAGTATGTTTAAGTGGGATGGAGGTAGTATATTTCAAATTTAATTTTTAAAAAATTGAGTAAAAAAAGTCCTTGTTTGATTATGTTAATTAATTATAATAAGCATAAGAAAGTTAGGATTAAGGATGATTTTTTTATTTAAAAAAAAATTATAATCAGTTATCGCTTTTTATTCGTCTTACGAATTGATCATAAAATAGTTTATTTGATTAATTAGCACCTTTTTTATAAGATATAATCTTTCATTAAAATTGTATTCATCTCATGAAAAATGGAAATTTTGGGATTTTTGGAAATTTTTAAGTGCAAAACTGGATTTCGAACAATAATATATATGTAAATCGGGCTTTAACCTCATACGAAAGATGATTCAATTGAAACAGTCCTGAGGATGGAAATAAGAATCACCTGGAATGAGTGGTCCTAGCTTCGAATCCGCTTCTTCTTCTTTTTTTCTCATTTTTAATTCTTGTGCCCATCGAGTGGTTCGAAGTTAAAACTGATGCAAATCGAACAACATATATGAGCATGACCAAGCGGTTTAGTAGACTGGAGGAACAGGTTGCACGCTTGAGGTCATGTGGTTGATTCTCTATCACGTCCCAAATTTATATGCAAAAATAATTAAATTTATAAATGAAGGATCTTTTTTTTGAAAGGTTAAAATAAAATGACAGAGTTTAAAATCCATAATAATTATAAAGGAGAGTTTAATTAAACCATAGTTAGAATTGAAACAAATATCTTAGAATTTAAGTAGCGGAAGTCTTCGGTGATTTGTGTGCAGTGACAATTGCTAAGTCATTGTTCACATATTAAACAATTATTTAAATAAACTACAAAGTACTTCTAACTACAGCCAACTGCTTCAACTCATCATCCGCCACGTCGGCTAAGACACATCATCTGTAGAAGGAAAAATATAGTGGGGTGAGCTCACAGAAATGTACTTAATAAGGAATTTACTGTTAGAATTTACAATTGAAAATGACTTCGTCTCTAGAGAAATAAACCTCAAGAACTTTTAAAAGTAATGAGAATTAACCCATAGTTAAGTCGCTCGAAGGCACTCATTATTTAATACATCAGGTCACTCGAAGGTGCTCATTATTAATATGTCAAGTCACCCGAAGGTGATCATTATTTAATACGTCAAAGTCATGCGAATGCATCCATTTTTCCTTATTGGCAACAATGTCAACTATACAGGTTCTCGGCCCACTAGTCTTAGGTAATTTGTGCATGCATATCTATAACATCAATCAATGTAATCAAGTTCAATATAGAAATCGTAACTGTAACCCACCTTTTTAAAGACGATCCACACATAGATAAATTTCAAGGTAAAGGTTGAGGATGAGCGTTGTCGTTGATAGTTTCCCTCGTAATCTCAAAAATTAAATTTTCTCTTAGCATATGATTAAGTATATATTTCGCTAGAAATAGAACACACTGGATCATATTTGGTGGATTTCTTGTAGTTTTTTATAATTTAATTATTGATTACTAAAGGATATTTAATTTTTTGGAATTCTTCTATGAAAAATGTGGTTTGAAAGCCAAAATTCTTAGCTTGACACATTTTATGTAAAAGAGTGTATCTTTTCCTTGAATTTATAAATTTTTTATGCTAATTTACATGAGGATGAAATACATCCTAATGTTTGATTTTTTTTCTTTGGTCGCTTGTCTAAGAATCACAACATACAAGAAACTAGTATAAAGCATCTTAAGGGGTGAAATGTTGTTACAATTTGGAAAGTTGGGTATAAATCTTAAATCATTTATTAATTTTAAAAATTATTTTAAAAGAACATATTAGACATGTAGGTGAACAATTTCATGTATACTCCTTTATGTAAATATTTCGTTTCAATGGCCGATGAAAAGATGAAGTTTAGTTTGAGGTTTTCCGTAGGTAGCTCTGCCACAGTTTAGTAAATCCACTATAACTTTTATTTAGGTGAATATATTTCCAAGATATTTTATAATAACATAGTAGACACATAGATGAACAAGTTTCATATTGAACTTTTTGGCAGATCATTTATTTTAATTGAGTAAATTTAGCAACAAGCTTCTGCAGTAACACACTTTAATTTTCACTCCTAAATGACTAAGTATTCATTTTTTTAAAATAACTTTTATAGTTATATTTATCATATCACAATAAACATATTTCATATTGTATATGTATTTATTTAAAATTTATGAAGATATATTTAACTTTTATTTTATTGAAAATTTTGCGGTTAAAAAAAATTATATAAATAGGTAATCTACATCTCACGGTTTATGGTTTGTATTTTTTATGTAAATTTAGTTTAATAATCAATCACACATCTTATAGTAAATAAGAAAAGAAACATAAATTCTTATATTAAATAAGAAAAGAAACATAAATTTTTTGTTATATATATGTAACTTTTAAAAATAAGACAGAATTTTAAATAAAACACTACGTATCTAATACACGCCAAAATCTCAGCATGTTTATAAAAACAAAGAACTCATGAACATCACTCTAAAAATCTTATCATAACACATTTTTAAATAATACACTCATCTACGTATCTAACACCACAAATTCTCAACTTGTTTACAAAGAACTCATGAACATCACTCCAAAATCTTATCATAAGAGCTCTCATCTATGTATCTAACACCACACCAAATTCTCAGCTTGTTTACAAAGAACTTAAGAACATCACTCCCAAATCTTATCATAAGACAGTTTTATAAAACAAGAACTCATGTATGTATCAACATCAATATTTAAAACAAAATGACTCATGTATGCATCAACATCACTCCAAAATCTCAAAATTAGAATCTTAACATAAGATAGATTAATAAAACAAGAACTCATTTACATATCAACATCATTCCATCCATAATCTTAATATATATAAAACAAAATATATATAAACAAGAATTCATGTACATATCAATATTAGTCTAGAATCTTAACATAAGATAAATTTATAAAAAAAGAACTCATGTATGTGTCAACATCACTTTAGATTCTTACCATGATGCAGATTTATAAAACGAGAACTCATATGCGTATCAACATCCACTACAAGAAAACTGATAAATTCCAACGGTGAAAAACTGTTGGAATATGCAAAAATATTGTTGGAATTCATGAATATTTCAATGAATTTTTTCAGTTGGAAAATTGGTTGTTGGAATGTCATTTTTCCAACAACAGTGTCATTGGTTTTTCAATGGTTTCTAAAATCCAACGGTGAATCCAATGACATTTTTGTGTTTGAATATTTTTTTATCTAAAAGTGATAAAATATTTTTCCAACGTAATTTTATTTTGAAATTACCATTTTCTAGAATCCAACGGTGAATCCAATGACACTTTTGTGTTGGAATATATTTTATCTAAAAGTGATCCAAATATTTTTCCAACGTAAATTTGTTTTGAAATTACGTTGGAATAAATTACAACAATCTTCCGACTCCGTTGAAGAAAAAAAATGCATTTATTTTGATTTGAACCATTCACCTCTTAAGTATATTAGCATATCATTTACCAACTAATTAACTTAAGTATAATTTATGTTATAAATTGACATTTAAATTTATTAATGTCTCTCTTTTCGATGGAATTTTCATTTACCAACATAAGTTTAATTGGAATCTCTATTGGTAATTTGTAATGATTTATCAAACTATTGTAATTAGCGTTGAAATTTTCCTACAGTTTAAATTTATAAAGAATTTTTCGTTGGAACTATTCAATAGCTTTAGATTTTATGGAAATTTTTTTTTGGAAATTTCCAATAGTTTATTAGGCTATTGAGATTAGCATTGGAAATTTCAAATGGTTTAATTTTCCATTAGTAATTTTCGCTGGAATTTTCTAACGATTATAAGTTTCATTAGAAATTTTCTTGGCTCTAAAATTTTCAATGGTTTTACTATTTGTTGGTGTGTTTCTGTTAGAATTTGACAGTGTTCTTGTAGTGATCACTCCAAAATCTTAAGACATATTTATAAAAACAAGGAATTCATGTATTTCTTTAAAAAAAAGAATGTAAGATATTTACCTCTGTGTCTTAGGTAAGAATGGACTTAGAATGGGTAGTAGGTTATCGGTAATAAGATTACCTAAAGATAAAATAAATATATATACTCAATGGTGAATAGTTAAGAAATTTTACCTAAAGTTAGGAGATCTACCTTTTAGATACCAACTTAGGGGATGGTTTATGGTTTATGGATTCTTCTTCTCCTCTTAAGACCTTTATATAATTACCTTTGAGTATCGAGTATTCTCGGGGATAATAGCAGAAACTCAGTAATGGAATAATAAAGATTTGTGGTAATCTGAAAGACAATGAAGGAATATAATGGCTTCTTACTCTCAATAGGTTGCTGTGAAGGGGGAATATGTGTCTAAGCGAGGTCTAGGTTGCAGAGATTGCAAATATTTTGTAGAAGATTTGAAGTCGTTTCAGATAATATTTGAAAAATATTTTCAGAGGATATTTGAAGAATGTTTTCAGAGAATCTAAATATCTTATGCAAGATTTGGAGACACATTTCAAAGATGTGCAGGACGTTTAAAATTCTCATGATCACCTGCATTTAATGATTGACTCATCATGCCTTATTGTTTACCTCCACTGCCTTAAACATTGTACAACGCGCTTCCGTCGTTACGTGTTTAGCTTTCATGAATTGCCTTTCTCATATTATTATAACTAATTACAAATTAAACTATTATTATTATTATTATTATTATTATTATTATTGTTATTATTATGTATAGATATAGATCTTGCTGATAACATCTTTTTTTAAAAAAACTTTACGAGCAATTTCTAATCTTAAATGCATGTGGCCTAGAAATAAGTGGAGCTCTCCTTCAGTGCATATTAATTCTTTTTTTATAGTTAAAAGCTATCAGTAGCCCACTCCTGCAAGGCCCAACATCTCCGCGCTCCAACCCATATCCAGGGGCCTAACTCAGTGCACTTGGAGTAAAGAAACTCAACTATGGGCTAAGAAGTTATTAATAGATATATAAGTGTAGTTATAGATTTATATAAAGCTGATGTATTAATACAATATTAATTCATGAATACATTTTTTTTTTAAAATATATTAAAATTAGTGTAATAATAATTTTTTTAGGGGTGATCAAGGTGAGGTTTGGGCAGTTTTTCGACAGAATTTAAATTGTCTTGCTATGAGCGGTTTAGTTTTACGTTTAATTTTAAACTGTGGTTTTCAATTATAATTCATTACTCGATTTTTAGCGGTTTAGCTGTCGATTTTGGCAGTTTAGCGGTTTAGCTGTTTTAATAATAACATAACATATAATTATATACTACATAATATGAAACTTAAATATAGATAATTTATATGTCTCTAAATGCATTTTAGTAATCCATGATGACAATTACAAAATGTACAATTCTAAATTAGTCTAAAATGTCAAATTTTTAATGGTAAGAACTCATTTTTTATTTTAAATTTATAAAATCTCATTCTATATTAAATGTCATTATATAAATAATTAATTATCATGAATGTTTTTTTAAAGTTATCATCATTTGTTAGAAACTTTGACAATCATAAATTTTGATAAAGAACATAGGTTTACAAGAGCATAGAAGTTGAGATTCCAACATATATATATATATATATATATATATATATATGTATAGGCGGTGCAATGCGGTGCAATTTTAGAACAAAAATAGAAATTGCACCGTTATGACGGTACAATTTTCTCAAATATAAATAAACTGCAGTCTATGTAAATATATCATTAAGGCGGTGCAATTTGGTGTGGTGCATGCAGTTTGAGCAGTTTTAAAAAATTTATCCTCACCATTAATTTTTTCTAGTTGTGTTACATTTGCAACTTCTTTTAATTTGCAAGCGGTTTCTAAAATTAAATGCATATGGCCCGGCAGTAAGTGGAGCTCTCCTTTACCGCAGATTAATTCTTGGAGCTCTCCTTTACTGCAGATTAATTCTTTTTTATAATTATAGACTATGAGCAGTCTATTCCTGCAAGGCCTAGCATCTCCGTGCTCCAACCCATGTCCAGCTGCCTAACTCAACACACTTGAAGCAAGAAAACTCTACTATAGGCTAAGAAATTATTAATAGATATTATGAAAGTGTAGTTATAGGTTTATAATAAGGTAATGTATTAATACAATATATATTCATGAATATATTTTTTTAAAATATATATTAAAATTAGTGTATTAAATATTACATTTGCAACTTCTCTTAATTTATTTATATTATTTATATAAAATAAATTTAAATTCTAAAACATCTCCCAAAATTTACATCCACCGGCCAACTCACATTACTAATGTAATATCACGTACAATATATTTTAATTTTTATACACTTTTTATCAAATTAATCTTAAATAAAAAAAATCTTAACATGCAAAAACAAAAGGAAAATAAATTTGAAACATAAAGAATATATTAATAAAAATAAACTACTAATTATATTTAATTTTACTCTATAAATCTATGATAATCATATACTAATTATCTATTTTTATTAATAAAAATAAATAATTTATATTTATTGTCGTGTAACTCACTATGAAAATACTAGTAATCAGTATGAGCAATGTATTCGTCAGTTATTTGTTTATTCCTTTATTCAAAGTGAGTTCTTTATTTTTAATTTACATAAGTTTTTTTAAAAAAAGAAAAATTATGTCATCATCCTAAAAAAATTTAAGCATTTCTTTTGTTTTCCTAAAAAAATTTAAACACCATTTCCAAAAAAAAAATTAAATAAAATAAATTGACAAAAATTTGTGTGAGACCGTCTTACTAATTTTATTTTGTGTAACGGATATTGCTTCAATCTGAATAGACTTATCTTTCTGAATTTTTCTGCATTGTTTGTTAAATTTCCTATTTAATTGGCTCATGGCATTATACTCTAACTGTATAAGGCAATAAATTCCCGGCAACGGTGCCATAAACTTGTTAGGCGTATTTTGTGCACTCCAATTTAATCCTCAAGTATAAGGATGTCAATTGTAGCAGAAAGTACCCATGTTAAATTATCGATCCCACTGAGACAGTTAATTATTTATTTATTCTAGATTACTATTTAAGAAAAATTCCGTAACCAATTTCCAAGAATTTATGAATTATTTATCTAAATAACTAAATATTAAATAACTGAATTAATTAAAAGCAATGAAAATAAATAAGTTTTAATCAAGAGATAAACAACAGTTCTAAAATATCAGGTATAGACCAATTAATTTGAGTTTCTAGACTTCCAATTGTTTATTCATGCAGTGTCAATAAAAATACACCACTTAATCCTGTTAACCCACCAAATATGATCCAATTTTAAACTAACAGTATATTCTGATTTATTCCCTAAGGTGCGTGAATTTTACCAAGTCTTATTCCTAGATACTAATCAAAGTAAACAACAATAACTGCGATGGTAAGTTCGACTAACAAGATATTCTCTGAAATTACTACAAGTTTCTATTCACTTCATACTTGAATGTCTAATTGCATTGTTCCACTAAACAATTCAAGTATCTGATTTACCAGTTCATGGAATTAAAGTGTTTGTAGCAGAACTAGTTCAATCCCTAACAGATAGATAATACCAATCATGAACGCACACAAGCTAACATAATAATCCAAGCATAGCGGATGTCATGAAATTACTATGAAGACGTTACGAAGCAGATAAGAAAGTCTAAATAAATTAAGTAAAATTAGAATATCAACTGCACAAAATTCTAATTTTTGTTCATTATCCCAAATCAATTCAATCTAACCATCAAACCCTAAAACTGTGTAAGAAATTAGCCCATGAGGTTACAATCAACACTCATGACTATGCAATTCATATCTTAAATCAAGACAAAAGAAAGGGAAAGATTAGAAACACGAAGCCCTAGCATAAGCGTCGTTGGGCATTCCTTCTCTGTCTCTCCGATTGTTCGATATCCCTCAATTATCACTTGGAACCCACTTGAAGATGGATGGATAATGAAATTCAGATATGAATATGATGTGAGAGTATTGGTGGCGTGAAAGTGGCGATAGATGGTGGATGGGTTCTCCCAATTTGTGTATTGATCTTACTTTTATATCTTGGACATCTAACAGGGCTTTTTCCCGTCGTTCTACTTCAAATCATGATCTGAAAGCTGTAAATACACTTCAAAATCGAACAGGCCGCTACTGGGCTCAAAATTGGGCTGCTTGGCATCCTGCTCGACTCGAGCTGGGTATGGACCTGGCCGAGCGGCATTCGAGCTGGCTCTGCCCACTTGACACGTCAGTTGGGACCATCCTGAACCCAGTTCAACTAGATTGGGGTGGCGAGCGGGCCCAGATCGGCTCAAGTAGCTAGCCGAGCGGCTCCCGAGCTAGCCCGTTCTGACTCCGTTCTATGCTACTCTTGACTCTGCTCTGTTTTTCCCCTTTTTTTACTTCAAAACTCACAAAAACACCTTAGTAGCCTCAAAATTGTGTAAATACTCAAACATACACAATTTCATGCAAAAATGATAACTTTCCTAAGCAAAACAGTGTAATGTGCACACATAAAATGCGTGAAATTTTACTCTTAACAAACTCCCAAACTTACCCATTTCTCGTCCTGAGGCAACGACATAGAAAGTCAATAGAGTAACTGAGAGGAAATTTCACCGCAGAAGACATCCAAGACAATATAACAATTCAAAAATCATACTTCAAATACAAGATAACCATCCATCTAAAAATATACAATTCAAATCAACTACTTCACTTTTTCGGAATGCTCATCCACCCATTCTCATGGATAGTATTTACGCTCATCACTCTAGTGTGAGATATACACTTTAGGGTAAGGTGTTTACACTCATAATCAATTCAAACACATGCATAACCATAAGCTTGGCAATTATCTCAATTCTCGACTAAAGGTATAATTTCAACGATAGGATCACAAAGGTCATACATTAGGACGTAATGTTGGCTCTTTAGTAAAGGTAAGAAATATATGGATAAAGTGACTCAATCACTAATAGAGAATTAAAGAAGGCTTAAAGCTTGTCAACAAAGAGCTTATGTTTCTTCTTTCTCCTTCAATGCTCTTCAATTCTTTTTGCAATTTGATTCCTCCTTCACTTTTGAACATAACTTCCTTACTTGATTTTTTTTCTCTCTCTTTTTTTTCAAATAAAGGTACCAGTTTTAGGCACTACCCTTTTTCATGGGGTACCAGTTTCAGGCACTACCCCTTCATGCAAATTTTAACCATTCTTTCCAACAATGTTCATCACTTCCAAATTACTTCTCCTTTTGTTTCTTCTTCACAAAACATCAACTTGATTCCTTTAACTCTCTACTAGGTATGAATTTTTAAAGGCTAGCAAATGGATCAATTGGCTAATCACGTAGGCTTCCAACAAATAAGGGTTTTAGGCTCAAAATGGTTGACTACAGATAATTTCAATAGGTAGGATAATAATTTGGCTAGTGACTAATAAATAACAGAAATGGCCTAAGATCATTTCCTATTGTCTAGTCAAACACGTAGCTTCAAGCAAGATGTAAAGTCAAGTTCTAGAATACGTGTATATGAACGACACTTACAAGAATAAACTAAATCATGCAACTTGTCATGATTTCAAAAGGCTCAAAATCTCACATGACTATATGAATGAATGAGCAGTCCTAATAAAGCTACATAGTTAATTTTTCATGCACATAAATTAAATTTCAAGCATCTCAATATCAAAGTACAATCTCAAATTGTTTCACAAAATCCCCGGCAACGGCGCCAAGAATTTGATCACTATTTTCTTTCACCCTTAAGTGTAAGAGATCGATTGTAGCGCGTATGACCAAGTGAAATTATCGTTCCCACGAGATAGTTATAAATTTAATAAATAATTCTATATGATAATTCAAATGCAAGACAAATTCGGGGGTTTTTGAGAAAGGATGATTAATTAACTAATAAAAATTAAAATTAAATAATTAAACTAATTATGCAATAAAATAAATCACGCAAGAGGAAACGACTTAAAAGTTCAAGGATGGAGAATTGGTAATATTAGGGCGTAAAGACAGTTTTGACTATGTGATTTGATTGCCCTAGAATTGGATTTATTACTTTGCAGAATGTTTATTTCCTTATTGAAATAAACCAAGGAAGGCCTAAGATCACTTCCTATTATTCTATACACCCAAAGTCTCAAGTAAGATATAGAGGCAAGTACTAAAATACCTATGCACGGATGATACTCACAAGAAAGAAATAATTATGTAAAATAGGTATCATAATTCAAGGCTCAAAATCTCACAAGGGTGTTTTTCTAGGTTCCATGAGCAATTTCAACAAGTAATCTAATCAATCTATGCAGATGTGTCTAAGATATCAACAACAAACATGCTTTAATATAATCTTATCATCAACAGTATGAATGAACACATGCATAGAGTAGTCCCCAATCCTCATAATCATGCAAATTAAGTACTCTCCAAATAAACCTTACATTATTACATTCTCAAATTCAACAAATCTAGCAATTAAAACAAGTAACAGAGTAGCATACATCACCCAAAATACATCAAATGTCCTAGCAATCTAACAATCCAACAATAGAGCAACATCACCTGTAAACAGAAAAAGAGATAGAGACAGAAGGTGGTACACTCATAATTATGACGACGGCTGATATGAAGGATGAAACCTCCTGCTGATGCTCACGATCATACTCGATCTGCCAATTCTCAATCCATTGCTGAGCCTCCATTAACTACGTAATGTCTCTCCTCTGCTCTCTATTTTTAGTCACCTTTTTAAATTAATCAGAATAGGATAACTTCGTTGTTGCGCCTCCATCAAGAATTTTTATTTTTTTTAATAAGACGGTGGACCCACCAAACTTAACTCCTATTTTTTTAAGGGAATGTTTATTTTAAGTTTAAGTTGATTTAATAAATCAGTAAATAGTATTATTATATAACAGTTACCCTAATTCGCGTGTTGTTTGTTTTATTTTATTTTTTCTTACGTTTTATTATCTATTATTAATTTAAATTTTATTTTAGGGGTATAATTATAATTTTATTTATGATTCAGGATTTATATATTTTATCCCTAAAGTTTACTTATTATTTATACATAAGGTTTAAAATTAATTCCAATAGTATAATTATAATTTCACCATGTGGTTTATGATATATTTCACCCTTAGGGCTTAGGTTAGTATTGTAATTTCACCCTTTTGAATTAGGGTATATTTCACTCATAGGGGTTTAGGGTATAATTTAAATTTCACTCTTAGGGTTTAGGGTATAATTGTAATTTCACTATTGTGGTTTAGAGTGTAATTTATTCCTAGAGTGTAGGGTTTAGAGTATAATTGTAATTTTTTCTTGTGGTTTAAGGTATAATTTATAATTATGTTTAAGGTATTATTGTAATTACTCTTTTGGTTTAGGTATATTATACTCTCTAGAATTTAGGATTTAAGGTATAATAATCTTCAAAGTATGATAAATTAAAAAGAAAAAGAAAAAATAACATTAATTAAGGAAAAAAATTAATTAAAAAAGTGGGGACCATATCTTCCATAGATAGGGACTGCTTCTACCTAACTTATATTGAAATTAGTGTTTCATTAAAGTTTCGCGCTCTAGTCTCTACTCCTGGCAGAGACAATATCTTTTT
The DNA here is from genome assembly GCA_023678885.1 of Pogostemon cablin. Classification (NCBI taxonomy): domain Eukaryota; kingdom Viridiplantae; phylum Streptophyta; class Magnoliopsida; order Lamiales; family Lamiaceae; genus Pogostemon; species Pogostemon cablin. Next base: position 32,428,989 of record CM042959.1, on the reverse strand, counting down.
GTTATTATTTTTTCTCAACGATTTATAATAACTTTATACTAGTTTTCTTTTTAAATGAGAAAAGTTTTTCCTTAATTTTTTCTTAATTTAAATTTTGTTATTCATTTAAATTCTTTTAAAACAATTGAATCTTTTTTTTTATAATTTAATTTAAATTTTGTTGTGAATTTTATTAATTTTATTACTTTAAATATTATAAATTTATCATAGAATTAAAAAAAACGTAATATTTTAATAAAATAATAACATTTCAAATTAAAAGAAAATTGATAATAGTTCAATATAACTATTTTACTAATAATTTATAATAGAAACTACTCCGTAAAAAGCCATAAAAAGTGCTTTACAATTTAATAGAAAGTGATAAAAATTTTTATGAAAAGTGATATCTGATCAATGAAAAGTAATAACAATTCAATTAAACCATTTCATTAATTAATAATTAATACTTCCTCGTCTGCTCCAAAGATTCTCATTTATTCATTTTTGGTATTCGCCCATAAGGGTCTTATTTTCCTTTTTACACATATGGGACATACATACCCCCACTAATACAATTAAAATATGGGATCCACACACCCATTAATATAACTACACACTACATATTAAATAATTTGCTCATTAATCCACGTTCAAAAAGCAAATGGAACCCATTAGAGCGATGGAGGGAGTAGAATATAAAAAAGTGATAATATTTATTATTATTAAAAAAACTATATATACTTTTGATGCGCGTTTTCTTTGCACGCAAAATTAATCCCCAAGTATTAAGTATATCAGTTGTAGCTTAAGCAAGCGACCAAGTTAAATATACTCAAAGGCAACGTATTATCAATTTAATTATTTACTAAATTAATTAAGATCAGATGGCAATTAAGTTTGAGGTTTGAATTATTAATCTACTAACAAAAATATAAAATAACAATTAAAATAAAATAAACACTAGAAGAATTACGAAAGTGGATCAAGTAGGAGAATAAGTAGCTCTAGGATAATCCAGTTTCACTCATTAATCTCCCTTTCATGTATCAATGTCCGACTCTGCCTTGTCGAATATGGACACATCACTAAACCATGCATATCTACTCTATAGACACAAGTAAATATGCATATAACACGTGTGAATAACCTCAGAGTAAGAGATATAATTTCACCCCCCTTTTTATGTATTATCAGTATCAATTATTTTCCCATAGGATTGGTACTCTAACCCGATATGATCTCCCTTCATAATTACTATAAAATTACTCTCTTTGTCCTACTTATTAACACAAATTCAATTCAATTAACAAGTATTCATATAAGATAGTTCTAATGAAGTTTCGAAGTTCCCTCACTTAGAATCATAACATGGAATCCTGCTCAGCAGTGAACGTACTCAATCAATAACCAAGATATGTATTCAGACTCTACATAACAGTTAAAGATGCACAAAATAACTCTGAGTATGAATTAATAAAGCATAGTCTCATATAAAATAAATCCACAAGTAGTGTTGTACGGAGTATACACACGAAAGTTAAATTCATTCATAAAAACCTTCAAAATCCTAGATCTACCAAAACAGTTCTAGCCTATGATATTGCAAAGAACAATCATGGGGGATGGATAGATCTTACCCATATGTCCGGAAAAATAGAAAGTAGAAGAAAAAGAATTAGGAAAACATTTGGAGTAGAAGTCTCCTTCCTTCTCTTCAAATCCTCTTGGTTCTCCTTCTTGATTCCACAAACAAATCTTCACAGTGATGGATGGATGGAGGAAAGGATGTGGATGATGGTTGAGGGGTGATCCCTCCTTGTGGGGTGTAGAATGATTGTGTTATTGTTACATATAAATAATGATGTGATTTGCATCCCCTTTTATACTTGTACGCTCTCCTTATTGATCTTGGATGAGCTTTTTCTTGGAAAATACGAAAATACACACTACTGTAGGTACGAAATTACCAAAAATAGGATTCCATATTCCCGCTCGACCAAACTGCTCCAGGTCGAGCGGGATTTGGTCAGGTCGAGCGACATTGAGCAGTCTCACCGTTTCGCGCATAACTTTCATATACGAGCTCCGATTTGAGCAATTCTTGCACTCATGCGATCCTCTCTTCCTAGCTTTATATCCATATAAATAACTCACAGAAAATCAAATATTTGAATGTGTAAAAAGTCATGACAAGTAGCACATTCGTATTGAGTAAGAACAGCTTGCGCGACGTCACCATTTTGATCATAACTTTCTCATTTGCATTCCAATTGAAGTGTTCCTTATGCTAAAACGATCCTCTCTTCTTTACCTTTTCAAAAATATATCGTACTTTTAGTTCAGAGCTACATACAAACATAGAAAAAATACACAAGTTGGACGTGCGTTTTTCAGTATTCCTTCACAAGTTGCACCTTTTCTCCAACTTTGCACTTTTGATCCTTTTTCTACCTAAAATATAATAAAACACCTCAAGTGCACCTTTTTCTCACATATATCGAATATAAGACACTTGTACTAATATATGACAATAATTTCTATCAAAAATAAATACTAAAACACACTTATTTTCACTCTCATCAATCCCCCAAACTTACCCATTGCTCGTCCCGAGATAACAAATAAAAATAAAGGAAAAGAGAGTAAGAAAATTATCGGAAAAATAAAGACTATGACAAATATCCCATTCACAATACAATTGTCCTCAACTTAGGTCATGCAACTCTCATTACATGTAACAATCAATTCATACCATACAAGATAAGACAATCATCACCAAAATTCAAATACTCCATTGACATGTTCTCACGGGAAGTATATACCACTCGCACTCAAGTGTAAAAGATATACACTTATGGGTTATGGTGTTTACACTTAGATTCAATTCAAGTGCATGCGTAACCATAAGCTTGCCAAAAGTCTCAAACTCTTTACCACTAAAAGTATGATTCGACAATGAGATCAAAAAGAACTTTTCTATTAGATGTAATGTTAGCTCTTTAGTTAAGGTAGAAAATATATGGATAAGTGACTCAAAGTTCAGATCGATCAAGCCTACAGTCTTTCTCGACTTTTCATTCTTCTTACTCACTTCAATAAACCTCAAGAACTTTTAAAAGTAAAGAGAATTTACCCATAGTTAAGTCGATCGAAGGCCCTCATTATTTAATACATCAGGTCACTCGAAGGTAGGGATGGCAGCGGGTAGGGTACCCGCATTTTTTTGGGGTACCCGAACTCGTATCCGTTAAGAATACCACTACCCGTATCCGTCCCATTACCCGTTTAAAATATTATTGAAATATTCGTATCCGTTTCGAACCCGATTATTTCTATCCGCGGGTACCCGAACCCGTCAAACTTTTTTATAAAACTTAAAATATAAATTTCAAATCTCAAATATTTAAATAAATGTGTCTACAACATTAAACAATAATAATTAAAACATGATATAAAATCACGACACAAGTTTAAAGATCTTCAATTCAAACTTTAAATAACATACAAATAAAATAAAATGATAGGTTAGATTAATGATTTGTAAATTTATTTAAATATTGAAACATATAACAAGATACTTGTGTCTAAACAATGAACGGATATTTTTTTTAATGAGGTTGAGTGTTCGAATCCTCTAAAAAATACATACATACAAGTAAATGGGACGGATATATGCGGGTACCCGCTACCCTTATCCGCTTCTTTATACGGGTTAGGGTAGCGGGTACCCGAGGGAGGTCTACCCGAACCCTACCCGAACCCTAATGGAAATTTTTATTTTTTCCCAAACACGTCCCAAACCCGATTATAGGTACCCGAACCCGTCCCATTAGGGTTTGGTCGGGTCGGGTACCCGGAAAAACCCGCGAAACTGCCATCCCTACTCGAAGGTGCTCATTATTAATACATCAAGTCACCCGAAGGTGCTCATTATTTAACACGTCAAAGTCATGCGAATGCATTCATTTTTCCCTATTGGCAACAATGTCAACTATGCAGGTTCTCGGCCCACTGGTCTTAGGTAATTTGTGCATGCATATCTATAACATCAATCAATGTAATCTAGTTCAATATAGAAATCGTAACTGTAACCCACCTTTTTAAAGATGATCCACGCATAGATAAAATTTCAAGGTAAAGGTTGAGGATGAGCGTTGTCGTTGATAGTTTCCCTCGTAATCTCAAAAATTAAATTTTCTCTTAGCATATGATTAAATATATATTTCGCTAGAAATAGAACACACTGGATCATATTTAGGGGATTTCTTATAGTTGTTTATAATTTAATTATTGATTACTAAAGGATATTTAATTTTTTGGAATTCTTCTATGAAAAATGTGGTTTGAAAGCCAAAATTCTTAGCTTGACACATTTTATGTAAAAGAGTGTATCTTTTCCTTGAATTTATAAATTTTTTATGCTAATTTACTTGAGGATGAAATACATCAAAATGTTTGATTTTTTTTCTTTGGTCGCTTGTCTAAGAATCACAACATACAAGAAACTAGTGTAAGGCATCTTAAGGGGTGAAATGTTGTTATAATTTGGAAAGTTGGGTATAAATCTTAAACCGTTTATTAATTTTAAAAATTATTTTAAAGGAACATATTGGACATGTAGGTGAACAATTTCATGTATGCTCCTTTATGTAAATATTTCGTTTCAATGGCCGACAAAAAGATGAAGTTTAGTTTGAGATTTCCCGTAGGCAGCTCTGCCACAGTTTAGTAAATCCACTATAACTTTTATTTAGGTGAATATATTTCCAAGATATTTTACAATAACATAGTAGACACATAGACGAACAAGTTTTATATTGAACTTTTTGGCAGATTCATTTATTTTAATTGAGTAAATTTAGCAACAAGTTTCTGCAGTAACACACTTTAATTTTCACTCCTAAATGACTAAGTATTCTTTTTTTTTAATAATTTTTATAGTTATTTTTATCATATCACAATAAACATATTTCATGTTGTATATGTATTTATTTAAAATTTATGAAGATATATTTAACTTTTATTTTATTAAAAATTTTGTAGTTAAAAAAAATTATATAAATAGGTAATCTACATCTCACGGTTTACGGTTTGTATTTTTTATGTAAATTTAGTTTAATAATCAATCACACATCTTATAGTAAATAAGAAAAGAAACATAAATTCTTATATTAAATAAGAAAAGAAACATAAATTTTTTGTTATATATATGTAACTTTTAAAAATAAGACAGAATTTTAAATAAAGCACTACGTATCTAACATACGCCAAAATCTCAGCATGTTTATAAAAACAAAGAACTCATGAACATCACTCCAAAAATCTCATCATAACACATTTTAAATAATACATTCATCTACGTATCTAACACCACAAATTCTCAACTTGTTTACAAAGAACTCATGAACATCACTCCAAAATCTTATCATAAGAGCGCTCATCTATGTATCTAACACCACGCTAAATTCTCAGCTTGTTTACAAAGAACTTAAGAACATCACTCCCAAATCTTATCATAAGACAGTTTTATAAAACAAGAACTCATGTACGTATCAACATCACTCTTTAAAAAAAAAGGCCATGTATGCATCAACATCACTCCAAAATCTCAAAATTAGAATCTTAGCATAAGATAGATTAATAAAACAAGAACTCATTTACATATCAACATCACTCCATCCATAATCTTAATATATATAAAACAAATATATAAAAACAAGAATTCATGTACATATCAATATCAGTCTAGAATCTTAACATAAGATAAATTTATAAAAAAAGAACTCATGTATGTGTCAACATCACTTTAGATTCTTAACATGATGCAGATTTATAAAATGATAACTCATATGCGTATCAACATCCACTACAAGAAAACTGACGAATTCCAATGGTGAAAAACTATTGGAATATTCAAAAATACTGTTGGAATTCATGAATATTTCAATGAGTTTTTTCAGTTGGAAAATTAGTTGTTGGAATGTCATTTTTCCAACAATATTTCCAATGGTTTCTAAAATCCAACGGTGAATCCAATGACATTTTTGTGTTTGAATATTTTTTTATCTAAAAGTGATAAAATATTTTTCCAACGTAATTTTATTTTGAAATTACCATTTTCTAGAATCCAACGGTGAATCCAATGACACTTTTGTGTTGGAATATATTTTATCTAAAAGTGATCCAAATATTTTTCCAACGTAAATTTGTTTTGAAATTACGTTGGAATAAATTACAACAATCTTCCGACTCCGTTGAAGAAAAAAAATGCATTTATTTTGATTTGAACCATTCACCTCTTAAGTATATTAGCATATCATTTACCAACTAATTAACTTAAGTATAATTTATGTTATAAATTGACATTTAAATTTATTAATGTCTCTTTTTTTGATGGAATTTTTATTTACCAACATAAGTTTAATTGGAATCTCTATTGGAAATTTGTAATGATTTATCAAACTATTGTAATTAGCGTTAAAATTTTCCTACAATTTAAATTTATATAGAAATTTTTGTTGGAACTATTCAATAGCCTTAGATTTTATGGAATTTTTTTTGGAAATTTTCAAAAGTTTATTAGGCTATTGAGATTAGCATTGGAAATTTCAAACAATTTAATTTTTCATTAGTAATTTTCGCTGGAATTTTCTAACGATTATAAGTTTCATTAGAAAATTTCTTGGCTCTAAAATTTTCAATGGTTTTACTATTTGTTGGTGTTTTTCTGTTGAAATTTGACAGTATTTTGTAGTGATCACTCCAAAATCTTAAGACATATTTATTAAAACAAGGAATTCATGTATTTCTTTAAAAAAAAAGAATGTAAGATATTTACCTATGTGTCTCAGGTAAGAGTGGACTTAGAATGGGTAGTAGGTTATCGGTAATAAGATTTCCTAAAAAAAAACATGTATACAATAATATTGCTCTTAACGGACAGTGGACGGAAGTAAAATAAATATATATACTCAATGGTAAATAGTTAAGAAATTTTACCTAAAGTTAGGAGATCTACCTTTTAGATACCAACTTAGGGGATGGTTTATGGATTCTTCTTCTCCTCTTAAGACCTTTATATAATTACCTTTGAGTATCGAGTATTCTCGTGGATAATAGCAGAAACTTGGTAATGGAATAATAATGATTTGTGGTAATCTGAAAGACAATGAAGGAATATAATGGCTTCTTACTCTCAATAGGTTGCTGTGAAGGGGTAATACCTGTCTAAGCAAGGTCTAGGTTGCAGAGATTGCAAATATTTTGTAGAAGATTTGAAGTCGTTTCAGATAATATTTGAAGAATGTTTTCAGAGAATATTTGAAGAATGTTTTCAGAGAATCTAAATATCTTGTGGAAGATTTGGAGATGCATTTCAAAGATGTACAGGACGTTTAAAATTCTCATGATCACCTGCATTTAATGATCGACTCCTCATGCCCTATTGTTTACCTTCACTGCCTTAAACATTGTACAACGCGCTTCCGTCGTTACGTGTTTAGCTTTCATGAATCGACTTTCTCATATTATTATACCTAATTACAAATTAAACTATTATTATTATTATTATTATTATTATTATTATTGCTATTATTATGTATAGATATAGATCTTGCTGATAACATCTTTTTTTAAAAAAACTTTACGAGCAATTTCTAATCTTAAATGCATGTGGCCTAGAAATAAGTGGAGCTCTCCTTCAGTGCATATTAATTCTTTTTTTATAGTTAAAAGCTATCAGTAGCCCACTCCTGCAAGGCCCAACATCTCCGCGCTCCAACCCATATCCAGTGGCCTAACTCAGTGCACTTAGAGTAAAAAAACTCAACTATGGGCTAAGAAGTTATTAATAGATATATAAGTGTTGTTATAGGTTTATAAAAAGCTGATGTATTAATACAATATTAATTCATGAATACATTTTTTTAAAAATATATTAAAATTAGTGTATTAATATTTTTTTTAGGGGTAATCAAGGTGCGGTTTGGGCAGTTTTTCGACAGAATTTAAATTTCAAGGTGCGGCTATTAAATAATAACATTTCAAATAAAAATAAAATTGATAATAGTTCAATATAACTATTTTACTAATAATTTATAATAGAAACTACTCCGTAAAAAGCCATAAAAAATGCTTAACAATTAAATAGAAAGTGATAAAAATTTTTATGAAAAGTGATATCTGATCAATGAAAAGTAATAACAATTCAATTAAACCATTTCATTAATTAATAATTAATACTTCCTCGTCTGTTCCAAAGAGTCTCATTTATTCATTTTTGGTATTCGCCCATAAGGGTCTTATTTTTCTTTTTACACACATGGGACATACATACCCCCACTAATACAATTAAAATATGGGATCCGCACACCCATTAATATAACTACACACTACATATTAAATAATAATGCTCATTTATCCACGTGCAAAAAGCAAATGGAACCCATTAGAGCGATGGTGGGAGTAGAATATAAAAAAGTGATAATATTTTCAATAAAAAAGTGATAATATTTATTATTATTAAAAAACTATATATACCTTTGATGCGCGTTTTCTTTGTACGCAAAATTAATCTTCAAGTATTAAGTATATCAGTTGCAGTTTAAGCAAGCGACCAAGTTAAATATCGAACTCAAAGGGCGGCGTATTATCAATTTAATTATTTACTAAATTAATTAAGACAAGATGGCAATTAAGTTTGAGGTTTGAATTATTAATCTACTAACAAAAATATAAAATAACAATTAAAATAAAATAAACACTAGAAGAATTACGAAAGTGGATCAAGTAGGAGAATAAGTAGCTCTAGGATAATCCAGTTTCACTCATTAATCTCCCTTTCATGTATTAATGTCCGACTCTGTCTTGTCGAATATGGACACATCACTAAATCATGCAAATCTACTCTATAGACACAAGTAAATATGCATATAACACGTGTGAATAACCTCAGAGTAAGAGATATAATTTCACCCCCTTTCTAGGTACTATCAGTATCAATTATTTCCCCATAGGATTGGTACTCTAACCTGATATGATCTCCCTTCATAATTACTATAAAATTACTCTCTTTGTCCTACTTATTAACACAAATTCAATTCAATTAACAAGTATTCATATAAGATAGCTCTAATGAAGCTTCGAAGTTCCCTCACTTAGAATCATAACATGGAATCCTACTCAGCAGTGAACGCACTCAATCAATAATCAAGATATGTATTCAGACTCTACATAACACTTAAAGATGCACAAAATAACTCTGAGTATGAATTAATAAAGCATAGTCTTATATAAAATAAATCCACAAGTAGTGTTGTACGGAGTATACACACGAAAGTTAAATTCATTCATAAAAACCTTCAAAATCCTAGATCTACCAAAACGGTTCTAGCCTATGATATTGCGAAGAACAATCATAGGGGATGGATAGATCTTACCCATATGTCCGGAAAAATAGAAAGTAGAAGAAAAATAATTAGAAAAACCCATGGAGTAGAAGTCTCCTTCCTTCTCTCTTCCGTCTCTTCAAATCCTCTTGGTTCTCCTTCTTAATTCCACAGACGAATCATCACAGTGAGGGATGGATGGAGGAAATGATGTGGATGATGGTTGGGGGGTGATCCCCGCTTGTGGGGTGTAGGATGATTGTGTTGTTGTTACATATAAATAATGATGTGATTTACATCCCCTTTTATACTTGTACGCTCTCCTTATTGATCTTGGATGAGCTTTTTCTTGGAAAATACAAAAATATACACTACTGGAGGAACGGAATTACCAAAAATAGGATTCCATGTTCCCGCTCGACCAAACTGCTCCAGTTCGAGCGGGATTGGCTTAGGTCGAGCGGCATTGTGCAGTCTCACCGTTTCGCGCATAACTTTCACATACGAGCTCCGATTTGAGTGATTTTTGCACTCATGCGATCTTCTCTTCCTGACTTTCTATCCATATAAATAACTCACAGAAAATCAAATATTTGAATGTGTAAAAAGTCATGACAAGTGGCACATTCGTATTGAGTAAAAACAGCTTGCGCGACTTCACCATTTTGATCAAAACTTTCTCATTTGGATTCCAATTGAAGTGTTCCTTATGCCAAAACGATCCTCTCTTCTTTAGCTTTCCAAACATATATCGTACTTCTAGTTCAGAGCTCCACATGAATACAGAAAAATTACACAAGTTGGACATGCATTTTTTAGCATTCCTACACAAGTTGCACCTTTTCTCCAACTTTGCACTTTTTATCCTTTTTCTACCTAAAATATAATAAAACACCTCAAGTGCACATTTTTCTCACATATATTGAATATAAGACACTTGTACTAATAAATGACAATAATTCCTATCAAAAATAAACACTAAAACAGACTTATTTTCACTCTCATCAATCCCCCAAACTTATCCGTTGCTCGTCCCAAGGTAACAAATAAAAATAAAGGGAAAGTGAGTAAGAAAATTATCGGAAAAATAAGGACTATGACAAATACCCCATTCACAATACAATTGTCCTCAACTTAGGTCATGCAACTCTCATTACATGTAACAATCAATTCATACCATACAAGATAAGACAATCAGGGTTCGACCTGTGGTTCGACTTGTGGCCGATGGTTCGACCTGTTTGACGAGGTTGAACCAAAATGAAGAAACTTACCTTATCCGGATTTTGAGGCCAAAACGCGTGGAATCACTTGAAAAGCCCATTCCAAGCCCTAGAGACATGATTACAAGTAGAGTCTGAATACATAACATGGTTATTGGTTGAGTGCGTTCACTAATGAGCAGGGTTTATTATTATAATTCTAAGTGAAGGGATTCCGAAGTCTTATTAGAACTGTCTGATATGAATGTTTGTTAATTGAATTGAATTCGGGTTAACAAGTAGGATAAAGAGTATAACTTTATAGTACCTAAAAAGGGAGATCAAATTGGGTTAGAGTACTAAGTGCACAGGAAATAATTGATTATGATAGTACCTAGAAAGGGAGGTAAAATATACGTCTTGCTCTGAGAATATTTGCACGTGTCAAAAGCTTATCTATTTGTGTCTATAGAATAGATTTGTATGGTCTAGCGATGCGTCCATAAACCACAAGGCAGAGTCGGACATCGACACACAAAAGTATAAATTAACGAATGAAACTGGATGGCCTGACGAACTACCTATCATCTTATTTGATCACAACTACTATTTTCTTATTCTTGTTACTTATTTGCCATTTTATTTGTTACTTAGTTTACAAACCAACAAATTACAATTCTCAACATAGTCATAATTGCTAGAACGTAACTAAAGTGATATTTATCCATCCCGTGGATTCGATATTTAACTTGGTCACCTTCGAAACTACAATTGATATCCTTCATACTTGGGGATTAATTGTGTGTTGAGAAAACACCCATCAAGTTTTTGGCGCTGTTGCCGGGGACGGCTTAAAATATCTTTTTGTTATTTCTAGTTTGTTAAGGCTATTTTTCTTATTTTGTTGTTTTAATTCTAGTTCTTTTTAGGTGCATGCTTACGAGATCAAAGAAAGGTGAACTTGAATCCTACAATCCTGAAATCGGAGCATCGTCAAGAAAGAAGAAGAAGAAGAAGAGCAAGGCAAATACTATTGATCCAACTGAAGCTCTGAATTTTGGAGTTGAAGTTGACGAGCAGAATTCGCAGACGATTGAAGCTACAACTGAAGTTAATTCGGGAGTAAGGACAGTCAACATGGCAGCAAATCCGGATAATCTAGCCATCTGAGAGGTTTTCAGAAACAATGGGGCTGGAAATTTTGGGCTTCTAGGAGCGAGAGGAACTAATGCAGCTTTCGATCTTCATCCCGCTCTTATTAGCATGATAGAAAGGAACTCCTTTTCAGGAGGGTCTTTCGAGGATCCGCAGCAACATCTGAACAATTTCTTGGGCTATGCAAGTACTCAAAAAGACGCAGGAGAACATGAAGATGCTAGGAAGATCCTCTTGTTCAAATTCTCGCTTACTGAAAAGGCGAGAGATTGGTAAGACACTATCAACGCAGCTGAGTGCACCACTTGGGAGCAACTGAAGTTAAGGTTCTTGGAGAGGTACATGCCACCTTTAAATGTGTTTAAGATGAAGCAAGACATTAACCAATTTGCTATCGGTGGAGGTGAGAAATTTCATGAAGCATGGGATAGATTCAAGGACATGCTTAGGAAGTGTCCTCAACATGGGCTATCTAAAGCTCAATATATCAGTATATTCTACAACTGATTGGACTGTGATTCACGAGTGTTATTGGATGCTTCTTCTAATGGAGCATTGCTTACAAAGTCATCCGTAGAGGCCGAGAAGTTGTTTGAAGATATTTCAATGAATTCGAGGGAATGGCAAACTGATAGAGTTAGAGGTACTTATGTCCTTGGGAAGGTAGCTCAGGTTGAACAAGCAATGGTGAAAACAAGTAGAGAGGATGAGATCGTCTCTAGCTTATCAAATATCAACAAGTTACTTGAATCCCAACAGAAGCAAATCAACGAATTATCTCAGCGCGTGCCAATCATGCAGCAGGAGTTAAAGAATGAGGGACCAATCCAAGAGGAGTTGGAAGAGGCACACTATGCCATGGGTCAAAGTATTCAAGGGACTAGGTATCCAGACCAAGGAAACCGGAACTACCAAGGGAACTATCGAGGAAACTTTAATAATCGTGGTCCCCCGGGTGGTTATCAATAGCCTAGGAGGCCAGAGTTCTCATGGAGTAATCCGAATAATGCGATTCAACCTCCAATGGGTGTTGATCCGGGTGCTAAGGTGGAAGAAGAGAAATCGGGTCTTGAGGATACTGTGAACAGGTATATGGCCAAGAATGATGAAAGAGTTAACCGCCTTGAGGCCAAACTTGAAAAGAAAGTCGATGCAAACCATGAGGTTATATCTAAGCAGGTGAAGGACCTTACGTTACTGATGGGGGAAATGGCATGAAGTGTTAACAAGCTTACTCAAACTATTGAGAAAGAGAAGTTCCCGTCTCAAAGTATTAAGAATCCAAGGTCCTGCAATGCCATCACATTGAGGTCGGAAACACAAAACGAGGGACCTATGAGGCCGGAATCAAATTTGGATATGTCTAGGGCCAGGTTCGACCAATATTGAAGGTCGAACCATACAGGGGAGGTCGAACCAACACACTGGACACGATCAGGAGAGATTGCAACATAGGTTCGACCAAACTGCAGATGGTTCGACTTGTCCCACAGGTCGAACCATGGTCGAACTCCATAACTCGGAGCACTCTATTTTTCCAGAACACCGGTTCGACCAAACCAATTTTGGTTCGACCTATCCAATAGGTCAAACCCAGGTCGAACCGCACCACTTGGAGCACTCTGTTTTGTCACAGTAACGGTTCGACCACGACGGATGGGGTTCGACCTATCCAACAGGTCGAACCTTGGTCGAACCGGAAGGTGGAAGGAGTACAGTAGGCCAGTTCGACCTAGCTACCCATGGTTCGACCTGTCTCACAGGTCGAACCCAGGTCGAACCTCAAATTCAAAAAGAGAGCCGTTGTCCAGAAGTAAGGTTCGACCAGTACGTACATGGTTCGACCTGTTCCACAGGTCGAACCCTGGTCGAACCCCACTAGAAATTGCCTGTTTCCACTCTGAACACTCTCGATGATGTTGATGCTACTCCAGTGGTTCGGAATAAACAAAGTACTGAAATAATAGCTGAGAAAAAGTGGGAGAGAGCCAAGCGTTTGAGAGCCGAAAATGAGAAAGCGGAGAAGGTTGATCGTGATGAATGGGGGATTCCCAAAACAAAGATACCTCCGCTATTTGCTTACAAACTTGTGAAGAAGGGATTGGAAGAGAAGTTCAAGAAGTTTTCAGAGATAATGAACAAAATAAGCTTGAGCATTCCTTTCTCAGAGGCAATCATGGAGATGCCGTACTATGCCCGATTTCTAAAGGACATATTGTTGAAGAAGCGGAGCTTAACCAGAATTGAAACGGTGAATTTATCTGAGAATTGTAGCTCAATCATCCAAAGGAAGCTGCCGCCAAAGATGAAGGATCCGGGGAGCTTCACTATTCTATGTAAAATCAGAAAGGGGCCGGCACGGCGAGCTTTGTGCGATCTAGGGGCGAGCATAAATTTGATGCCTTTGTCCATCTTTCAGAGGCTTGGTTTGGGGGAGTTGACCCCTACAACAGTGGTTCTCCAATTGGCGGACAGGTCGATGACATTTCCAAAAGGTATAATTGAAGACGTTCTCGTCAAAGTGGAGAAGCTAATCTTTCCTGTGGACTTTCTTGTGCTAGAGATGGAAGAAGACAAGGATAATATCCCTTTAATTTTGGGGAGACCTTTCCTTGCTACTGCTGGAGCTATGATTGATATTCAGAAAGGAGAGCTTAGATTGCGGATGGACAATGAAGAAGTTCTTTTCAACTTAGACAAAGCAATGAAGATGCCCATGGAGTCGCAGTGTTATAGTATTAACGTGGTGGAGGAGATTGTGAAAGAGTATATGTCTCTGATCCTGTCAAGGATCCTCTTGAGACATGTTTGATGGAGTCTCTTACTTATCCCACTACGGAGCTCTCGACGGACTCTCCAACGAGGTATGTATTGAATTTCTTGAAAACTTACTTACTTTGGGTGATGACAGGTTTGAATCGGGAAGAACTAAGGTGGAAGAAGTCAAGTGGACTAGGAAGTACTTGCCTTTGATAACGAGAGCCCTCCGATGGAGGTGAGGAAAGAGGAGTTGAAACTTTTGCCGGAACACTTGAAGTATGCCTTTCTTGGCGACATGAAAAATACCCAGTAATTGTATCTTCTTCTCTTGATGATGATCAACTTGAGAAGTTATTAAATGTTCTTAGGAAGTATAAATCTGTGATTGGTTGGTCTCTTGAGGATTTGAAAGGAATTAGTCCTTCGTATTGTATGCATAGGATAAGATTGTTAGACGAGGCCAAGGCAAGTGTTCAGAATCAGCGGAGGGTTAATCCCGCAATTCAAGAGGTAATTAGGAAGTAAATCCTTACGTGGTTGGATGCCGGAATCATATATCCTATTAGTGATAGTCCCCATGCGAGTCCATTGCATGTAGTTGCTAAAAAGGGGGGTATGACTGTCGTGAAAGCTGAGGATGGAGAAGCGATAGCCACAAGAATTCCTACGGGATGGCGTACATGTGTAGATTATAGGAAGTTGAATGAAAACACGTGTAAGTATTATTTTTCTCTTCCTTTCATGGATCAAATGTTAGAACGTCTTGTAGGGTATGAGTTTTATTGTTTCTTGGATGGATACTCGGGGTACAACCAAATCATGATTGCCCCCGAGGATCAAGAAAAGACCACTTTTACTTGCCCCTACGGGACCTTTGCTTTTCGAAAAATGCCATTTGGGTTATGTAATGTGCCTGCTACTTTTCAGAGATGCATGATGGCAATATTCGATGGGTTGATAGAGAAGATCATGGAGGTGTTCATGGATGATTTTTCTGTTTTTGGTTCCTCCTTTGATATTTGTTTGTCTAACCTAGCTACTGTTTTGAAGAGATGCCAAGTGACTAATCTTGTCTTGAATTGGGAGAAGTGCCACTTCATGGTGAAGGATGGGATTGTTCTTGGGCATCATGTCTCGGCTAAAGGGTTGCAGGTAGATCGTACTAAAGTGGTGGTGATTGAGAAGCTTCCACCACCGACCAATGAAAGAGGAGTGCGGTCCTTCCTTGGACACGCCGATTTTTACAGGTGATTCATAAAAGACTTCTCAAATTACTCTAAGCCCTTATCTCACTTACTTGAAAAGGATGTTCCTTTTGTGTTTGATGATGAATGTCTAACAGCTTTTCAAGTTTTGAAGGAGGCGCTTATCACTGCACCTATCTTGATCACACCGGATTGGACTCAACCGTTTGTATTAATGTGTGATGCAAGTGATGTAGCACTTGGAGTGGTGCTTGGGCAGCTGAAGGAGGAGAAGTTCTGCGCCATTTACTACGCGAGTAAGACTTTCGATGCGGCACAAAATAATTACACGGTGACTGAAAAGGAGTTTTTGGTAGTTGTGTACGCTTTCGATAAGTTTCGTCAGTATTTGGTTGGCATGAAGACTATTGTGTACACGGATCATTCTACGATTCGGTACTTGATGGAAAAGAAGAAGACGAAGCCTAGGATAATAAGGTGAATTCTTTTACTTCAAGAGTTTGACATGGAGATCCGGGATAAGAAAGGTTCTGATAATGTGCTAGCGGATCATCTTTCGAGGTTGGTGACTAGGGAACATTGTGATAATTCTTTCGAGTATATTGAGGAAATGTTCCCGGATGAAAAGATCATGGCCGTGTTTGTTGAAGGGGCTGAGCGAGCGTGTGTGGTTGCTGCGCAGGGAGTTGATCCATGGTATGCAGACTATGTTAATTATATTGTTGTGGGAGAAATTCCAAGGGATCTCAACCGATATCAGCTTGCTAAATTCAAGAGAGATATTGAGACTTTCATATGGTATGATCCGTTTGTATACAAAATTTGCACGGATTCTATCATCCGTAGGTATGTGCCCGAGATGGAGATGGAGAGTGTTCTCGAGTTTTGCTATGCACAACCTAATGGGGGGCACTTCGGCGCTCAAAAGAAAGCAGCCAAGGTACTTCAGTCCGCTCTTTATTGGCCTACGTTGTTCAAGGATTGTGAGACCTATGTGGCGTCTTGCGATAGATGTCAATGCATGGAGAACATCGGTAGGAGAGATGAGATGCCGCTTCAGCCAAGCATAGTAGTCGAGATTTTTGATGTGTGGGGTATCAATTTTATGGGGCCTTTTTCCCCATCTAATGGATTTCTCTACATTCTACTTACGGTGGATTATGTTTCTAAATGGGTGGAAGCGATTTCTACTCGCTTAAATGATTCGAAAACTGTTATATTTTTCTTGAAGAAGCATATCTTTGCCCGTTTTGGAGTCCCTAGAGCACTTGTTAGTGATGGAGGTACGCATTTCGTGAATAAATTTCTTGAGAAGGTGCTTAAAGGGTATGGTGTTAAGCATAGGGTTACTACACCCTATCATCCTCAAACGAATGGGCAAGCGGAGGTCTCTAACCGTCAAGTCAAACAGATTTTGGAGAAGGTGGTCGGAACCAATAGAAAGGATTGGGCTTTGAAGCTCGATGATGTCATGTGGGGGTTCCGGACCGCGTACAAGACGGTGTTAGATATGTCACCGTATCAGATTGTCTATGGGAAGCCATGCCACTTACCTGTAGAGATTCAACACAAAGCATTTTGGGCTTTGCGAAGCTTGAACTTGACTCTCAAGGATGTGAAGGAGTTGAGGATTACTCACATCAATCTTTTGGATGAGTTTTGGAGTCGTGCGTACAAGAATTCAGAGATCTACAAGGAAAGGATTAAAAGGTGGCATGATTCGAAGATCTCGTATAAGGAGTTCAAGCAAAGAGATGAGGTATTACTCTTTAACTCTCATTTAAAGCTTTTTGCAGGCAAGTTGAAATCAAAGTGGACGGGACCGTTCATGATTCATCGAGTCTTAAGAGGGGGGAGTTTTAAGCTCATTGACAAGGATGGAGACATTTTTGCGGCAAATGGACATCGCTTGAAGCATTACAAGTCGCCGAATGATGTTTGTGTCATCTTTGTGGATACCTTGATCTGATTTGGTACCGTCGTGACTCTCTGATATTAAACATGAGCGCCTGTTGGGGGCTTTTCCTCCCGTTTTAATGATTTATTTCATTCGTGTGAGTAAGAAATTTTTATATTTGAAGCGCTTACTTATCGGCAATTACATCTCTTTGCAAACTTAGTTTCAACTTTAGTTTCTACTAAGTTTGGGGGGGTGTGATGTACTTACCTTGATAAGCACCGATAGTATAATCTTTTCTTTGTGATGTTTGTTAGGGGAGTTGGTTTTTGCGCCATATTTAAAATTTTAATCAATTTTGATGTGATGATTTTTTACAACTTGTCTAATGTTTAGTGAGTTTTGGTTGTGTTTTCTCTTACGGAGTTACTCATGAATAATATTTTGTGGAACAAATTTTGGATGAAGTTGTGCTCTAGTTGGTACCTAATGATTCGTATTAAAGTTTGAAGTGAATAGGGATTAAAGAACACTCAGTTTGGAAGCTTAAAAGGGTGGTTCGACCAAAACCAGGAGAGGTTCGACTAGTGCCAGGAGGTCAAACCGAGCAGAGGAAGTCGAACCGACGCAGAAAATCATCCAGTGAGGTGGTTCGACCTGATCATTCTTGGTTCGATCTGTCTAACAGGTTGAACCCGGTGACTTAAAATTTACAGTATGGTGGTTCGACCTGAGCCGTTATGGTTCGACCTGATCAGAAGGTCGAACCTGAGGTCGAACCAGTCCGTTTAGAGCACTCTATTTTTCAGGTAATAGGTTCGACCACGACATTCATGGTTCGACCTGTTCAGAAGATCGAACCCAGGTCGAACCACGAAGAGTAGTTGTCCAGAAGGTAGGTTCGACCTGTCACAGGAGTGGTTCGACCTGTTCAGAAGGTCGAACCTAGGTCGAACCAAAAAGGTAAGTTTGTCCAGAAGGTAGGTTCGACCTCGTTGCTCGAGGTTCGACCTGTTCCGCAGGTCAAACCCGAGGTCGAACCCAGTCAGGTACGCATTTTAAGTTGTGTTTTTAGAAGGTTTCGATCATTCTTTTTGTTCACCAAACCTCGAACCTTCCCCGAACCTTAACACCCTTGCACAAATTCATCAATTACACTTGATTTTGCACCGATTACACAACATTGCACTCTTAATTCTTGAATTGGGCACGGATTTGGGCAATTTTCATCGCGAATTAGGGCTTCAGTCGCGTTTTTGAGTGTTGTGTGCAAATTATCGATGTTAACCATGGGCAAGACTAAAGGTACGTTCTTTCAACTCATTGAAGTTTATTGCAAGAAATGTGTTGTGGGTAAGTTGATTGATGTTGATTTTGGTTGAAATTCATGGTGATAATGAATATTGTTGAGTTGATTTATATGAATTCATGTTTATTGGTTTGAGATTGCTTGATTATGGATAGAACTTGAGTTTTATGTGGATTGATCTAGGTTATGATACATCTAAATGAATGAGCATGTTAATTAGGTTTGAATTATTGATAGTTTGAGTTGTTCATGAAGTTCAATTGTTGAAATTCTTGTTGAATGGCTTGAATTGGTTGATGCATGCTTGTTGTTTATGATTTGAAGATTAAAGGTAGTGTGATTGATGATGTTTTGAGCATGATGAATGAGCAAGTGATGTTGAGATTAGTTGGAGTTGATTGAGCATGGATGCTTGAAGTCTTGAGTAGAGTATAGGATATGCTAGTCAAATACTTGTGTTTTTGTCTTGTTGGTTGTGTTGAAATAGTTGTTTTCAGGAAAGGGACAAGATCAAGTAAAGGGAAAGGTAAGGCGGATGAAGCAAGATCGAAGAAGAGGAATGACAGGCCTTCGAATGTGGACACAGTGACAAGGAAGCTGAGGTTACAAGATCGTTTACCCGAAAATTTCAAAATTCAAATGCAAAACTGGGATGAGATTAAAGAAAAGTGGGAAGAAGTCTCGGATAAGATAGCTTGTACTCGATACCAAGATGATGAGGCGATGAGGATAATGAGAATCGGGAATGATATTTTATGGATGTTCCATCAAGTGGGTATCTAGAGGTTTATGGAGTTAAAGAAGCCGACGTATTTCCATGTTACAGCGGAAGTAGTTTGCTCATTCGAGATGGTGAAGGACCCGCTTGGGTACCCGTATCAGTGTACGTTTCAGCTTGGTGGAGTGAGTAGGAGATGGAGGTCTGAGGATTTTAATGAGCTGTTTGAGACGTCTTTGGGAATCTCTCACTTGGAGAATGGTGCGTTCAACGCTAATAGGTTTTGGAGAGAGATCACAGGGGAGATTGGAGATTATAAGATTAGGCAGGCTCGTGCTTCTTCGATAAAGAATCCAGTTTTGAGGTACATGGATCGTGTCTTGAGCAACACGTTGTTCGCCCGCTCAGAGGGAAGTGTTGTGTCTAGAGGAGAGCTTTATGCTTTGTGGTGTATGCTTAATGGGTTGCAGTTCAATGTTGGAGCGTATTTCATTGCACAGCTATATCGATTCAGGACCATTGGGTTTCAAAAGGTGAATATTGGAGGGTTACTGACGATCGTGGCTGAGCATTATAACTTGGATTTCACCGGTATTACACCAGTTAGAGGAGATCCCGATTTAGCGATGTTTACGTGCGTGAAGGGAGAATTTGCCCATTTCCGAGATGGGGATTGGTTCTTCACGAGGGGACTCAAGCCCTTTGATTTCATGTTCCCTTTCGACGTGAGCAACTTGACAACTATCAGGGTGGCGAGGAACAAGTTGATGGATTCTCTTAGACACAATGCCTTATCCGTGACAGCAAGGTCGGGTGGTGATTGGAGGACTGTATCGCAGATGTGTGCGGATGGTAGGATGGCGGAGTTACAGCAGATTGTTTATCAAGGAGAGTTCCGTCCACCACAATAGCCTGAGGAGGAAGAGCAGCCCGAGGAGGAGCAGCAGGATGAAGAGATGCCGATGCAGCACGACGCACATCAGCATGAGCCAGCACCGCGTCAGCAGCGGGCTATCCCGAATGATACACGGGAGCAGCTCCGCCTTATTCATGAGCAGCTGGTCACGATCGTTGCTAGCCAGCAGGAGATAAACCGAGAGCTTGCACTCGCCAATGCCAACTATGCTACGTTGAATGAGAGGTATACGGCCTTGAATGAGAAAGTTGGTAGGTTGGGTGATCGAGTTGATTACTTGGATAGGCACATCGGTGATTTACACCGGATTTTGGAGCGGAGGCTTGATGATGAGGATGATGATGCTCCGGAGGAGTAGTTTTTCAGGTTTTCTTTGGTTTCATCCGATTCATCTTGATTTCCATTATTTTTCCTTTTATCTTTAGGTTGG